>CM029372.1:561401-712672 GCA_017165825.1 Hepsetus odoe | reverse complement strand
AGAAGCTTTTTCTGTCCCCCCCCCCCCCCCCCCCCCCGACATTGTGCAGTTTGCGTGGTGCTAATTTTGTGAGCCTTAATCGGTCTTTTCCATCGAAGAATAAATGTGCAATTGAGAGAATGAGAGAGAAACAAAGTAAAAAAGTAAAATGTGAGCATACTATAGCCCTCATTCATCATTGTAAAAGTAGTATGTTTTCCTGGACTCCTTGGGCCTCTCAAACTTTTCTTATTGTTCTATGACAAATTTTTTTTTTCTATTAACATAACTACCCAGTATTTATGAAAAGCAATTGATGCTGTATGGACATTTACAGAGAAAAGGACCCATTCTGTATGTATTCATGACTCAAGTTACTTCATATCATAAATGTGCAGCTATTAAGTGGAAATATTGCTGTCAAAAACCCTTCATTTTTTGTGTTCAGCAATCCATTTTGTTGACTGATTTGATATTGATATGAAGATGGTAGGATAGCACTACATTCACTGTGTTTAATGTTGAAGTGTTATCAATATGAAAATACTTTTACTTACTGTGATTGAGTTATGTGGATTTGTCGATGTAAGTTGGTTAAAATTATACCAGTTTTTGACATAGTGATAATAAAGTTAAAATAAACTGACTTCTCTTTTTACTGATTATTGTACATAATTGTACACAGTATTATACACAGTACATGAATGTCCATTTATTAATCCTAATGGCAGAAGTATAGTGCACTGGAGCAAAATGGACACTGTTTCATTTCAAAAAATGTATTTACATAGGTATGTGTCTTTTACCTATTAAATATCAAGATATTTAATAATTGTCAAACTGCACATTTTTGTATAACAACTTGATAACATAACATCAAGTTTATAGTGCTTTGTGTTATCTCCATATATCTCGCTATGTTCAACTAAGTATGGTCTAGCAAATTTGTGTTGAAAAAGGCTTCATATTAAAGCACTGAGAAGACATCAGAGGCTTTCATATGTATCAAATGTGCCTTCTTCTGAAAGCTGGAACTGGTAAAGTTGGCCCACTGCTGGAAACAGGAGTCCCTAATGCATATTAGTCTTTCTCTCTCTCTCTTTTATGGAGGCATCCAAAAAATAATTTTGCAAGTTTTTGAAAACAACTTTGTTGCTGTTGGTGGGGCTGAGGCATTGTCGTCTTCTTTGATAAGTGTCCTGCTGAAGTGCATGAGGATGTATGCAAAGGTGCCATATCTTTGATCATAAACATTGTATAAAGGTCGATCGCTTGCTGGTTATATCAGGCAGAGATTGAATTTTTAACAAAAACCTGATGCCTTTGAGGCACTACCAAGAGTGTAACAGAATATTCTGTATTCTTATAAATTGAGCTATTAATGTAATAAAAGTATAGTTGATCTAGTTGGAAGTGCAAATGATTGTAAGAAACAGTTTTACATGTAAAAACTAATGATTTACATAATTATGAATACGAATGAAACAAACGTGGAATGTCATATCGTCCAGTTGCACACTCATCTAGTGATGGCATCTTTGAATGATGAACTGCTGGTAAGTTTATTTTTACAGTTAATGGCCAAAGCTGTTTATAAACGTGCCTGAAAAATGCTGACATGTTTTCACATTCGTAAAGCAGCATATACAAAACCAAGTTTGAAACTACGATAAGCTTGAGAGCCATCTTTCGACAGGTGTTGCATCTTTTCGTAGCTCTGCTGTATATCCCCACTATCTCCTCCTTTGAGGGTTGCGTGCTTCTCTTCTGCCTTTGCTGCTTCTGCTAGCCTGTGCTGTGATGCTGGACTGATTCTTGTTGTCTCCTGAAGGGGGACATAGTCACCCTTTTCGGAAGGCAGCTGGACTCCGAGGCAGGACGTTCCCCCTCTTCTCTTCCCCCTGCCCCAGTGATGTGCAGTGTGTCGCATCCTGCCCCTGCACCCCCCTTATAATGAAGGTGAGTCTTCTTTTGTGTCCAGACACCCTCCTCTTCCTAAATCCCATCCTTTCCCCATCCTTCTCTACCTGAGAGTCTCTATTTGCAGATAAACAGTAAAGCACATAAACCTGTTACTTCATAAGCCTGCACACCTGAGAAGGTAAGAATATGAGGTAGGATTGTTCACAATCACAAAATTTCCTGCTCCTTAGACACAGCTGTAGTGATTCTATAGTATAGTCTATAATTGTCATAAAGAAAAAAAAATGGTTTGCCTCTAAGATTCAGCCTGGCGTTCCCCCAAGTAGTGAACCACAATGAGCCATCAACATACAGACTGGTAATGTGACAAAAAATGCTAGATACATAAATACAAACATTTTAGCTTTTCTGAGGTTGTCCAGCTTAAATGTAATGGTGGGGTGGGGAAGACCATGCGTTGTCTTTTGATTTTAACAAAAAAAAAATATATATACACACACACACATTATATATCCTTATAAGAGGGGCAAAAGCTTTTGCATTTGTACTTCATCATAGTGTTTCTTTAAGATTTTGAATTTGTACACAGTTATCTGCCAAACCACTATAATTTGTCGGAACTTGTATTTGGTATTTATGACTAAAAATGACCAGTGAATAGCCCAAATAGGGAAATTACTTGGTATTTGATGTTTTTTATATATATATATATATATATATATATATATATATATATATATAATTTTATATTTACTTTATCACCTCAATATATTGTCATCACTTGACATTAACATTTGAGGATTCATTCAGATTGATGATATTTTGAAGGAAAATGCTTTTGTCACATCATAAGATGTAAAGATTTCCTGTTTTTTCAGAAATAAAAAAGCTTTTGGGAGATAACCTGTAAGATGTGCTACACAATCTGCCCTTCTGTTTGTTATTGAGTTTGAAAGAGAGAGTGGAAGAGTGAACGTGTGCATGTAGGTAAGGTGAGGTGAGTCACTGGTGTGCTTGTTGCAGATGCAATAGTAATTGTAAATCAACCACTTGCATGGGAATGTAGAGGAAACTGAATAAAGATGACAGAAAAACAAAACGTCAAGATGGCCTAGCAAACACAAGGCTGAAGCTTTTGTTTATAATTTAAACCCAATTTTAAGCGCTGGATACTGTGTGGAGAAAGCCAGCCCATCCCATATATTGATCCCTCATTGCTAATATTTCTGTCACACCTGTAGTGGACAATGACATTTGCAGATAGTAATCTAGATGCAGAAAAAAAATTCTTTTGCACAAATTATAACAGATACAGATAAGATGGTGCTTAGTAAATGAAATACTACCAGTATAGCAGGTTACACTATTAAAACAAAAAGTGATGTATTTTATTAAAGATGCCGACAATTAAAATGGACAAAATTTTCATTTGAAATTAAATGTGTAATGGAGCAAATCACAAAATTTTGAGCACTTTATATTCCCATTGACACCTACTGTGTGTAACATCAAATATAAACACACATTTTGAATACTAGGACAGTTACAGTTTTATTTTTGGTTTATAGGCATGGCAGGATTCAACTGAAAACATAAAATTACAGAATGTCACCCATTAAATTAAGGGGTTTAAGTCTCCCTATTTTAAGAGAGTAAGATGAGGGAATAAGTAATTTTAGAATAGTTCTCAGTTGATACTTCTACATCTCTCTGACAAAGGCAATAATATTGTCATTCATCTCATAGTCTCATTTCATAGTTTTAGTTATTAATTTGTCTCACATGGAAAGAACTTTGAGTACATTGTTTCAGTACTTTTAGAAAAAGCTGCTTTGAGTATTCAATTACAGGCACATGGTCAGCAAACTGTTTATGGGCCATCATTTGAAACATTACTTATTCATATAAATTAATGTGGCTTTTATATCTGACATATATTTTTAGCTGCTCAAGTACACTTACAAGTGTACTCTAACCATTGTAGTTTTGTGTGGTCCATTGTTAACCTGTTATAACAAAAGGTTTAGATTAAGTCTTCAATCTATAATAAAAGTTAATCTCCTTTAGACTGAGTTTTTTTTTTCTTGTAAAAGTGTCTAAATGAAGTCAAACCTGCAGAAGAACGTGGCATTGTAAGAAAAACAAAGTGCAATATCTGTAAGTTACTCATTGTTTAATTCAGTTAATTCTGTTGCAGTGTGACTTAAGGTTTATGATTTATTAAAGGTTTTTTCCTTGGCGAAACTCACTTTACTGTCATCTCATTCTTTTGCACCTAAGTAAACTTAAAACAAATTGGAGAAATAGACTAGAAAGAACTTGAGCCTGAATCTGACAAATTTTAGGTTGTACAATGCAGAAATGGAGAATTACATAGGTTTGTAATCTTGTGCTTTAAATAAATTTAGTCATAAGCAAAGTGGTCATTCACATCAACAAATTTGTGGTCATATTCACTGATGCAACAAACGCTTGATTGCATGTCAAACTATAAAATTCCAGAAATCTGGGGAAGTGGTGGCCTAGTGGTTAGGGACTAGACCTTTTAAATAGAGGGTTGTGGGTTTGAATCCTAGATCCTTGAGCAAGGTCACATCCCCTTCACTGCTCCCCAGGTGCTTTAAATAGCTATTCCCTGCTGCAACCGTGTGGGTGAAATGCAGAGGAAGCATTTTGTTGAGTCTCACCATGTGCTGTTTCATAATAATAACTAGTCACTTTCATTTTTCAAAAAATCATTTGACAACAAAACAAATGGGCTTAAATTATTTTATTAATTAATGTTTAATACAATTTTCCTTTGGCTCACAGAGATTGTACATTACTTATTTTCTGTGCTTACAGTTTAACCATCAGGTTAAATTATTGGTTTGGTAAATACCCATCACAGAAAACCCCCCCAGTCAAATTAAGCTTAATTACTGGAATAATATTTATGCTTAGCAGCACATACTGCAAGAAAGTCACGAAACTCTTGCAGTCACAAAATAAAATAATTTAAAAAAAGAACAAAAATGTAATCGCTAATGTGAACAATGATCCAAGGAAACACCGGGTTTCAACTACATATAAAGAATTTATTATACAACTTACACTCTTTACAGAAATGAAAGTCAAACAAGCACAAATTGAGGTCAGTCTCTCATTCAACATTTCAATGAAATTCAAATATGCTGCAATTATTAACCAATAAAAAGAACACAGTTCCAATGTTCACTGGCTGGCTTGCTCTTCCTGGCTCTGTTCACCCCACAAAGGCATCTGGATATGCCCTGGAACTTTCTGTATAGCAGTCTACAAGGAGAAATATGAAAATTAGTAGTGGGAATTCAGTTTGTAGGTATTACGCCCCATATACCTCTCTCAATATAATTTGGTACATGTTTCATTTGTTATTTTCAGTATAGAAAAATGCACTTCAACAGCCAAAATTCATCAAAGCATCTTTACATACACACATGTTGGCATATGTAATTTCTTTTAATTCTGTTACCTTAGTGATCTCCATGGCCACTCCCTCGGGTATGTTGCGCTGAATGTATTCCAGATATACCCGTGCAGTGGAGCCCGTTATCCTAGAAATCTGACAGCCAAAATGTCTTATGTGATGCAATACATTCTTTAAAATGCCATTTTAAAATCAACCAAGATATGAGTACATACAAATTTTTTCCTCAGCACCATGCAAATGCCACAAGGACTCACCTCCAGGCATCTGTAGTGGGTCCTCATTTCATACTGGACTCTGTGTTTCTTAAAAATGTGAACCGACTTCAGAAGGGTAAGTCTCTCAATGTTCCTTGGAGGTTCAAACCTTCCATAGAAAAACAAAAATTACAACATTGTTTGCTAGGTGGTGGGCAAGAACAGGCCTTTGGTCTTGTTTTAGTGAATTACATGGATGACTCACACTTCAGCCAGGGAGAGGTTAAGTTCCTTCGCAGCTAGTGTGGCAAAGAACTCGTAACTGTCCAAAACAGCTTTGTCATGGCCTTTTACTAGCACAGTCAGTTTCTGGAACAGTGCATCAGGCTCCTCTGTGACCATGACCTTGAATAAATAAAAGTAGTTATACAAAAGAAATCTGATGGCCTGCTTCAAACAAGAAAACCAACCAAACTCATCTCAGGAGAAATGACACATGAAAGTGTGTCATACAATGTGTTATTTAATGTTGAATTGGACAGTCAGCCAGTCTCCTAGGGTACACACTTTCCAGCAGGCATGAAACTAATTATTTCGCTTTACGGTTTCATCCCAATTTAAATCCTGTATTTGTTTCTAAAGCACTGTAGACTCTACTGTCACTTAGTTCACCCACAACACGCTACAGGACTTTTAGTCCATTCTCTTTCTTTGCCTGCTTCCGTTAGGGGTCATCACAGTGGATAGGCTATACACTACCGAAACAATTCTCACCAAAAAAATACTTTTCAAGACACTTACAGAAGAGGAAGACCGTGTCCCACAGACACGTCCTGTGTGCAGAAATGCTGCATGGGGTACACAAATATGACAGCTGCAAACAAAGGGAGAACTTTAATGTTTCTACAATTTGATCTCAAAAGCGGGTTAGTAAAGTGGAACCAATGTGCCGTGTTTCCGGGGCTCGTATTCATGGCGCACCACGCACCCGTCACCCAGACACTTGCCTGAGACGGAACTTAATTGCCCCGTTTAAAACCGTGCTTTCCTACTAAATATCGCTTCCCGCACAAAGAGATAAAGTCCGTTGGCTGTTCGTCCTATAGTATGTACCGAGAAAAAAAAAAAAGACTTTTCACATGATGCTCTCCAACAACTATAAAGAGTCACAACGGGGTGGTTTCCATTTACACCCTCCAAATTCTCCTGGAGTTTCTAATGCAAGTTTTTTGGGGTTTTTTTTTGTTAAAAGCAAAATCAGCTGCTGTAACCCCCCACAAAAAATAATAAAAAAATGAACAGTCAAACCTTGTTAATGCAGATTGATGGGGAGTTCCGCAAACACGCCGTTGAACAGCAGCCTGTGGGATTAAAAAGGGTTAGAAGATAAGGAAGGAATAAAACCTCACAGTTACTGGCTGATTTCTAAAATGATTTTGTACCGCAGAGGAGAAATCCTGTATTATTTTGGACAAGAGTCTCGTATTACTCATCCTCACGAACGAAGCCATTGTAACTGAGAACAGTGTGAAAATTGCCAAGAATACGGGGGAGACTTCTGTTTGCAATTTCTCCTTGGTGTATCAAAATAAAAGTCCGGTTTCCTTAATCGATTTTTACATTTCAGTCCATTTATATAAAATAACATATTAACATATTACAATGGTATCGACGTATTTACCGTATTTATTGATTAAAACGTGTATAAAATATAAACCAGGAAGAAAATGCTTAACATTTCTGGTTTATATACATTTTCCACACTTGAACTAATTCTAAAAAATCTACAAAAGAAACAAACCTATTTCGACATATTTTTAACGCGCCATCAATCGCCGGGGAGGTGTAAATGAATGGCTCTTTATAATGTGTACTTTATATTGTATTAATAAGTAGATAATATTTTTTATTAGCAATTTCATATTTTAGCAATTGAATAATAACATACTATTTAATAATAATAATCATATTTACATAATAAAGACTTCTGTCCATAGCTGGGCTAATTTCCTGGATGAACTTTTTTTGTTTTGCTTTGCGCTGCCTCCTCTTACGTACTGCTATATGGTTAGTGTGAGGTTAGTTTAGGGCTAGATTTTCAACAGATATTCACTGCTAATCTACAGGTTTTTTTTATAGCCGGTTACCTAATGTCACAGCCTTTGACCACGTCACAATAAAAATGGTGGCCTAGTGGTTAGGGAGTTGCCCCCCACATTGGAAGATTGTGGGTTCAATTCCCTTACCAGTAGGTTGCCCTGAGGTACCCTTGAGCAAGGTACCGTGCCTGTCACTGCTCCCTGGGCAGCTTTCAATAGTTGCCCACTGCTGCATGGTGTTTGTGTGCATGGGTTAAATGCAGAGGTCCAATTTTGTTGTAATTCTCATGTGCTGTGCTGTGACCTCGCAATGACAAGGGTTGTCCTTTTCACTTTTTTCAGTATTAGTGAAGATTGAGCTAAATATGGAATTTCCCTTATGTAACATACCTGTTTCATTACGAATGTGTAATTAAATTATTCTAGAAAAAAATATTTTAAAAGTAGAGCATTTCATCATCATTTTTTTTAGGTTAAATAGTTTTTTTTTCAATAGCTTCTGATTCTTGTTCATGAGAGACATATAATTTTTACTGAATTTTAGTGATCTTTCTATTTCTATATTTTTATTTAAAAATCAATATTCATTCAATAGCTTTTATGTTGTGTAGCCAGTGGCTCAAAATCAACACAATGTTAATATTATTAAATTAAATAATACATCACTATACTGGACACATCAGGTGAAACCTTCTACTGAAAGCTTTTATTTTACAGTGATATTTTTATTTTAAAAATCACATTTATTAGAAATGTTTTTTTCTCACTGACTCAGTGACATATATATTATACAGTATCTCACAAAAATGAGCATACCCCTCACATTTTTGTTAATATTTTATTATATCTTTTCATTGGACAACACTGAAAATTCAATGCAACACTTTGATAAAATGCAAAGTAGTCCATGTACAGCTTGTATAACAGTGTAAATTTGCTGTCCCCTCAAAATAACTCAACACACATTACATTTACAACATTTAGCAGACACTCTTATCCAGAGTGACTTCCATGTCCTAATTACAGGGACAATCCCCTTGGAGCAATTCAGGGTCAAGGGTCTTGCTCAGGGACCCAGTGGTGGTGGTAGTGCCAGAGGTGGGATTTGAACCTGGGACCTCTTGAGCCTTAGGTCCATAAGCAAGTATCCTACCATTAGACCACCGCCACCCTCTAATGCTAGCCATTAATGTCTAAACCACTGGCAAGAAAAATGAGTACACCCCTATGTGAAAAATGTCCACATTGTGCCGAGTTAGCCATTTTCCCTCCCTGGTGTCATGTGACTCCTTAGTGTTACTAAGGTCTCAGGTGTGAATAGGGAGCGGGTGTGTTAAATTTGGTGTTATCACTCTCACACTCTCTCATACTGGTCACTGGAAGCACTTCATGGCAAAGAACTCTCTGAGGATCTGAAAAAAACATTTGTTGCTCTACATAACATACCTGTTATTCAGCGGTTTAACAGGACAGGTTCCACTCAGAAGAGGCTTCGCCTTGGTTGAACAAAGAAGTTGAGTGCACATGCTCAGCATCATATCCAGAGGTTGTCTTTTTTTAAAATAGACGTATGAGTGCTGCCAGCATTGCTGTAGAGGTTGAAGGGGTGGGGGGTCAGCCTGTCAGTGCTCAGACCATACGCCGCACACTGCATCAAATTGGTCTGCATGGCTGTCGTCCCAGAAGGAAGCCTCTTCTAAAGATGATGCACAAAAAAGCCTGCAAACAGTTTACTGAAGAAAAGCAGACTAAGGACATGGATTACTGGAACCATGTCCTGTGGTCCGATGAGACCAAGATTAACTTATTTAGTTCAGATGGTGTCAAGCATGTGTGGCGGCAACCAGATGAGGAGAACAAAGACAAGTGTATCTTGCCTACATTCAAACGTGGTGGGAGTGTCATGGTTTGAGGCTGCATGATTGCTGCCGGCACTGGGGAGCTGCTGTTTATTGAGGGAACCTTGAATGCCTTCATGCACTGTGACATACTGAAGCAGAGCATGATCACCTCCCTTCAGAAACTGGGCTGAAGGGCAGTATTCCAATATGATAACAACCCCAAACACACCACCAAGATGACCATTGCTTTGCTAAAGAAACTGAGGGTAAAGGTGCTGGACTGGCCAAGCATGTCTCCAGACCTAAGCTCTATTGAACATCTGCGGGGCATCCTTAAATGGATGGTGGAGGACCGCAAGATCTCTAACATCTACCAGCTCTGTGACGTCGTCATGGAGAAAAGAGGATTCTAGTGGCAACCTGTGAAGCTCTAGTGAACTCTATGCCCAAGAGAGTTAAGGCAGTGCTGGAAAAAAATGGTGGCCACACAAAATATTGACACTTTGGGCAAAATGTGGACATTTTTCACTTAGGGGTGTACTCACTTTTGTTGCCAGTGTTTTAGACATTAATGGCTGTGTGTTGTTATTTTGGGGGGACAGCAAACTTACACTGTTATACAAGCTGTACACTGACTACTTTACATTGTTTCAAAGTGTCATATCTTCAGTGTTGTCCCATGAAAATATATAATAAAATATTTACAAAAATGTGAGGGGTGTACTCACTTTTGTGAGATATTGTATTTTAATATATTTTAACATCCTGGACAAACCAAACACACTCTCTTTTATTCAATGTTTTTCAATACTAGTTAGGAAAACTCTTCTGGATAATATCAGTCAGTCCTACTTATATTAGACTGTAATGTACCTTCTCTTTTCATAATTGTGCATTTGAAAGTGACAACCCTTGTCATTGCAAGGTCACAGCACAGCACACAGTGAACCACAACGAAATTGGACCTCTGCATTTTATCCATGCAAACACTGTGCAGCTATTGAAAGTGCCCAGGGAGCAGTGATGGGGATGGTACCTTGCTCAAGGGTACCTCAGGGCAACCTACTGGTGAGGGGAATCAAACCCACAATCTTCCGATGCGGGGGCAACTCCCTAACCACTAGGCCTCCGCTGCCCCCATTTTTCAGGATTTTTAGTTGTTTTCAACAGTTTTATGTCATGGTGCTCACTAACTCATATACAATGCAGAACTCAGTTACTAAACACATCTGACACACAATCTTGTACTGGATATAAGATCACATCTTATTTTAATAGTATTTTTAATGACAAATCATGACCTATTAACTCTAATTTACTCTAACTTTAATGCATAATTGTATTACTGTACTGGACAAATCAAAACACATCCCTTTACTGGATTATATTGCACCTGTATAAATGTAGTCTTTAGAAGTTTAAAAAAAGTAACATGAAAGTTGCATTAAAAGCTCTAGGAAATCTAGAAGAAATCAATAGTTACATGACATATGAGTTATCAGTATTTCAGTTGTTGAAGTTTAATAAACTTTACTGTGAACACTAGTTACCAGTACAAATACTTTACAAAATACTCTTTATTACTAGTGTGATCCTTACTAGAAAATGATTATTCACAAGTTCCATGTTTAATTAATGTGTTTTTCTTTTTAACTGTTTTTATAAATGCTTTCAATGCATATAATCCATGTTTTGCAGTGAAAACCTGTGGTTTTATATAACGCAATATAATTTGATATAGCACTATAACATTTGATATGAACCTATACCATTTGGGATAAAAGACAATTTAATATGACATTCAGAATTTTTATAAAAATATTTTATGGTATATTTTTATGACATTAAGAATCAGCTATTTTGTCAGGTTTAAAAAAAATGTTTGTTAACATTAATATAAAATATATTGTAAAATAAAAGACAGATGTCTCAATTTGCAAAAAGATTAAGAAAAATAAAACCAGATGTAATGAGCTTGTATAAGGAAATGCTGAATCTCAATATCAAGATATAATAATTTTAAAAAAGGAGTTATTTTAAATAAAACTGAATAAACTTTGTAGCTACTAAATATATTATGTAGAAATGTATATTTTTCATTTCACATACAATATCTTTAATGTTATAGCAAATTTAATTCAGTTATACAATTAATTGGTAAATATCAGATTCCTGTGCAAGTTAGTACAACACAATATTTGTTTTTTCACAAGTTCACAATTTTTTTTCAGGCTTATGTGTCAACCATCCGTGTATACATACATATATTCATTATTGGTGGAAAAACAATAGAAGTATTCCTCTGGTTCTTTTCAACACTTTCTTTTTAAAGATAATCTGATAATCGGAGAACCTGGAGAGATGGAGATCTGCTCTTGAGAGGAGAGCAATGAAAGTGAGTAGGTCAAAGATAGAATACATGAGTGTGAATGAAAGGGAGGAAAGTGGAAGGGTTAGGATGCAGGGAGTAGAGGTGACAAAGGTGGAGGAGTTTAAATACTTGGGTTCAACAGTTCAGTGTAATGGCAAGTGTGGAAGAGAGGTGAAGAAGAGAGTGCAGGCAGGTTGGAATGGGTGGAGAAGAGTAGCTGGAGTGATTTGTGATAGACGGGTACCAGCGAGAGTAAAAGGGAAGGTTTACAGGACAGAAGTGAGACCAGCTATGTTGTATGGGTTGGAGATGGTGGCACTGATGAAAAGACAGGAGGCAGAGCTGGAGGTGTCAGAGTTACAGATGCTGAGATTTCTGTTAGGTGTGACGAGGATGGACAGAATTAGAGATGAGAATATTAGAGGGACAGCTCAGGTTAGACATCTTGGAGACAAAGTTAGACAAGCAAGGTTGCGTTGGTTTGGACATGTCCAGAGGAGAGATGAGGATTATATGGGAAGGAGGATGTTGAGGATGAAGCTGCCAGGAAGCAAAGAGGAAGGCCAAAGAGGAAGTAGACCAAAGAGGAGGTTTATGGATGTGGTGAAAGAGAAAATGCAGGTGGTTGGTTTGAAACAGGAAGATGCAGAGGACCGTAAGAAATGGAGACGGTTGATCCACTGTGGCGACCCCCTAAACCCTAAGTTACTAAGATAAGAATTTGAAAAATATTAGCAGTTTTATATGTTATATTATTCTAATTTGAAGCAGTAACCCAAGAGTACTACATAATGTACAAGTAGTATATTTCAAATGATCACTGCACTTGCTGTGTCATCTAAAGCAGGGGTCACCAACATAAGTCGCCCACGGACCAGTTGTAAAAATAGCATGATTTACCAGTGCGCAGCATCTAAAATCAACCTGATAGCCCTTCGTATGGCCCAGTACCCGTGAAGTAGCTCTCAGTTTTAAAAAGGTTGGTGACCCCCGATCTAAAGTGTGTAAAGGAAGACCACAAATACTTTTTAAATGGAAAGGTGCAAGCTTGCACCTTTAATAACTTCGCTTTTTTAAATAGAAAATTATAAAAACTTAAACTTCATGTTACTCGTGCTCTTTGGGAAATCTTCAATCAGTCTAACAGGGCATACAAGCCACACCTTACTTGCTTGCTTTTACATACCTGAAAAACTGGGTGCTCAGATACAGAAAGTGCTATATTCTGTGAGATATATATTTCAGATAAATACCAGAAAACATGCAGAAAATCTGATCTCCCATCTCAAATTAATTAAAAAAAAAAAAAAATCTTCCATGCCTATCAAAAACAATTAATTGACCTTACTTTTCCAGTACGTTTTTTTGGGGGGGACTGGAAATTAATATGATTATAAAATAATTGTGTAAATTAATATTAATATAAATATTGTTGTATTAATTAAAAAATATTCATACTTTAACTCATCAACATCCACAATTGATTGAATGGATTTCTCCATACACATTGCCAGCTTAGGACAGCAGCAGTGCTTCTATTATACGTTTATCATCTGTCCACCCTGCCAATCCAGTTTAACAAAACGTTTTCTGATCGGAATTGTTGTTCTTTAGCAGTATTTAAGCTTTGTTAGATTTTGCTGTGGAGAATATTTCATTAGATCAAAGTCTTACAAGTTCACTGGTGTTTCACATTCTGTGTAATATCCCTAAAACCCCACAGTCTGCATAGTCCTGCTGCAGATGCCAACTTTATATTTTATAACATTACACATTTTTACTCTGTGAGAAATAATATGCTGTATTGCTGAGTATATTAATATGTAACCTATTAAGCTGTGATCCTTTACTTTAGGTAATGGTCTGTATGGTCAAAAATGTTGCTGTCATCAGGAGCAAACACCAAAATGGTGTCAGCTGACAGGTTTAAGCAGTTAACTAGCTTTGGTTTAAAAGGCCATGGAAATGTGAAAGTGATATGTTTCACTATTAAAATGTTTAGTAATGTTCCTCTTAAATGTAATAAGAAAGTAAAGAGTAAACAAAAAAGTATTGGCTAGCGGGGTATAACCCCCCTCCCCCCATTATTGGGGTGCAGAGAAGGGCAACTGTGTTTTAACTAGGATTTCCACATTGGTTAACAATTTCACCCAAAAGATGTACATTTGGGTTGAGATCAGTGGTCTGTGCAGTCTACTGGAGTTCTTCCCTCTCATACTCATCAAACCATGTCTTTATAGACCTGTGCACAATGGCCCAGTCTTGAATGAAAAAGACTCTTAATAAAAACCTCAAAAAGACTTGCTGCTTTTCTGCAGCAAAAGGGGAAACAAATTCATTATTAATACCATTACTTTAGAAGAATCAATAGATAAGCACATAGTTTAAATAAATTAAACAAATAAATATTTATGTCCATAATAATTCATTGTATTATAAACCAAAGATGATTATAGCTTAGTAAACAGCAACAGTACATCATTAGTAATGGACAGCACAGATAGACCAAGCTGCCTCTGCCAGTGGATGTGTGGCTTTATGCTGCCAGTTGATATATATACAGTACTATGCAAAAGTATTAGGCAGGTGTGAAAAAATGGTGTAAACAAAGAACGCTATCAGAAATATAAATAATGTTTGTTTATTTTTATCAATTTACAAAATGCAAAGTGAGCGAACAAAAGAAAAATCTAAATCAAATCAATAGTTGGTGTTACTACCTTTTGCCTGCAAACCAGCATCAATTCTTATGGCCCCCACAGAGCCCTGATCTCAACATCATCAGTGTGTCTGGGATTACATGAAGAGACAGAAGGATGTGAGGAAGCCTACATCCACAGAAGATCAGTGGTTAGTTCTCCAAGATGTTTGGAACAAGCCTACCAGCCGAGTTCCTTCCAAAACTGTGTGCAAGCGTACCTAGAAGAATTAATGCTGTTTTGAAGGCAAAGGGTGGTCACACCAAATATTGATTTGATTTAGATTTCTCTTTTGTTCATTCACTGCATTTTGTTGATTGATGAAAATAAATGATTAACACTTCCATTTTTGAAAGCATTCTTTGTTTACAGCATTTTTTCCACACCTGCTTAACGCTTTTGCACAGCACTGTATGTATATGTATATATGTACGTGTGTGTGTGTGTATTATTCATACAATAAAATATTCTCTGATAAATTAAAATGTCATTACTCACATAATTGCAGTTCCTCAATACATTTTATAAATGTTAAATATTATGTTAAAACCAGGACCATCAAAAAATGAGGATTGTATTATTATGGATACCGTTTCTCTTATCTGGATAAAACTATTATAGATCAGAGATATGATGGCAAATTTTAGAAATGAAACTTGCCATGATTGCAATGATTGTTCTTGTGATTTGCTCCAATTCTGACTACAAATACCCAAAAAAGTCACATAATTTGGTTAACCTTGAGCCTTAACAGTTCATCCTTTGTTTAAGGATGCTATACATTGGGTCTCTTCAGGACCTTTTGTCCGGCTGGAGCTCATACTTCATCCTGCTGTTGTTATCCTCTGAGAGGCCTGTTCCTGGTAACTGCCTGTGGACTTTACGCCACAGCAACAAGGCCACTATCAGAGCAGCAACCTATAAATGTATAAATGATAAAAATAGTTCAGTTAAGAGCAGATTTATCTAAATATTTGACAGTTGACAGTCCATTTGCCCAGAAATCATCAAAGGAAATAAAAATTATCAAACATATGTGAAATATTTTTCTAGTAAAAAACTGGTAGATCTCTAATATATTATTGCTAAATTATAAGGTAAGCATATAATAGTGATGGCATTTCAGAACCACTGGAGATGTTTTTATCTCACCTCAATAGTTGCTGATGTAAAAAGTGTTCCAATTAAGAGCCCCACAATTTTCTTCATACGTTCTTTTAAGATTGATCCACAGTTCTAGAAAAGACAGTTTTTAATAATGTAAGACAATTAAGGGCCTAAACAAAAAAAAAATGTTTCTGATTCACTATTACTAATTTTGAATTATTAGTTTGGCCAATATTTTATTTATTCCATCATTCACCCCAGTCAGTAGTACATAAGATAAGACATATTAGAAATCCAAATTTTGATTCTTAAGTTTTTAATTTTTTTGTTTTTATTTATTTTTTTTATTTATCATCGGCAAATGAAAATTTTTTTTTAAACTGATAGCTCTTCTTTAATTTGACAAAAACCTGTAAATGACTTAGAACAGTGCTTACAGTAAGTCATTTTGTGTCCCAAATGACCTTTACCAATTTGTGCAAGATTAATCAAGAGCTGAATGTGATTTGTGATTTTATTTGATTTGATTTTATTAAAAAACCTAAAGATCCTCCGATCATGTGGCCAATGCCCTAACCACGTTTGGGACAAGCGGCAGAAAATGGATGGATGGATGGATGGATAAAAACCTAAAGATTTTTTTAGACTATTAATAGTTCATATTTCTTTCCAGTATTTTAGTTTGGTTTGAGCTTGGTTTCAGCAATAAGAAAATAAGTTTGGCCTCTGCTTTTGTCTGGCCTAAGTGAAAAGAATTTCATTCTCGTAAAACAGTAAGAAAATTTAACAATCACAATCAAAAACCTTGAATATAGGCCCTCTGTGAACTACCAAAAGATTGTTGCATTCATTATAAACTGTTAAAATTAACTTTTGTCAGTGATTTATCAATATGAGGTGATACTGAATCTCAATATCAAATATTTCAGTCAGGTCTTGGTGGAAAAGCTATATTCTCTTACTGTACTGTAAACATGATGTGTGACATGAGTTGAGGCTGGTTCACTGCCAGGATTTGTGGTGGTCTGCATAAACAAAGCATTTATACACTGTTAAACACTATATACACACATGATCTATTTATAAGGCATTTGTTGTTCAGTGTTTAAGAAAAAAATAACCTGCCTGCAAACAAAAAATATTTTGAGAAGACTAATTGTTAGAGTAAGGGGATTTTAAAACCATTTAAACAAAACAGAATAGTTTGGATTACCACATTGTGTTATTAGATCATTAGGTCTAAATTAGGTTCAGATGATATCGGAAAAAATTATCTGTTGTTGAATAAAGGTATCTTAAAGATACAGTGCAAAAGATAGTTTTCAGATAGTTTTATTTATTGATACTTTTGCTTCTGTCGTGGAGAACTGAAGTGAGCCTAAATCCAAAAAACATGATCGAAGTCAGTAATCAATCAAAGTCGAAGAAATGCGGCAAACCACTGTAATGACAAATTCCAGCAGTTGTGGTCCAATAGGAGCAGTACTGAATTTACTCCAATTTCTCATCCCAACTTTGGACTTTAAATACAATTCAAACATCTTTCTCCTCCTTTGAAATTTACATTAATGCAACGCATTAATGGTTTTCCATTAATATTTCCTAATGCCATCATGACTGACACTCTTTGTTTACCCACCTTAACCATCTCTCCACCAATAAACAATGGTCTGAAAGCTGTGATCCTATTACTGAAGGCTTCCTGCCTTATCTGCTCCCAGTATTTCAAAGTTGTCTCCCTTCGAATTTTTAATTAGAAATGTAACTGTTTGAAGGTGCGGTTGTTTGCTGTCTTTTGGGGAATAAAATAAAGGGAATTTTACTGTACTTTCTGAACAATAATCCATGATAAAACCTTTTCTATTAAGGGGAGGCTTCAATACTTTAAAGTGGAAAATTTTGGCAGTGTCATGGTAGGCTCTGACTGGTCACACCTGCCATCTCATCAAGGACATCAGGTGTTTCTCACTGGACAAGGGTTTTAAGGTCCCAAAGAGTCAGAGCAGAGCATCAGTTATTCTCTGTGGAATTCTTACATGTGCGGATGCGTCTATGTTTATTATGTTAAATAAATCGGGTTTGATATGATTTGGTTTTGTTTGGCATCTGAGCAAGGTAAGCTTGAGCTCCCCAGTAGTGGCAATTTTGAGGGGTGGCTTAATTAAAGTCACAGATCCCTGGCTATGCGTTTATGTCCAAATCACACCATCATAGCATTACAGAAATGACTGACCTGAGAGAGGATGCCAGGTTCCTCTACTGAGCCAGGTCCCCCTACTGAGCCAGGTCAAGCCTGTGCCAGTTCCTCCTGCCCTAACACTGGGAGACGGGGCTTCGTCGCTATGTCCAGCCCCGGTACAAGAAGGTGGGGCTTCGACAACGTCTTCCATTCCCACCACAGAAGGTGGGGCTTCAGTGATGTCTTTTGCCCTTGTCACAGAAGACTGGGCTGCGATGCCGGCACCAGCGTTAGCCCCAAGAGGCGGGGCTGCGATGTCGGCTCCCACATCAGCCCCGGAAGGCGGTACTTCCGCATCTGTGCCCACTACGTAGAGCAGGGCTTCCCAGTCTGCACTAGCCCCCAAGAGCGGGGGCTTCTGGGAATCTGACTACTATGGTCAGCATGACCACAATGCGTCTTGGACTGTAGGTTCTACGCCTGCCAAGGAAGGTGGAGCATTTGTGACTGTGGCTTCTGCGCCAGCCTCTGCGACTGCCATGGAGGGTAGGCCTTCATCATGCCTGGCTTATGAGCCCACCACGGAGGGCAGAGCTTTTCTGACTGGGACTGCTGAGCCTGCCCAAGAGGGCGGTGCCTGTTGGACTATATGGACAGGGGAATTTGGGTACCCCTTGCTGCTGCCTGGATGTTGCCACGGGTGGGCTGAGGACACCTTGTGGCTATGTGTTGGCCCTGGGAATGAGCCCAGTCTTGTGCCTCTTGAAAGGGGTTAGGTAAACACATTGGTGACTGGGTTTTTTTGGCCTACCCTCAAGAGCCCAGCTCTGAGCAAAGTAGGGTTGAGCACCTCAGGAGTGACGCTTTTGAGGGGGGGACTTCTACGCGTTTATGTCCAAGCCACACCACCCTAGCATTACAGGCAGGAACAGTTCTTTTCATTTATAGTAATATTGTCAATCAAAAAGGACAAAATGAAGCGCATGACTTTACTCTGTGCAATCTGCGGTGCTGAAAATAATATGAATTTATTAGAAATGACAAACATGTGGAATAGTTTTACAATGTAAATAAACTATGGTACAAGAATAAAACAATAATAGCTAATATCTAATAAATGCCTGTTGGTGGAATTTAACCCTTTACATTAAAAAGGAAAAAATATATATACACATGCAAAATACCATTTTTGTTTGTCAGCATTGTTGTCTTTCCTAATTTACACTGTTGATAGGTCCAGTAAGTATTCTGAAAACAAATGTTGCTCAGTTTAATTACACAAGCTCAAAGCAGAGTATTTACAGTCATGTGAAAAAATTTGGTAACATTTGTAACATTCTTGGACATATGGACATTTAATCTCAATTTTAACAATATCGGGAGATTCAAGTAATATAACTAAACAATTAAAACTGAAGAAAAGACTTTTCTAAATCTTCTGTAAAATGTAATTCTTCAAACATGCGATTTTGGGTGAGGAATAAATTAAGACAGCCCCACCTTTATTCCCTATTAAAATGTCTCAAATCACACACAGGTAGCACATCAGGTGTACATGATTACAACATTGGTACTCAGCATTTTGAAGGAGGTTTGCCCTATTAAACCTCAGACATTTAGTTTGGTGTGCTCTTGACTTTTGAGGTGAGAGTTAACACCATGGTGAGATCAAAAGAGCTGTCTGAGGCCTTCAGAAAGAAGAGTGTAGCTGCTTATAAATCTGGGAAGGGATTTATAAAGATCTCCAAAGAATTTGCCATCATTACACTGTCCAGAAAATAGTCTGCAAGTGGAGGACATCCAAAACAGCTGCCAACTTGCCCAGGTCTGCCCGTCCAAGCAAGTTCACCCCGAGAGCAGACAGCAAGATGCTAAAATAAGTCCCCAAAAACCCATAAATGTCATCATGGGACCTACAGTGGTAGGTCTAGGTCTAGTGGTGGCCTAGTGGTTTTGGAGTTGGCCAAAGAATCGGAAGATTGTGGGTTCAAACCCCTTACCAGTAGGCTGCCCTGAGGTGCCCTTGAGCAAGGGACCATCCCCATCATTGCTCCCCAGGCACTTTCATAGCTGCCCTCTGCTTCATGGTGTGTGTTTGTGCATGGATTAAATGCAGAGGTCCAATTTTGTTGTGGTTCGCTGTGTGTACTCACAATGACAAGAATAGTCACTTTCACTACAGCAGCCTAGTCAGAGCAGAGCATCAGTTATTCTCTTTTGCCCTTGTCACAGAAGGCGGGACTGCAGTGCGGGCACCAGCTTTAGCTCCAAGAAGCAGGGCTATGATGTTGGCTCCCACGTGTGTGGCTTCTACGCCCACCAAGGAACATGGAGTGTTTGTGACTGTGGCTTCTGCGCCGGCCTCTGTGACCACCATGGAGGGTAGGGCTTCATCATGCCTGGCTTATGAGCCCACCACGGAGGGCAGGTCTTCTCTGACTGTGACTGTTGAGCCTGCCCAGGAGGGCGGTGCCTGTTGGACTATATGAACAGGGGAATTGAGGTACCCCTTGCTGCTGCCTGCAACCCTGGATGTGGCCGAGGCTGGGCTAAGAACACCTTGTGGCTATGTGTTGGCCCTGGGAATGAGCCCAGTCTTGTGCCTCATGAAAGGGGTTAAGTAAACACATTGGTGATTGGGTTTTGTTTGGCCTTCCCTCAAGGGCCCAGCACTGAGCAAGGTATGGTTGAGCACCCCAGGCGCTTTTGAGGGGGGCTTCTGACACGGTAAGTGGTGCTCTGCTTCTCATCAAGGATGTCAGTTGTCTCTCATTGGATAATGGTTTATAGGTCCCAATGAGTCAGAGCATCAGTCATTCTCGGTGGAATTCAGCATTCCAAATCCCAAAGACATGCTTGACGCTTTTAATCTCTGCCCAAGGAGATTAGTTTCTTTTCAAAGTAATATATAGGGATATATAATAATATATATTAATAGTATATATATATATATATATATATATATATATATATATATATATATGTTGTTATTGTGTATGATGCACAGGTTGGTTGTGAGATGGAGGAGACTTCTCGGTTGAGTTAGATGAAGTGATAGAGAGTGTACCCAGGGGAGAGAGAGTGGTGATTGGTGCGGCCTTTAATGGACTTGTTGGTGAAGGAAACGGAAGTGATAAGGAGATGAAAGGTATAGTGTCAATGAGAGAAATACTAAAGTTCAGATGGTTATAGATGTTATTAAAAGGATGGAAAAAGTTGTAGTAAATACCTTTTTTAAGAATAGGGAGGAGCACAGGGTAACATAAGAGTGGAGGATTATCAACAGAGATGGATTACAGAGTGTGAGATAGATAGAAAAATGGCTGGATGATGTGAGGATAGTGAACCAGGAACTGCAGCATATTAGCAGTAAGGGCAACTATGAAGAGGATGAAGAATGGAAAGGCTGTTGGTCCAGATGGCATACCGGTGGAAGCATGGAGGTGTTTAGGAGAGATGGCAAAGAGATTTTGACCAGACTATTTAACACAATCTTGGAAAGGATGCCTGAAGAATTAAGAAATGTACTGGTGCTGATTTTCAAGAATAAGGATGATGTGCAAAGCAGTAGTAATTATAGATTTACACTCTATCTATCGTCTGAGACTAGGGACCAGCTTAATGAAAACCTGGAAAGGTAGATATGCGCTCTACAGAGGAGAGGAATGAAAGTCAGTAGGACAAAGTCAGAATACATGAGTGTTAATGAAAGGGAGGACAGGAAAGTAGTTAGGACACAGGGATTAGGGGTGGTGAAGGTGGAGGAGTTGAGATACTCAGGGTGGATAGTTCAGGGTAAATTGGAATGTAGAAGAGAGGTGAAGCAGAGAGTACAGGCAGTTTGGAATGGGTACAGAAGAGTGACAGCAGTGATCTGTGACAAATGAGTACCAGAAAGAGTGAAATGGAAAATAGACAGGATGGTAGTGAGCAATGTTATTTGGGTTAAGACAGGTGGCAGAGCTAGAGGTGGTTAAGATTTGATTGATCACAGAACCATCAAATGCAAGAAACGTGTTGGAAAAAAAAAAAAATCCTCCATATTCCAGAACTGTAACCTACCAGACCTACAAGGTATTCGTTGCTCATAGGCATGGCAAAGGAAGGTTGATTGCTTTAGGCAGCATATTGCAGGCTGTTTATTATTCTTCAACAGATGAAAATAAAGAAGTGAGATGGGGAAATTTTTGTTTTTCATTTAGTTGTGTAATAATTCTGCACACTAATGATTACCTAATAATTGTGCACACACATTTTCCCCTGAGAATGCTTACACTCACATTTCCTTTGTAAAACCTTCAGGTTTCAGGGTTATTAACATTTTGGATTGACTGATAGCACTGGATTTGTTACATATCAATGTCACGGGTGAGGTTTGTTTTGGGCACAGTAGAGGGCGCTCTGTTCTGACTGAGCACACCTGAGCTCATGAAGGCACAGGTGTGCTTCATTGGGGCTGCTATTTAAGCCCCGATGAGTCAAAAACAGAGCAAGGTTCATTCATGAGGTGAAGCCTCACGTTAATGGTGATTTTGGTAACTCTTGGTATCTTGTTTTAGTTAGGCTGCAGTTCCTTGTGTCTTGTTTTAGTCAGAACTGCAGTCCTTGGATTTTGTTTTGGTGATATGAGCAATAAAGCTATGTTCCGGACTCCTGGCTCTGCATTGACGTCCTTCCCATACCCCGCCACATTTACATTTACATTTACACCGTTACATCGTTACAATTAAAAATAATTCCCTAAAATACTCACTTGCCTAATAATTGTGCACACAATGCAAAGTGAGCTGTTTTTTTGTTTGAATATGCATTTTTTTTTTGCTTTTAGTAAAAAAAAAAAAAAAAGAAAAAAAGGGGGGGGATCTGAAAACATTCCATTTGCACTGTATTACCTTATGACTTAATTAATGTATTTTTTGCAAACATATCTGAGGATTATCATTGTGCCCAAGGCTACATAAAAATGGAATATATATATTTTTTCCTCTAATATTTTCAATATATATCAGTAACACATACACGTATTATATATAATAATGTATTTATGTGAGAGCATACCTCAGAGGTTTTCCTTGGAACACATTTGTCATCTCTGTGTGAGTACTCTAACACACATGAACATGATTCTGGTGGATCTGTCCAATCAGTGAATTTATTCAGACCACAGCACTGAGCCTGTTGACAATACAACAACAGCAAAAGGCGCAACTTATAAAGAGGTATATTTTAATTGGTTAAATATTAATTTGTTTTTCTGGATATAGATTCATTCACTTTGGAATAGCACTGTGAAAGGTTTTATGCATTTAATAATTCATATTCAATAACGGATTCATAATACATTTGGTTAACATTTGATACCTGGTAATTTAATCAAAATACACTTTAAAAACAAAATTATAAACGTTAATATATCCCAACTATCCCAATAATTACATTTCATTTTTCAATTTTATATATTCAGTACTGTGCAAAAGTTTTAGGGAGGTGTGGAAAAAATGCTGTAAACAAAGACTGCTTTCAGAAATATAAATAATGATTGTATATTTTTATCAATTTGCTTATTGCTAAGTGAGTGAACAAAAGAAACATCTAAATCAAATCAATATTTGGTGTTACTACCTTTTGCCTTCAAACCAGCATAAATTCTTATGGCCCCCACAGAGCACTGATCTCAACATCATCAGTGTGTCTGGGATTACATGAAGAGACAGAAGGATGTGAAGAAGCCTACATCCACAGAAGATCTGTGGTTAGTTCTCCAAGATGTTTGGAAGAAACCTACCAGCCGAGTTCCTTCAAAAATTGTGTGCAAGTGTACCCAGAAGAATTTATGCTGTTTTGAAGGCAAAGGGTGGTCACACTAAATATTGATTTGATTTAGATTTCTCTTTTGTTCATTCACTGCATTTTGTTGATTGATGAAAATAAATGATTAACACTTCCATTTTTGAAAGCATTCTTTGTTTACAGCATTTTTTTCCACACCTGCCTAAAACTTTTGCACAGTACTGTATGTGTGTATTGTGGTGGATGTACAGGATGAGGAACAAGTATATAAGAGGGACAGGTTATTTTGGACAGTTTGGAGACAAAGTCAGAGAAGCGAGATTGCATTTGTTTGGACATATACAGAGGGAAAATGCTGAGAATATTGGAGGAAGGATGTCAAGGATGCAGAAGCCAGGCAAGAGGAAAAGAAGAAGGCCAGAGAGGATGTTTATGGCTGTGCAGGTGGTCTCAGTGAAAGAAGAAAACAAAAAGGAGAGGAAGAAATGGATGAAACTGACTCTTAATGGGAGCAGACAAAAGAACAAAAAGTAGTTATTTAACGAATAATTCATTTATATTTCTTTTTGAAAGCTATATATATGAACTGTGCTGTGAGTAAAAACAGAACCATTGTTAAAAGTTTCATTTTAGAACCATTTGCAACAAGGCAACCAAGGATAACCCGATAATCTGAGTTTCTATTAGCTGAACAATGAATATGGGTTGTAGTAGTATTACAAATAGTAATACAGTACTAAGTATTAATTACATGTACCTCCTTTTGTAGTTTGTTGAGATCTCTTTGGATTGTCTCATCTGATATATTCTCAAGTGGAATCATGTTTAGAAAATGAAATTCAATGTCCTTCTCCATCTGGATGAACAATAACAGTTAAATTCAAGAAAACCTGACTGCTCAGTTTAAAAAAAGCAGCACAAGGTTTTAAGAGGTAAAAATACAGTTTAACAAAATAAGACCAAACCTGTGGTTGAGAAAGAGTTGTTATGATTGCCAGGACCATGAGGACAGTGAACTCAATAGCCATGAAAACACTGTACTGTGGAGTAAAAAAGGCAAACACAAAACACTGTCATGCCAGCTTACATTTGGACTTTTATATCTATAAGCGTTCTTAGTTTAAAAGCTTCAAGCTTCAATCCAAGCTTATGGATTTGAGTATTGGTTGATAATTACTAGAATACACTTGCTAGTTTTGGTCTAAAATTATTCTAATATCAACTTTTTTTAAAAGTTTTGTTTTGTTTATTTTGATATACTCAGAACAAAATGTAATGCTATTTAGTGTCTTAACAGCTTAAGAATGTTAATTACAAGACTGAGAAATTGCAATTTCCAATAAATGGTTTTGCACTACTTTCTGAAACTGTCAATATGTTGCCCAATGGAATTTTCTCATCATCTAATAAAGGGGTTCTGGCCAATTCCTTGAATTCCTTGATTTCATGAAGCTCAGCAACAGATCATCTTAATTTGTTCCAGCTCCTTAAACACTTAAACTAAATCATCATGCAAAAAAGCTGTAATATCTCCCTTTCCTAAATTTGCACTATCCAAAGTATTTGCTTAATTCAACATACAATTGTCATATAGTTATGTATTGTTTGTGCTTTATGTATGCATTATATGATTATAGTGATGTATAGAAAATTAACAAATATCTGCATAAACAGACAAAAGTAAGCTTTGCTTGATTTGCTGATTTCATTTATTTATGCTAAAGAGGAAGGTAAATTGTTAGGTTTACTGCTCAAGTACTCCTTTTGGCATAATATGTTGTTCTTTCTGGACATAAATAGAAATCTAATAAATAACAGTGGTGTTTTGCCTTATGTACAAATCACTGAAACATGAAATTGAAATTGATTATAGTTATCAGTGGGTCCTCACTGAAAGAATCCACAAGCTCTTGCTTAAGTAACCTTTCATAACGTTCATGAAATTTACCCGCCTATGCAAATTATTTCAGTTTTAACTTTTGTCAATAAGAGTTTAGTATATTTGCAAGGTGATATGAATGCAGCCCAATGTATCCCAGTGTTATCCTCAATGAAAGAAAGCATGACTGGCTATGGGAAATATAGTTTTTGAAGCTTTGTTTTTTTTTTTTTGTTGTTGTTGTTTTGTTGTTTTCATAAAATAGGATTTGGGAGATGGCTAGTGGAGTTAGCATGTCAAGTAAAGAAGCATGAAGCTTCAGTGTTTGATTTCTAGTCGGGGTGGCATGGGTCCTTTCTATTTGGAGTTTGCATGTTCTCCCCAGATCTGTGTGGGTTTCCTTTCACTGTCATAAGAAACATGTCAGGTGGTTTGGAAATGCTAAATTGCTCCCTAGATGTGAGTCTTCATATCTTTGTGTCTGTGATGGGCTGGATATTCTTTTTAACCTGTTAGAAAAGGCTTCAAAGAAGTTCCCCAAGTTTGAAAAAAGTGAGCTTGTGGACTGTTCTCCATCCTGTCTTGAAAATGATTCCCTCACTCATGCCTTTAACTCAGCAAAAGTAGAAATATAAATAGCTTCATTGTTTCCCTGGAAGCTGGGATAATGTTAAAATGTGGACTGTGTCAAAGTTACTGAAAACTGGATTATAAAACACTGAAATACGCCAACCACACATCTTCTGCCTAACCATGGCAGAGGAGGAATGCAAAGCAATGTGCATGTGTAACAGACTGTTTCCCCTTAAACTGGAGTTGCATAAAGAAGGGTGTTTACCATAGCTTTAACAAAGTCGAATGGTGTTAATGGTCAATAAAATAAAAGTCCATTACTAATTTGTATAAAAATATTTCTTGAATATTGACTAATGAAGTGAAAGTGTCTTTTTGTCAGTGTGAATACATAACACAACACAAAGTGAATTTCACCGAAATGCTTTCTTTGTATTTAACCCATATGTACAGGGGAGCAGGAGGCAGCCATATACATGCCTGGGACACAGTGCTGGGGACAGTAACTGGATTGACAGTAAGCCTTCTGGTCTGGGACTCAAACCCATGACCTATGGAGCCTAGTCTCTAACCACTAGGTGACCACTGCAAATACCTCAATGTTGTTAATGACAAATGTTTATTAATCAATTTCTGCATTTGCTAGACCAATTTGTTTTCTATGAAACATTTCTTGAGTAAACTAAACTAAAAATGGTCACTAATTGAATAGTAGGTTGTCACTGATTATGGGCGTTTATTCAAATTCAGAGCTGTAAATGAAGGTGCAATAAAAATCAGCTAGGTGTAGTTATCAATTAAAAAATATTGCAGTAAATGTTTTGTGAAATTTTCAAAAAGCACCTGTATTTTTGGTTTCAGACTATTCTATATCATAACTATATCAGTGTTATGCTAAGTGTTCTAGCATGACTGTCTAAAATAATAATTTCTACTGAATATTTTCTACATCCTTTAAAGTTTTTGTTCTAAAGAATAGGATGAATTTCAGTAAATCATTATGTAGGTAAACGGGGTGGCACAAAAGGACTTTGGAAGAACCACAGAAAAACAATATTGGATTTTTTTTTTAAAAATATAGATGTTTTGAAGAACCTTTATTTATTGTAAAGTCTTTTTTTTTTTTTTACCAATTTCTTCTTAGAACATTTGCACGCTGTAGACTTCTTAGAATACTTATATCTCTGTTACAAAAATCATATTTTAAAGAACCAACCATTAAATGGTCTTTAACATGATGCAAAAATAAAACCTCACTTGCTCATTGTATCTAATAATTTGCTCAAAATTCTAAGAATGAAAATACCCACTTTTTCTGTCTGTCTATTTATGTAGCAGTTCACGATGCAAAATTAAGTGATATAATAAACTGTACACATTAGAAACATTATTTAGAAAGTAGATTTTGTTGTCTGCTATCCATGTGAGTTTGAAAATGTGAAGGAATAAAAATTTCAAACCAAAAGGAGAGGCAGATCTTGCCCTCTGTAAGCTCCATAAACTCCAAGGATCGAGAGAAGGATGATGGCCATACCAGTACCAACACTAAGCAGCACATGCCAAGTCCCAACCTAAAACCAAAAGCACAATGTTTCACAACCCACTGGAGTTTAATTAGGTGAAACATTTACTCAGTCCGCAGTGAGGTACATATTTAATTGCATGTACTGCATGGAACTGCACACTACCATCTCTTCACGGCACATAAGAAATTGAAGGAAAGAGTTTTAATACAAAGGCAATATACAATGTTAAAATTTCCCACTGCATAACAGAATGAAGATAAACACTGGGTTAACAACAGTAAGACATGTTAAGAGTGTTGACAAACTCTTACAAAAAAGCAATCATTACATTTTAGTGTTAGAAGTGTATAAGGCATTGCTTGCAATAAAAATTTCTTACTGGCGCCACAAGTGCAGCTATTTTTGCAGCTTTATCAGTTTTTGTCAGTATGCCAATAACAAGCAAGATCACCGCCGAGATCTGTGGGCAGAGAGTGAACAGGAATGAATATGCATTCCATTAAATGTAAAAGTAAAATCACTGCCACAATAGCCTAAAAAAGTCTAAGGAAAACAAACAAAACAAAAAAAAAAGTATCAGAAAAACAAACAAAACAAAAAAAGCAAGTTTGCCACAGCTGGTGCCTTACCGCGAGAAGAAAATTGAGAACAATGCATAATCCTCTCATGTAGGTGCTCCCTTTAGCCATTCTTAGCAGAACAAGGGCAGTTGGGATCCAGCCCTTATTATAAATAAGCAGAGGTCCAGGCCGTGTTTTAATGTGGTTCTTGGCAGAGGCCAGGCTGATTTAGTACTGTTTAAAGATACCTCGTCGAAATGTTTTGGTTATAGCAGTGGAAAATGACCAAATTTGGAATCCCAAATGCCTTTACTGGACCCTTGAGCAAATTTCCATGACATTCTTGGCCACAAAAATGGCCCGTGTTCATTTAGATGCACCTCGCTGCATGACTGCACAGCTACTGAGGGACAAGGAGGACTGTTTCTTGTGAGTTTTGCTGGAATTTGAGGAAAGAACTTTGGGCGTATTTCCTCAAATTATGAGAAACTCTTAAGACCACTGGAAAACATAAACAAACGGTCAGTGCCAGCAGCCGTTATCTCATCTCACATACACACACACACACACACACACACACACACACACACACACAAACTTTTCTAAACACAGTCTTACACACAGCATTTCCTGTTCTGAGATCTGAAGCTATAATATTAAAAACATCAACAGAAATGTAGGCCTTCAGACAAAACTTTCTCACAGAACCTCTGGGACCAGCAAATGCCCGATTTGAACCAATTTGTCCGAAGGGTGAGGATTTCCTCAAACAATCGCACACACACACCAATCGCACACACACACACACACACAAACACACAAACACACTCTCACATCAGAGATCAGCACATGTCTGATTTGAGGCCATTATGCTGAAGGGTGAGGATTTCCTCCAACAATCAGTAATACACACACACCAAATAACAACAACAGCCTATTCTCATTTTTGCTGAATATCTACCAGTATATTTTGTTTCCCATTTCTTACCACCTGTTCAAAAGAGTTGTATATAAAATAATCTTTATAAAAACACTGGAGCAAGCATTAGATCAGCATGCTATAGAGTATGAAAATTAAGAAGAGGATGAGGTCTTTATATACAGATAAGAGAAGGTGCAGATGCTTTCAGTATTTATCATTTATTTATAATTACAAAATTATCTTTTGTAATTATAATAGTCTTACAAAAATGCCTTTCTACTCATTGTTTATACAGGTGATTTATTGTTGTTTTAATGTTTTACAAGACGAGCTATATTGCAAAATATTGTATCAGACATCAGTAAGAGCTTTCTGTGATGTAGCTTAGGTGTTCTACCTTGTATGTAAGAAATATGTTACATGTTATGTTGTATGTAAGAAATATGTTACAGTTTTACAGCAAAGAAGAAACACACCAGATCTGCTGTTTGAAAAGTGAAATTTATTTAAACAAGTAGAATCTCCTGCTGGTTTGGAATCTACTATCACCACTACTGTGAACTATTCTCACTCTGTAAATTTTATTAGGATAGTATCCTTCCCATCAAATCTCTCTGAAAGACTAAAAATTAGGCAATCCCCTTGAGGCAATGAACATTCTACCATGTTGTCTAAATGTGTAAAAATGCTGATGCATGACTGTGCATCAATTATTAATATTATTAATAAAGTGGCTCCAAACTTTCAAAGAGAAGCACTTTTCTGTATATTGTGTCTGCACTCCATGTCTCATTGAATACCTAGGTAACGAAATGTCTGTACAGACAGTTACCAGAAGTGATTCTATGTGTATTTTGTATGCATGTAATGTTTTTTAAAGTTAAAGCAACTATTAGCTCTAATGCTTAACGTTAATCAGTGTGATTCAAATTCCTAGAATAAAATGACAAAGCACAAAAGTTATTGCCTCTGCCAAGCCCTTATAGGGTGTTTCTGGGATAGATCCAGTACCAGTCAGCATCAGCTAGTGGCCATTCTCAGAAATTACATTTACAAGGCAATGGCTCATTTTTAAAAGTAAAGGTCTGCAAGTTAACAGTACCCATTCTCATATTCATTGCTGTTATATTTCATATCAACTTGTAGATTGGTCCAATTTTTTGCCAGACCAGCTTTTCAATAGGAAAAGTGTGAGGTGATAACTTTCAGTAATTTTAATGATGATTGTTTTAATGAATAATGTCTTTCTACAGTCAGTTTTAGCAAGCTTATAGTTCTGGTTAAATATATAAAAGCCTTAGTAATATTTTGTTATGTCGATCTGAGATAATTGTCTTTCAAGATCAGAATACCAAGCTAAGAAATGCAACTGAGATAGCGCATAATTACTAAAATCACCAACTTCCGCAAATAGAAGAGGATGAACACATGCTGTTTACTTAGATTAATGGGTGTAAGAACATTCCAGAGATAAGATTTTCTAATGAACAACACAAAAAAAAGTTACCACTTAAACAAATACTTTTTAAAAGTATTAAAGATCCTATATGTGGCACACTGGCATTGCAAAGTTACATACAGTAACATATACTCTGAAACTCTGCAAAGTCTTGAGCATGTAAATCCTGTGAGGGTATTCATATAAAGACCCAGTTTCTTTACATATCACCAGGGGGCAGAAAAGTAGTACTGGTCAGTATGAGAGTATGAAAGGATTGTGCAGTCCTGTTGTGAAGGAAAAACAGGCTGAAAGAAATCATCTTTACATATTGTAATCACAGAACAAAAAATGTGAGGGATGGGACAGCTGCAGAGTGGGCTCTGACTACCACATTGGAGAATTTCACCCCAAGGAAATTAGTTTTTAAATTAAATTACATTAAATTTAAAACCAAAAAAATAAAAATAGAAGGTCACACAGATCTGTACACACACACACACACACACACACACACACACAGACACACACACACACACACACAATGAGATGAAACATGGGCCTGCCAGCAAAGATTTTTATTTTAAAATAATTCTGATTTTATTGAAAATAAGTTAAATGTAATCAAGTCTGTTAAGAACAGGGATCATCCAGTGTAACTTGACAATAAAGCTGCACATGCACTCCAGAAAATTTTGAGCACTCCCGCACAATTGTGATAAAAACTGAAAATATAAAAAAAATTAAAAATTCCAAAGTAACAGAAAATGCACTTCACACACACATTCTCTAAAAATACAAGTACAAATCAAAATAATTACAGAAAAAAAAAGAAAAAAGATCATAATAACTCTCATACAAAAGGCTACTAAGCATGGAAACAAACAGCACAGAACAATCACAACAGGAGATTATTTCCACTGAAAGGTTTAAAGGTAAAAAAAATCAAGCTAACCAACGTAGGACTAATGCCTTTGATTTATAAATATCTATTGGACTAATATATTTATTTTATACATATCTATCAATAATAAATGATCAAATCTGTTAGCTTGCCTCAAGAGTTAGCTTTAGGAGAGAAAAATACAGCTGCAATTATTAGCTAACATAAATACAGTTGATGTCAGACATACTCTTTTTCCTCTATATGACTACCCATAACCAGTACATAAAAAACAGCTAAGACTTTGAATGGACTCGTTTTTCAGCACAGCAATGAAAGTGACAGAGGACAGAGTGACAGAGGGGAACACATTCCTGTGTAACTGAGTAAATGTGGACAGAGAACAAGTTTAACTACAGTCTGTGTAATGATGTATTGTCGTGGGCTGGACATCAATGCAGAGCTGAGAGCTTCGTACTGAACTTTAATAACAGAAGTAACGTGCAAGGGAGCATGCAAACTCCAAGTGACAAGGGTTGTCACTTTCTTTCACAGAACTCATAGACTGAATATACTGAAAATAACATGTGTAAGAGATAACATAAATAAACACAGAGGTAAGCACACAGAATGACCAGACCCTGCTCTGATTCATTTGGGCTTATAATGCCAACCCCCGATGAGGCACACCTGGCACCCAATGCCCAGGTGTGCACAATCAGAGCAGGGCGCCCTCTATCGTCACAGTCTGTGACTGTAAGCTACAAAGTGCACCTATATGATCAGTGGAGTTTCCTGATTATAGGGACAGTCCCCCTGGAGCAACTTGGGGTTAAGGGTTTTGCTCAAAAACCCAATGATGGTGGTCCTGGGATTTGAACCAATAATTTCTTGATCTAAAGACAAGTGTTCTACCTCTAGACCACCAACACTCCTAATGTGACCGGTGAACTTCTGTTTTGTGTGATTTTTTGCATGACACGGGAGTCTCCTTGGGCTTTCTCCTTTTATTCACAATAGAGACACACACCTCCAAATGAGTGTAGCGCCCACTCCAGCTCCTCTCCCTCAGGGGAATTGTAGAAAGAGGGAGGGGCCAAGGAGAGATCCCAAGTTTATAGGGGTTTACCACAGAAGAAGAAAAGGGATCAGGAGTGGCTGTAATTAATAATAAGTGCCACCACAGGTTTGGAGGTCCTCACCGTCAGGTAGAGCAACAACTGCCTAGGACTTAACAGATTTTGTGTAATTATAACTATATAATTCAACCTGGTTACACTAACACGCTAGAAAAACACACTTACACCTACGGCCAATTCTGCATCTCCAAGCTGGCTAACGGGCAGGTCTTTACACAGTGGGACAACACCCACAGGAAACCCACACAGACATGGGGACAGCATGCAAACTCCACATAAAAAAGGACCCAGATCATCTCACCTGGGAATCAAACCTAGGACTTTCTCACAGTGAAGTGACAGTGACTTCCATGCTTTTTAAGATGAAGTGGTACCCAAAGAAAACATTGCTCTCACACTTTACAACTGATTTGCCATTATCAAATCATTAGATGAGGGTTAAAGAGATAGATTCACTAAACACTAGTTTCAATAGAATTAAACAGAAATGCTGAAATGTGTGCTGTTCTTGGTATGAAGTGGTTCTTGCCAAAGGTTCTATCCTGCCTGATGCATGTTAAGGTACAAGAAGACAGAAGGTACTGGTGGAGCGCCTCTGTCCATATAAATGCCTGTCCTTCAGAGAGTCCCTGAGTCCCTGCCCACCAGCAGGACTATCACACTGCGTCGTGAAAGGTAAAAAGGGATGTCGAAGGGAGGGGAGCAGTGAGGTGAGCTGTGTGCTGCTGGATGGTTGGAGGGGACGTTACCTGGCGCGCGCACCATTCAAAACTCAACGACGCTTTTTAGAAACAACTTTATCGACGAAGAAAAACGTCGTCAGAAAACAGTCCCTCGACACTGCTATGAAAGCGATGATTTCGTGCTTTGGCTTCCTGCTTCTCACAATGAGCAGCCGCGAGGTCGTGGCTCGCCTCGACGAGTGTCCTGTGCCGTGTCGCTGCGAGGAGAACGGTGCGCTGCTGCGAGTGGACTGCGCTGACCGTGGCCTCGCCACACTTCCGGCAAAGATCAGCATCTTCACCTCTTTCCTGTAAGTGTCTTGGCGTTTGGTTTTGTTCTACCTTTACTTCTTGGAAAGTTCTGACTGCAAAAGTTAACATGAGCCGTAAAGCAAACCTTCACATGAGTGGTTTACTGATAAAGTCCTGTTTAACAGATTACTAAATGGTGAACACAAATTTTGAAAACAGCCCAGACTTTAAATACCCACAATACAGTACAGTTCAATTTCTAATAGTCTTTTAAGGATAAGGATGGCTTTTGAAACCATGCCTATAAATTATAATTTATAGATGATCGTTTTCTCTTTGTGTCAGTGTCGTTATTATATTGCATATTATGTAAATGTCAGTCAGTCATTTTCCGCCGCTTGTCCCATGTGGGGTTGCGGGGAGTGCTGGAGTCTATCCCAACTCACACAGGGCGAAGGACGGGGGACACACCCTGGACCCATCGCAGTTATGTACATGTAACTGTGTCAATTGCATACTTACACTGCAGTGAATTATTTAGTGCAAGAAAAATAGAAATCTTGGAGAAAAGAAGTGGCACAAGAATGGTATAAAGAAATGGTCCATTATGGGTTTCATTATCCTCTCTAAAAGCATACTTTGTTTAATTTACTTTCTTCTGTACAAACCAACAACCCACAGAATCCCCAAACACACACGCGCGCACGTTTCGAATGTTGTGCAACTTGTCCTGCCCAGCCTCTTTCACTGTAGTACAAACTAAAGATGGTGCCACATGTTCATCGTAGCAGCAGGAGGAAGCCAGAGTGCGGCAGGTGCAGCAGGCTGCTCGTTTCTAAGAAACTCAAGGAAACCTGATTCACTGCTTGTTATTCCTCTGTGAGATTTTCAAGTAGTGTAACCTAATATCAGACAGCTTATTTTACCTCTTGATTTACAAACCTTGAAGTAATATATATATATATATATATATATATATATATATATATATATATATACATACACAGTACTGTGCAAAAGTTTTAGGCAGGTGTGGAAAAAATGCTCTAAACAAAGAATGCTTTCAAAAATGGAAGTGTTAATCATTATTTTCATCAATCAACAAAATGCAGTGAATGAACAAAAGAGAAATCTAAATCAAATCAATATTTGGTGTGACCACCCTTTGCCTTCAAAACAGCATAAATTCTTCTAGGTACACTTGCACACAGTTTTTGAAGGAACTCGGCTGGTAGGTTGTTCCAAACATCTTGGTGAACTAACCACAGATCTTCTGTGGATGTAGGTTTCCTCACATCCTTCTGTCTCTTCTGTCTGATTTTTCTTTTGTTCGCTCACTTTGCATTTTGTAAATTGATAAAAATAAACAATTATTTATATTATTTAGATTATATTATTATTATATAATTATATTATTTATATTTCTGAAAGCATTCTTTGTTTATAGCATTTTTTCACACCTGCCTAAAACTTTTGCAGTGATGTCTATATTCATCAATAGATTTTCATACTCCCATTTTCTCAAAATCCAAAGAGGACACACTACCTAAAGGACAAGGAGTTCCTTTGAATGGCTCTGAGGCTATGCATTTAATTGCAGTGGCCACAGTAAACAAACAAAGCCACTATCTGTTCTTCTTCTGCTTTGTGTACCTTGCAGACACCGTGACTCCATGAACTGGTAGGCTTTCAGGCTATTCAGATGGGTCCAAAGGAATGAGACTGATAGGATTACGAAACTGTATGGTACCTAACAATTTTATCCATCTGATAAGATTGATAGGTATCCTACAAATTCACCTAGACACAGGGAGTAACCTGGCAAAAAGCCTAGTTCTGAGGAGACAGTCTTCCACTACAGAACTATGAGTGAAAGAGAAGGGAAGAGAGTGACCATCAGCCTCTTTGAAAAGGTATCCTTACCCCTTGCCAGTCAGCTGCCTTGTAATTCACTTCAACCCCCCACCATCTCCTCCTGCCTGGATACTTTAGACCCTTGGGAAAGAAGTCGAGGAGCTATGAAATTGCCCCTTCTTTGTTCCGCCGACGCTTCTGCAGCCTTACAAGCAACACCAGCTGCCTCTCCACTGCATTAAAGCTAATTACCTCTACCTCTAAGTGCAGCCACTGCAGTGTTGATCAGTGTCAGTCTAGTTTACTGTGGAATACACCTTTTATTTGAGATTTTCTCATTTATTCCTTTTGTTTGACCTCTTTAATGAAAAAAAATAATAAATCCCTGGGCGCTTTCAATAGCTGCCCACTGCTGCACGGTGTTCACAATTTCATTGTGGTTCATTGTCTGCTGTGCTTTGACCTTGCAATGACAAGGGTTGTCACTTTCTTTCACTTTCACTTAATTCTGCCAAGGTTACCTCTTCCAAAAACAGATCCCAAAACATTAAGAAACTCAAACTCTGCATTGCCATCAAGAATGAAGTGTTTATTTTGCTATGCTTGAAATAAGATATTTCTGACTTTATTTTGCAGCAAATTAATTAAGCACTTGAATAAGGCTGTTTAATTATTTAGTCAGTCAGTCAGTCAGTTTCTGCCGCTTGTCCCAAGCGGGGTCGCGGGGGAGTACTGGAGTCCATCCCAGCTCACACAGGGTGAAGGACGGGGGACACACCCTGGACAGGTCGCCAGTCCATTGCAGGGAGGAGCGTTACGGGGACGGCACCTTGCTCAAGGGTACCTCAGGGCAACCTATTGGGAAGGGGTTCGAACACCGAATCCTCCGGCCAACGCCCTAACCACTAGGCCACCGCTGCCCCCATTTAATTATTTATATATAGTTATTTAATAATTAGATTTATACTGTCCTTTGTATGATTGATTGTGAGTTTTTGTGGCAGATATTTATTTTTAATCAACCAGGCATTCATTTATGCCTTCCATAATAAAGCATAATGACTCCAGCCCAAAGTAGTACACAAAGGGCTGGACTCTAGACTAGGGGCTTTTAAGACGCATGTACTTCAGTTCAGTTTATCAGGTTAATTAGATTTATACTAGAAGCAGCTGTTGATGAAAAGCAAATTGCCAAAAAAAAAAGGCAACAGCAGTTTTATTACCTAAGAATTTTTCAGAGACCTGGATATGAAGGTAATAAAATATCAAAGATATATTTGTTGTCATTTGTTATATGTGTAGTTTTTTTTGTTGAACACAACATGGAGACACATTTACAATGTTTCATTCAGCTCTCAGAAAATGTTTTAACAGATATTTTCATTCAGTAGTAGATAAGCATTGACATGGATCAATATTTCTAGGAAAGATAACCAATAAAACAAATATAATAGCTTTATATATATATTTTTAAATTTATTTATATATAATAGCAGTTATTAAGATATTGGAGTAAATTAAGTGGTTTGGATTAGTTTTCATAAAACACTGAAATGTCTAATGCTGTCTAAAACCCTTAACCCTTAGTTGTTCAAGGGGGACTGTCCCTGTAATCAGGAATTGGGAGTTGCTCTGATTTTCAGCTAAATGCCGTAAATGTAAATGCCACCTCTGCATAATTAGCATTGCAAATTCTATAAAGAAAGGACTGAAAGAGTGTATCTCTCTTTTTCTCTATCTACAGGGATTTAAGCATGAACAACATAAGCCATTTACCAAGCAACACTCTCTTCAGTCTCCACTTTCTTGAAGAGCTGTGAGTATGCTCATTCATATGTTTGGTTAAATAGTGCCCTCCAAAGTTATCTATGTTACTTTTATGATATTCACGAGGGCTCAGTTTTCTGTATTATCTTTTGACCAGTAATAATACTGAAGTTCAATTTCATTTTGCAATGCTGACAAAATTTTATACAAATGTTTTTTAAATACAGTTTATAACAAGATTCGTTACAATGCCAATATGAACTGTGAAATATGCCTGTTAGTTCTTGTTAAGTCTGGTCTTGTTCTCATCATTTTTAAACCAAATGCAAATGAGTCTCTAACCAATGCCAATCTAAGTGCTGGGTGACTGTTTCAGTGTGTATTGCAATAGCAATTAGCTGCATTGCTACTGCAACTCTGGTATTTTGGGAATATTGTGCAGTCCTATTAAAAATGTTTCAATAATGATTATAAATTTGCATACTGACATTCTGAATTAAAGTCATTTTTAGCTTTGATTTAACTGTGAGTCAAGTTGCGCGATGTGTAGAACTTCTTAGCTTTATTAACATTGCAGTATTAGTAGGTTTCTGTACATGCTATGTACTATGTATTCTGCCTCCTGTTTGACCCTATAACTCACACCTGTGTAGGCCAAATGGCCAAATGGCCAAATTTTTTCAAAGAAAGAACAAATTCCTTTGGTTGTGTGCTCTGGTGTAATGTCTGTGGTTTGACGTCTGTTCAGAGCAAACTGTCCTTTTTGGTGGACACAAGTTGACCCCTTTCTTGAAAGCCCCAGAACATAAGGGGAAGTATAGCTCTATCCCTTCAGCAGCATTTTTGTCTGTCCTGGATCTATGTCTTCATTCATTAGCAGGCCTCCCCTGTTGATTCCCCCAAAAGGGGTGAGATACAACACCTCCCTGCAACAACTAGCACTATAATGTCAAGACAGGCCCTATGGCATACTGGGTACTTGCAGACCCTGGCCACCTTTCCGCCATGCTTCTTGAGGTGGTTTGGTATTTAACATTGGTACATCCTGACAAGAATGTAACTGAACAATGTCACTCAAACTATATATTTGTGTATATAAGACAAGGCCAGTTCTTTTTTTTTTGCTATGCACTGAAGACATAAATACCAAAAAGAAATGAAAAGACTAATATTTCATTTTCACTTTGTAAACTTAAACTAAAATATATTAATTATTTTCTTAAAAGATATTAACTGCCCAGAAATGTTTTTTTATTACATTTTACTACTTTATCTTTTTTTGAATATTTTTTTGAAAATTTGAATATTTTCTGAAAATGTATTATATTATTATATTTATTTATTATATGATTATTATTCTATAATTATATGTATGGTAATGTATGGTTATGGTGTTATTGAAATACATTTGAAAAAGTTTTGCCAAGGTAAGCAGTGCCCAATACATTGTACTGTTGCATTGTACTTTTGATTATATAATAACAAGACTAAATTTCTTTTTTCTTTTTCTCTCCACAGGCGATTAGCTGGAAATAATTTGAAGGACATTCCTAAAGGAGCATTTGATGGTCTTATCAGTCTTAAAGTACTGTGAGTGAGAACTATTTTGATTGCCATATTCCACCATATTGACTTTTGTAACGGTGGCGGGGTACCGGAGGGACGTCAGGTCAGAGCCAAGAGTTCAGAACAGAAGTTTATTACGCACAGTGACAAAACAAACAAGACACAGGGAACGGGGGACTGCAGTTCTACACATGAAACCCTATGACTGGGGAACTGCAGTCTAGCCCTAGATACTAACTGGTCTATACTAGGCGACCTATACCTAGTCATAGACACAAAGTTTATACAAACGACACAAAGTTTACACAACCACCACCCGTTACGCGTAGGTTAGACCTACCTAATGAGCCGCGCTCTGTTCTGACTCATCGGGGCTTAAATAGTCAGCCCCAATGATGCACACCTGCCCGCAGGGCACGAGAGCGCCCTCTAGCGTGCCCAAAACACCACACACGTGTCAGAGAGCGCCCTCTAGCGTGCCCAAACCCTAACACACGTGACAGAACCCCCCCCCCCCCAAGGGCGCGGCTCCCGAAGTGCCCGAACGCAGCCGAACCTCAGGGGGGAGGCACAAACAACAACACAAAAGTCCCTAGTCGGGACACACGGTCAGGTCCATAGAAAACAAAAAAAAACCATCAAAGGACCTCCGACCAGTTATGTCGGGCAGCTGGTGGTGGTGAGGGGAATCCCAGCAGTTCCGTCCACCTTTTTGACCGGTGCCTGACCTTGGCTCTTACGTCCTTGGAGGCTTTGCCTGACTCCATGGAACCCCTGGACTCGACAGGACCTGAAAGGGAGCTACACAGAGACGTTACGGGGTTTACAGAGGAAGTCTTTTTCAATGAGTCTAAGCTCTGCTTACAACCCCTGTCAGTCGGGTTCCGCGCGTCGCTTCTCCCCGAATCTCTGGCGCCGAAGTTCTGGTCCGTCTCCTTGAACTGATTCGTGCTGGTGTCTTTTGCCCTTTTCCTTGTCTGGGTCATACTTCCTGGTCGCTTGGGGCCCGGCGACGCAGTGTCCCAGCTTTTGGTTTCACGTTGAGGAGTTCCCCGTGGCTTCCTCCAAACGTCACCTTGTTCTGGGTTTGCTGAGTTGCGGGGGCGAGCCGATGCTAGGGGGCCTGAAGGCAGCTGCTCCCTTTCTGCATTCGTTACCCATTTCTCCGCTGGACTGTTCTCCGGATGCTCTGTTTCGGCTTTTGCTCTCTGGGTTCCAGCAGGCACTGGTGTCGGAGAAGAGAGTAGAGATTCGATGAGGGCCAATTTACCTTCCATACCTCTGACCTGGTTTTCTAGCTCGGTGAGCTTGCTGGCCTCATGACGGGCCTCCCTCAGGTCAGCCTGCAGAGCGATGTTGTGGTCCTGCACCTGTCTCAGCTCTGTCCTGCACTGATGCAATTGCCCCTCCATTGTGGCTACTTTAGCCTCCAGCTTCTCCTGAGTGGTTGGAGTCCCAACTCTCCGTGTTATCCGGCCTACGATCTGGTTTCTCTGTTCCTGTCTTCTCCCCAGTCCCTTTCTTTGGGAAACCCTCACAGCGTGTATCTTGAATAGAAGGACCTCTCTGCCCTCTCTGAACTGGCTGTTCCTTCCGTGACGCTCACCTTTTACTTGAGCCAAAGTCTCCTCTTTTTCCTTCCTCTGGTCCTTCGAGACCGTGGCGTTCACCTGTGGCATGGCGGTTCCCTCGGTCAGCTGATGGTAGAGTCCCGTCAGCAACTCCTCCTGTTCAGCAAACCGAACATTACTGCAGCTGATCTGCTCACCTCCGAGGTGGGACTGGATTGTCCTCGCCTCTCTGTGCCACACGGCCCGATCCCTCACCGGCTCCACTCTGACTGACTTCTGCAAGCACTTCGCAGCATGTTTACGCCTTTGACACCTCTGTCCTTGTTGAAGTCCCGGTCTCCACCTTCCGAACCTCCTCTGACGACCACCTGTTGCCCAGCGCGGCCTCTTGAAGACAGAGCCCCGCTGGTGCACTCTCCCAACAGCCTGAATGACGACAGCAGCTTTGTTCATAGCATTAACATTTTTTCGCACTAAATAACCTCTAAAAGCTGCCTGGATGCGTATCGCTGACTTTCTCAACACCTGAAATCTTTCATGTTCACTTTTGCCCCTGATGTAGGACCTAAAATATCTTTGAATGAAGATGGCTGACCTTCTTATGGCCTGGTACTTTGTTACCTCCCTGTGTCTTCTGAACGCAGCCTGAATCAGGGAAGCGGCCTGATGGTGCAGGATCACAGCCCTTCTGACCCTCTGACCTCTGAAGCAGGCTTTCAGGCATTGCAGCGGAGCGCAATGTCAAAAACTCCTCTCTCTGTTTTCTGGCTTCACGTGTGGAACGATACCTCAGCTGGATTGCAACAACAGTCTGTTTGATGTATGAGTATCGTGCCCGAGCCCAGTGTGCCCTGTAAGCCCTTTGTATAACCGTGGCAGCCTGGTGCTTCAGTTTCAGAGTCTGTCTGGTCTTCATCCCTCGGAATGCAGCTTGTAGAACAACAACAGCCCCTTTTTTCTCCTTCAAAGACTTCATTTCTTGCCTCATACTCTTACTAGCTCTATAATATCGCTGAACCGTCTTGGCTGCCCACAGTAGCTTCAGGTAGTACTTTCTGTTTATGTGTTTCCTCACCTGTGCCTGAATGGTTACAGCAGCCTCATGTTCAATTCTCCTTTGCACCCGAACTTCCCTTTTAAATTTGCCACTAACCTGGAGCTGCTCCTTCTCTGCTTTCTGTGTAGCAGATGGCTTCATGGAGCTGGGTTTGGGGGTCGATTTCTTGATGCCGCTTTCCTTGTTGCGAAGGGCTTCCTTGGTCGACTTCCCCGGTTGCGCGATGCAGGAAGTGGTCTCCACTATCCTCCTGCTCTCTGCGTCCAGAACTGCCTTCTTTGCCATTGCCTCGCTTCTCTTGTTGCGGGTGGCCTTCTTTGCATTCCTCTTGGTGGACGCCGTGCAGTCGCGTTGCGGCGCGGTGTGCGCTGTGCTTTCGCGTGGCGGCGCGGTGGGCGCTGTGCTGGTGCGTGGCGGCGCGGTGGGCGCCGTGCTGGCGCGTGGCGGCGCGGTGGGCGCCGTGCAGTCGCGGTGCGGCGCGGGGGACGCCGTGCTGTCGCTGTGAACACGGAAAGGCGCGTTTGCTACCAACCTCTTGTGGTGATTCGCGTTGGCCGTGTTCCCGCTATCAGCTGCGCGCGGCGCTTTCTCCGCTGGCGGACTGTGGTTGCTGGCGCGCTGCGGCGTGGTGGGCGTCGTGCAGTCGCGGTGCGGCGCGGGGGACGCCGTGCTGTTGTGGTGCGGAGCGGTGAGCGTCGTGCTTTCGCTGTGAACACGGAAAGGCGCGTTTGCTACCAACCTCTTGTGGTGATTTGCGCTTGCCGTGTTCCCGCTATCAGCTGTGCGCGGCGCTTTCTCCGCTGGCGGATCGCGGTTACTGGCGCGCGGCGCTCTCGCGCTCTCTGGCGCTGAATCTCTGCGTTGACCCGCGTGCGGCGCGGTTGGCTTCGTGCTTCCGCGTTGAGGCGCTTGCGGCGCGGTTGGCGTCGTGCCTCCGCGTTGCGCAACGCCAGCCTTCAACGAAGCCCCGCCTTCCATGTCGCGTGCGGAAAACAACACGCGGTCCAGCATTTTTTCAGTGCAATAATATTTTAAAAAATTAACATATCTTCACGTTTCAACTAATACAATATCTTCACATTTCAAGTAACTGACTTTTTGGCGCAGAATGTTTGGTACAGTATTTAGTACAAATGTAAATGCATTTTATAAATAGGCTATGAAATGAATTATTTTTCATTAAAAACGGTTAACAAATATTACCATAACATTTCCTAGGAACACATACATTGGCTGTACCCCCTTAGGTTTTTCAACTTCTGAGGGGTGACTTTCAGGAAATTGGCAAATGTTGATCAGATAAGCTCTGAGATAATGAGGTAATGAGATTCAAATAAAAAAATAAACAATGAACATTGTGTATTAACTTTGACTAAGTGAATAAGTAGACGTTTTGTCTCATTGTAAATCTGAGGTGTTGTAAAAAAGCAAGGAAATATTTATTATGAAAGCTATTTTGACATTTGGACATTGGTTCACATAAAAATAATATGCTTAATTAATTGTTGCATTGTGAAACCCAGCCACTAGGGATGCACAAGCCAGTGTATTTCTTCGTGCCGGTCCCAAGCCCGGGTAAATGGGGAGGGTTACGTCAGGAAGGGCATCCGGTGTAAAACTTTGCCAAATCAATATGCGGACAACGATACAGAATTCCATACCGGATCGGTCGAGGCCCGGGTTAACAACGACCGCCATCAGTGCTGTTAGCCTACAGGGTGCTGGTGGAAATTGGATTACTGTTGGCCAAAGAATAAGAAGAAGAGGAGGAAGGCATGTCCAGAGGGAGAAGGAGAGAAAGAAGGAGAGGAGAGTGGAAGTGAGGGTAGGGACTTTGAATGTTGGCAGCATGACTGGTAAAGGTAGAGAATTAGCTGATATGATGGAGAGAAGGAAGTTTGACATTTTGTGTGTGCAAGAGACTAGATGGAAGGGTAGTAAGGCCAGGTGTATTGGAGGGGGGTTTAAACTGTTCTACCATGGTGTGGATAGAAGGAGGAATGGAGTAGGTGTTATCCTGAAGGAAGAGTATGTGGAGAGTGTTTTGGAAGTGAAGAGGGTGTCAGGGAGGGTGATGAGTTTGAAGCTGGAAGTGATAGAGAGTGTACCCAGGGGAGAGAGAGTGGTGATTGGTGCAGATTTTAATGGTCATGTTGGTGAAGGGAACATAGGTGATGAGGAGGTGATGGGTAGGCATGGTGTCAAGGAGAGGAATGCTGAAGGTCAGATGGTTGTTGATTTTGCAAAAAGGATGGAAATGGCTGTAGTTAATACTTATTTTAAGAAGAGGGAGGAGCACAGGGTGACATATAAGAGTGGAGGAAGATGCTCACAGGTGGATTATATTCTTTGCAGGAGGGTCAGTTTGAAAGAGATCAGAGACTGCAAAGTAGTGACAGGGGAGAGTGTAGCTAAACAGCATAGGATGGTGGTCTGTAGGATGACCTTGGAGGTCAAGAAGAGGAGGAAAGTGAGGGCAGAGTCGAGGATCAAGTGGTGGAAGCTGAAGGAGGAGGACTGCAAGGTGGAATTCAGGCAGGAGTTAACACGGGCACTGGGAGGTGTCGAAGAGCTACCGGATTGCTGGGAAACTACTGCAGAAGTGATCAGGCAGACGGCTAGAAATGTACTTGGTGTGACATCCGGAAGGAAGAAAGAGGATAAGGAGACCTGGTGGTGGAACCAAGAAGTCCAGGAGTGTATTCAAAAGAAGCGGGAGGCAAAGAAGACATGGGACATACAGAGAGATGAAGGAAGTAGACAGGTGTACAAGGAGATGAACCGCAGGGCGAAGAAAGCAGTGGTGAAGGCCAAAGATAAGGTGTTTGGTGAATTGTATGAGAGGTTGGACAGTAAAGAGGGAGAAAAGGACCTTTACCGATTGGCTAGACAGAGAGACCGATCTGGGAAAGATGTGCTACAGGTCAGGACGATTAAAGATAGAAATGGTAACGTACTCACAGGTGAACAGAGCGTGTTGAGCAGATGGAAGGAATACTTTGAGGAGCTGATGAATGAAGAAAATGTGAGAGAGAGAAGACTGGATGATGTGAGAAGAGTTAACCAGGAAGTGCAGCAAATAAACAAGATGGAAGTAAGGGCAGCGATGAAGAGGATGAAGAATGGAAAGGCTGTTGGACCGGATGACATACCAGTGGAAGCATGGAGATGTTTAGGGGAGATGGCAGTTGAGTTTCTGACCAGATTGTTTAACACAATCTTGGCAAGTGAGAAGATGCCTGAGGAGTGGAGACGAAGTGTACTGGTACCGATCTTCAAGAATAAGGGTGATGCACAGAGCTGTAGTAACTATAGAGGGATAAAGTTGATCAGCCACACCATGAAGTTATGGGAAAGAGTAGTGGAAGCTAGGTTAAGAAAAGAGGTGAGGATCAGTGAACAGCAGTATGGTTTTATGCCGAGAAAGAGCACCACAGATGCAATGTTTGCTCTGAGGGTGTTGATGGAGAAGTACAGAGAAGGTCAGAAGGAGCTGCATTGTGCCTTTGTGGATTTGGAGAAAGCATATGACAGGGTGCCTAGAGAGGAGTTGTGGTTTTGTATGAGGAAGTCTGGTGTTACAGAGAAGTATGTGAGAGTGGTTCAGGATATGTATGAGGGCAGTGTAACAGTGGTGAGATCTGCAGTGGGAGTGACGGATGCATTTAAAGTAGAGGTTGGATTACATCAAGGATCAGCACTGAGCCCATTCTTGTTTGCAGTAGTAATGGACAGGTTGACGGACGAGGTTAGACAGGAGTCTCAGTGGACGATGATGTTTGCTGATGATATTGTGATCTGTAGTGAGAGTAGGGAGCAGCTTGAGGAGAACCTGGAGAGATGGAGATATGCTCTGGAGTGGAGAGGAATGAAAGTGAGTAGGGCAAAGACAGAATACATGAGTGTGAATGAAAGGGAGGAAAGTGGAGTGGTTAGGATGCAGGGAGTGGAGGTAACAAAGGTGGAGGAGTTTAAATACTTGGGATCAACAGTTCAGTGTAACGGCGAGTGTGGAAGAGAGGTGAAGAAGAGAGTGCAGGCTGGTTGGAATGGGTGGAGAAGAGTGGCTGGAGTGATTTGTGACAGACACGTACCAGCAAGAGTAAAAGGGAAGGTTTACAGGACAGTAGTGAGACCAGCTATGTTGTATGGGTTGGAGACGGTGGCACTGACGAAAAGGCAGGAGGCAGAGCTGGAGGTGTCAGAGTTAAAGATGCTGAGATTTTTGTTGGGTGTGACGAGGATGGACAGGATTAGAAATGAGTATATTAGAGGGACAGCTCAGGTTAGACGTCTTGGAGACAAAGTTAGAGAAGCAAGGTTGCGTTGGTTTGGCCATGTGCAGAGGAGAGATGATGATTCTATTGGAAGGAGGATGTTGAGGATGGAGCTGCCAGGAAAGAGGAGAAGAGGAAGACCAAAGAGGAGGTTTATGGACGTGGTGAGAGAGGACATGCAGGTGGTCGGGTTGAAGCAGGAAGATGCAAAAGACAGGAAGAAATGGAGACAGTTGATCCGCTGTGGCGACCCCTAAACGGGAGCAGCCGAAAGAAAAAGAAGAAGAAGAATTGTTGCATTGTGATCTAATTGAATTTACTTCCAGTTTTAGTAACCAATTAAAGAAAAATGCATTGTGGCCCACTTGTTCTGCAGTCATTTATGTTAGTATGTTTTACTTTTTAAAACAGTAAGAAGGAGCACTATTTTGGATTGTACCTTTTAGCACCATCCTGATACTGAATGGTGTCTTTCTTTTAGTTGTTCTCCTGTAACTGCTCTCTCCTTAAGCCTCTCTGGCATCTTTGTCCCTTCTTACACTTTCTTTTTTAGAATGCTCCAAAACAACCAGCTTCAGGAGGTCCCTATGGGGGCTTTTCAGAGTCTACGAAACCTTCAGTCTCTGTGAGTACACATGTACACACATATAGTTTAACGTCTCTCTGACACTCTCTCTCTTTTCTTTACTCTCCTTGTTTTAGTTTACCAGATTGCCCCCTCTGGTGCCAAGACTCCATTAATTATCATATGAAACAGAAGAGGTCAATGGTGGTGGGGGAATGGGCTATGTTTCTAAAGAGAAAGGCCCACAAGATGATGAGCAAACCTTTAGACTTCTCCAACGCAGCACAGGCCTCATGAGGCCTCAACTTTGATCAGTTTAAAAAGAATGAGAAAGGAGGCTGAATAAAGATTATCTTTCAGTGCATTCAAACTGGAACTCATCTGTTCTCTTTATCTCTTTCTCATCATTTTCTTCCCTTTCAAAAACATGCAAAATACCTGCCCAAGACCACAATAATCTATAAGCATTGTTCTATACAGCACTCTTCATCTCTCTTGTGCCTGGCAAAGGAAACAGTGTGGTCATTGTTAAATATGTCGCTCTCAGCATCTTTGATAGTTGTTGGAAATAACTGCAGGAAATAGAAAAAAACATTCCCTTTCTTGAGGGAGCCTTTATGTTCTCAATAGGCAGATTGAGGAGAGTGGAGTTACATTTATACAGAATTGATAGGCTATCTAGTTTCTGCTAATTTTACAGTGAAGGTTTGCCATAAAGATAACATAAAATCATGTTTTAGTTTTTGTATTGTGAAATATTTTTGTTCTCTCAATTGAAAGAATGCCTTTAGAGAAAGAGAAAGGATTAATATTTTAATAATTGTTTCATTTCCGTTCACTTGTTATTTATAACAGGGCTTTTAATACAAAACTTTATGCAGAGTAAATTATTCAAACAGTGTTAATCTAAATTACAATATACGTAATGTACATAATAATTAATGAAAACACGTTTAGGGCTTTTAATAGTAAAAAATTGATGTCCAGGGCATGGATTGGCCACTAGGTCTTTAATCACAGCATCCGGGACCACCAGGACAACCAAGGTCCAACCGCAGGGAGAGTGAAGCCTTGCATATTCTTATTTTTCCTCCATCATCCGTTGTTTGAACTAAAGCAAACTTGACTGGCTGTTGCAGGTACAAGCATTGTTTGGTTTTTGGAGCCTGGATTAACATGTAGATTCTTTAAGAAGATGTGGACATAAAGCACAAGAAAGTCTATGACTATAGAAATGAGAAGCAAAATTGAAAAATAAAAAATGTGGTAACACATGGACAAGTCAAAGAACATACAGGTGAACTAACGGAACAAGCTAAACATTCCTGGGAACTATGCACACACTAAAAGGAGAGAAAAAAAGACTATGAAAGCAGACATGAAACAGACACAGCTTGGAACAGAGGGGTTGGAATCAAGAGGGGTTAAAAGCAAAATACAGATGGAATATATGACAGTGATGTGTCCAAAAGCAGTTGAACTGCGTGTACTGGAAGTACAGAGAAGGTCAGAAGGGGTTGCATTGTGCCATTGCGGACTTGAAGAAAACATTTGAAAGGGTGTCTAGAGAAGAGTTGTGGTTTTTTTATGAGGAAGTCAAGTGTAACAGAGAAGTATGTTAGAGCAGTGCAGCATATGTAGGAGTTAAGTGTGACAGCAGTGAGGTCTGCAGTAGGAGTGATGGATGCATTTAAAGTGTAGGTGGGATTGCATCAAGGATCAGCGCTGAGCCCATTCTTGGTTGCCATGGTAATGCATAGGTTGATGGATGAGGTTAGACAGGAGCCCCCGTAGACTATGATGTTTGCAGAGGGGAGAGAAATGAAAGTGAGTAGGACAGAGACAATGAGTGTGAATGAAAGGGAAGAAAGTGGAGTGGTTAGAATATAGGGAGTAGAGGTGACAAAGGTGGAAATGGAAATTCTAGGGCTCAACAGTTAATTAGAGTAATGACGAGCGTGGAAGAGAAGTGAATAAGAGAGCAGAGACAGGTTGGAATGAGTGGAGATGAATGGCAGGAGTGATTTGTGTCAGGTGGATGGCAAGAGGGAAAGGTATGGTTTACAGGAATAGTGAGAACAGCAATGCTATATTTGTTGGAGACAGTGGTGCTGACAAAAAGATAGGCAGCAGAGCTGGAGGTGTTGAAGACACCTTTGGAGTTAAAGACGCTTCAATTTTCATTGGGTGTGATGAGGATGGACAGAATTAGAAGTGAGTATATTAGAGGGACAGCTCAGGTTGAATGTTTTGGAGACAAAGTTAGAGAAGCAATGTTGCATTGGTTTGGACATGTACAGAGGAGAGACGAGGATTATACTGGGAGTAGAATGCTGAGGATAGAACTGGAAAAGAGGAAAAGAGGAAGGCCAATGGCCAACATTGATTGATGTTGTGAGAGAGGACATGCAGGTGGTCAATTTAAAAGAAGGAAGATGCAGAGTACAAAGAAATGGAGACGGTTGATCTGCTGTGGCAACCCCTAATGGGAGTAACCAAAAGAAGAAGAAGTGTCCTAAAACTAGGTTGCATTTTTGTTTTTTTAAAGACCATTAAAGACCATTGAATCCTTCTACTGCTGAGTATGATGATACTACCACAGTGTCTTATATCAAGTTTTTTTTAATCTCTCTTCATATACATGCCTCATCCAAAGAACGTTAAAAAAAATCCAAGAAAATATAACCAATGCTTCTATAACCCTATCATATTCATATGATATAACCATATCATAGGTATGATCATCATATCATTCTATAACCAAATCACAGGCAGCGGTGGCCTGGTGGTTAGGGAGTTGGCCACAGGAGCGGAAGATTGTGGGTTCAAACCCCTTACCAGTAGGTTTCCCTGAGGTACCCTTGAGCAAGGTACTGTCCCTGTCAGTGCTCCCCAGGGGTTTTCATAGCTGCCCACTGCTGCATGGGTTAAATGGCGGTCCAATTTCGTTGTGGTTCACAGTGTGCTGTACTGTGACCTCACAATGATGAGAATAGTCACTTTCATATTTGCACAGGTGAATGTTGTTCATATAAGATTTCATATAAGAGTTCAAAAGCTTGTAAATGTTGAAATCAATATTAGTGTACGTCAGCTTTCTAATCAAGAAAGGTAGTGAATTAATAGATGACCCAATGCAGATTTTTCACAAATGCACAGTTCTAATGATGCTACCTTTTTAATATATTGATGATTAGACTTAGTGTCTTTCTCAAGTTTGACTTTTCTCTTACACTCTGACTTTGTTTAGCAGCAAAAAACAAAAACAAAAACAAAAACAAAAACAAAGGATGACATTTTGTGGCATGAACTTCCTTTTCATCTTTTTAAATCATTAGCAGTCAAAGTCAATGCTATCAAACTCTAATGTAATGTCTATTGTGAGAGAAAGTGCAGGAAATAATTTTGTAGTAACAAATGTAATTAACAAGGGAACAAAATAAATCAACAAAATTATTTAGTTGCTGTAATTTTCTTCATTAATTAATCATCCATTTACTATTTAATTTAATTTATTTAAATTTGTAATGTTTTCCCTAAATCTAATTATTTAAAAGGGGGAAAAGGTGGTCTTGTGTAAGGGACTAAGCCCCTTAACCAAAAAGTCATGGATTCGAATACAAGACCACTAGGTTGCCCAGAAGGTCCCTTGAGTAAGGTACTGTCCCCAACACTGCTGTCTTAATGCTGGACATGGCAGCTCAACTGTGTATGGGCTAAATTCAGAGAAGGCATTTTGTTGTGGTTCACTGTGTGCTGTGCTATGTCTTACATTTACATTTACATTTACAGCATTTAGCAGACGCTCTTATCCAGAGCAACTTACAACAGTGCTTTGTTTCCACATTTGATCATCATATTAGTAACCAGCTCAAATCAGCTACTGCTGATTAACTATTACAACCTATGCAACAAGCTTAGTAACCCTGTGACAAGTGCTTTTTTTCCTGTCTTCAGAATGACAAAAAGTAAGTTTCACTTTCACAATATTAATTTATTAATTATTAATAATCAGTTAGACTTTCAGTCAGTCTCTTTTAACATTTAAATCACTGTTGTGTATTTTACCAGGCGTTTAGATGCAAACCATATCTCTAGAGTGCCAAAGCACTGTTTTGATGGGCTGTCTACCTTGCGCCACCTCTGGCTGGATGACAATGCTCTCACAGAAGTACCTGTTGATGCCCTGGGTGCCCTCTCCTCTCTCCAGGCGTTGACTCTTGCACTCAACATGATTACTTTCATCCCAGACCAGGCATTTGCTAATTTGTCAAGTTTGGTGGTCCTGTAAGTATTGTTTAAATAATTTATACATTTATAAACCTCTCACTGTATTTAACCTAGGCTGCAATCGCTAAGAACATAATGAATTAGAGAATAAATAAACGGGACGTGTTGAAGACTAAATGGCTGTGAGCTTTGTCACTGACATTTTAGAATTAATTGCAAATGCATTAACAATGTAAAAATACGTCCTCTCAAGGTGTGACCTTAATTGATTTATATGATCTGTGATACTAGCAGCAAAGGCTGAATGCACAGGTGTTCACAAGAAGCGGCCATTATTTACTTCAGTAATCCTCTGGATTAAACAAGGAAGTTAGTTTTGACAATCTAATGAATCTTCATAAATACAGTGTATAGCTCAGCTAAACCCCAACATCTGAAGGCTCTCTTTAATAGCAAATACATTAATGCTGTTTGCAAAATAGTTGTTTTTTTTGTTTTTTTAATGACAAAAAACAATTTACATATTTAAAGGTTAATAATTTTTCAAAGCATGATTATGCATCATTCTAATGATGACACTTTAAATATTGCATTTTTTTCAGCATTTATGAATAGTATAATTACTAAAACTAATTGGAATGAGTCTGTTTTGTTGTCTTTGCTTCCCTGAAATAAGGAAATTTCTCCAATTTCCTAGTTTCAGAATGCAAAAAGATATCTGAAATGGGCAAAAGGAGGGAAGGTCATTCCTTAATGACAACTTAGATGCCCATATGACAGAATGACCTTAGTAAGAAAAACATCTGATTTGTTTCATTGAGAACTTTTTAATAAAAATAATTAATACTATTTCAGTTCTGTTAGTGGTTGTGAATAGACTTTAGGGTCTAAGACGACAGAAAGAAGCTGTCCACAATCAAAAGCAGAACTCTGCACCTTTGATCTTCACATTCTTTACCGTCATGCTAATATGCATGCAATAAGCAAAACTGGGGGGTATTTATAATTAGTTTATGGTGGCATCACACACAGTGAGAGAGAGAGGGGTAGCCTTTGTTACTTTTTTGTCTTCTCCTTCTTTTTGTGCTAGTCAGCTTTCAGCTTGCCTAGGCACAGAGGGGTGTGTACATCTGACTGTTCTCTATGCCTTCCCTCTGCAGGCATCTCAATAACAACAGAGTTCTCTCCCTGGGAAAACAGAGCTTTGATGGGCTACAGAGCCTGGAGACTCTGTGAGTTTACCTCTCATTAATATGCAGCAAAAGTACCGTTCCAGGTTCTTTCCATTCTCCCTGCATTGTTCTTTTACCAACCTGGCTTCTTCCTTCTCAGAAACACTTGATTATGGTTATTAAAGGTAAGGTATGATGGATTTTACTTAAAAATTGCTAGTCACCCTCAAGAATTTCAGATGCTAAAGAAGAATTGTGGGAAGGTCTACAGGAGGCTCATTTTAATGTAAAAGCAGGAAGAACCGGTAGTATACAATACTTAACATAGTCTTTATACTATCATGAAGTACATTTTTCTATTATGTAAATGTTTTGTGGCAATAGGTTATATGAGTATGCTATTAATGTAAATGGTAAATGTGTGTTTAACCCTAAGACCATAAAGACTAGGATCTACCACATTTTCCATTAACCCATCAATACAATTTTACTACCACCGTGAAACAACACATTCTTTACGACTCTTTCAAGAGCAGAACCCCTCCTCCCAAATCTTTTGGCAGCTTGGGGCCAATTAAGACTAATTTAAAAATGACTGTGCTTTGTAGAATTGTTTAATTTTTGCTGATAATGAAGTAACGTTTACTTTATATATTGTAAGGATATAGAGCCCTTCTGCAAAGTTAAACAGCCAGTATTATGAATTATATCACATATAATCAGCTTACCCGGGATATTATCTCCACTTCAAAAACTGACCCATGGTATGTTTAAATTCAAAAATAGCATACTTAGTCACTAATGCAGTACAGTGGGTTGAATGCTGAATAAAATAATTATTTTAAATTATTTTAAATTATTAATCTTAAATTATCTTACATCTTAAATTATCTTAAATAATATTTTTAACATTTATATTTTTATGGTGGGACTACTGTTTCTTTTTTTTTCTGTTGCAAATGATCAATCCTCTAAATATTGAAAAAAATGCTTTTATTATAGTATTATGAAAAATATTTGTAATGTGTATTTAGAAAATGTGCTTACCTGTATTTGTGACATTAATTTGAGCCCAAATTATGTGTTACCTAATAGTAAGAACATACTGCTATGGTATACTGAAGTATAATTACAAGTATTTCATAAGATTCAAAGACTTTTTTTGACAGTTGCATTATTTTTTTGCAAAGAGTTAATATTTGCAGTGTTGACCTCTGCTATTGACCCTGGCATGCTGTCCATGCCCTTTCTTAATTAATCAATGCTTGGAATTTGTCAGAATTGGTGGGGTTTCAATGTTCTCAGTGGTGAGTTTCCTGGACAAAATTCCCTGAGCCACTTAGTTATCACTTTTGCCTTATGGCATGGTGCTCCAGCATGTTGGAAAAGGCATTGTTCTTTACCAAACTGTTTTTGAATGGGTGGTAGAAGTTGCTATATGAGGATGTTTTGGAGCCATTCTTTATTGATGGGTGTGTTGTTCGGCAAAAATTGTGAGTGAGACTCCCTTGGCGAAGAAGCAGCCCCACATGTGCATGATGTCATGGCTTGACACAGGAATGATGGTAGAGGTCACAATTTCTTCTCTGGACAATCTTTTTTTCAGATGCCCAAAACACTCAGAAATTGGATTCTCTGAAGGGATTCTTCAGAGAAAATGACTTTACCCCAGTCCTCAGCAGTCAAATCCCTGTACCTTTTGCAGAATATCAGTCTGTCCCAGATGTTTTTTCTTGGAGAGAAGAGTCTTCTTTGCTGCCCCTCTTGACACCAGGCCATGCTCCAGATCAACAGGTTCTTTTGTGGTGGGGCTGAAATGCAGTGGATATGTGTTTTTTGGAATTAAGTTAATTCCGTTGTTTTCATTAATTGCAAATAATTGCAATTCTCCTAATCACTCCTCATAACATTCTGGAGTATATGCTACAGGCCATCATAAAAGCTGTTAATATTTGTGTCATTCTAACAACTTTTGTCTAAGGCTGTATATCAAAGATTAGGTTTTATCAGTTCATGTAAATCTATACTGTGTTATGCAGTGGTTGGGGTTAGGTTCCAGGATCAGACAGCTGGCTGCCCACTGCTGTATGGTGTGTATGGGTGAAAAGCAGAGGTTGCATTTCATTCTGTTTCACTGTGTGCTGTACTGTGTTTTACAATGACAAATAGTCACTTTAACTTCATAAGAGCATAAGCTGATTTCAGATCATAATTCTTAAAAAACTTGCAATAACAACGTACAGCAACATATAAGGCAGCAAGTGAGCAGTCTGCTATTGAAGCTGATTTTTTTAAAACAGGAAATGGTAAAGATCTGGGGAATTTTGACATGGGAACTGTCACGGATGAGGTGTTTTGTGCACGATAGAGGGCGCTCTGTTCTGACTGAACACACCTGAGCTAATGAAGGCACAGGTGTGTTTCATTGGGGCTGACTATTTAAGCCCCGATGAGTCCGAACAGAGCGCGGCTCATTAGTTAGGCTTAGCCTACACTCTGTGGTGGTTTTTGGTATTTAGTAATCTGGTGTTCTTGGTTTAGGCTGCAGTTCCCTTGTTTTAGTTAAGACTGCAGTCCTTGTTTCTTGTTTTTGGAAGTATAGTTAATAAAGTTACGTTTCGAACTCCTGGCTCTGCATTGGCGTCCTCCCTGAACCCCACCACCGTTACAGAATGAGCCGCCAGTACCTGGACGTCGCGAGTCAGGAGTGCGAGCAAGAGTGGGTGTTGCGCACAAGTGCAGCCGTGATCAAGGGGACGTTGGAGTTTATTGGAACCTGGGAGACGAGGGTACCGGCGTTCGTTGAGTCCGTGGACCTCCGTGAGGAATTGGAGGGCGAGGATTCGGTACGACGGACGCCGGCAGCCACCGCCAGGGAACTCCAGAAACGTCTGACACGGCTGACGTCAGATATCCTGTTCGTCAGCCGCCTGGGTCCCGAGGTAGGCGCGGACTGGTTCGACTTCCTGCTGCAGAAGCTGGTCGCTCTAGCGAACACCCAGTGCTACCTCGATACGCTGAACCATGTGTTTTTTCCCGCACGCGACATGGAAGGCGGGGCTTCGTTGACGACAGGCGTCACGCAATGCGGAAGGGCGACAGTCAACGAGCCCTACGTCATTCAAAGCGGAACGCTGATAGTGGAGCCGCCCTGCGCTGTTCAACGCGGAGATTCAGTGGCGAAAGCACCGCGCGACAATCACCGTGATCCGCCAGCGGAGAAAGTGCCCCGTGCAGCTGATAGAGGAGCCACGGTAAAGAATTCTTACTGCACAGCTAATGGAGGAGCTACGGTAAAGAATTCTTCCTGCGCAGCTAATGGAGGAGCTACGGTAAAGAATTCTTCTTGCGCAACTAATGGAGGCGTTACGGTAAAGGATTCTTTTTGCGCAGCTAATGGAGACGTTACGGTAAATGTGGCGTTCTGCGCAGCTCAAAGTGAGAATACAGCGGTGAACACAGCCAGCGCGAATAACAGCAAAACGGTGGAAATAAACGCTTCCTGCAACCTTAAGCACAAGAAGAAGGCCGCCCACAACAGAAGAAGCGAGGCAGTGGCAAAGAAGGCCGTTCCTGACACAGAGAGCAGGGAGACAGCAGAGACCGATTCCTGCATCGGGCAACCGGGGAGGTCGACCAAGGAAGCCCTTCACAGCAAGGAGTCGACCCCCAAACCCAGCATCACTGACCCCTCTGCTGCACTGAAAGCAGAGAAGGAGCAGCTCCAGGTTAGTGGGAACTTTAGAATGAAAGTTCGGGTGCAGAGGAAAATTGAACATGAGGCTGCAGTAACCATTCAGGCACAGGTGAGGAAGCATTTGAGCAGAAAGTACTACCTGAAGCTACTGTGGGCAGCCAGGACTGTTCAGCGATATTACCGAGCTAATAAGATGATGAAGCAAGAAATGAAGTCTTTGAAGGAGAAAAAGATGGCTGCTGTTGTTCTGCAAGCCGCATTCCGAGGGATGAAGACCAGACAGACTCTGAAACAGAAGCACCAGGCTGCAACGGTGATACAATGTGCTTACAGGGCTCACTGTGCTCGGACGCGATATTTATGCATCAAGTATGCTGCTATTGCCATCCAGCTTAGGCATCGCTCCACACTTGAGGCCAGAAAGCAGAGGGAGGAGTTCTTGAAATTGCGCTCTGCTGCCATGTTCCTGCAAGCCTGCTTCAGAGGTCAGAGGGTCAGAAGGGAGGTGATCCTGCAACATCAGGCAGCTTCCCTGATTCAGGTTCATTTAGAAGACACCGGGAGGTAGTTAAGTACCAAGCCATAAGGGTGTCAGCCATCATCATTCAAAGACATTATAGGTCTTACTTTAAGGGTAAATTTGAGCAAGAGAGATTCCAGGTATTGAGAAGGTCAGTGATATGCATCCAGGCAGCTTTTAGGGGTTTTTCTGTTCGAAAGAATGTTGCTGCAATGCACAAAGCTGCCACCATGATTCAGGCTGTAGTAAGAATGCACCAGCAAAGATTGGTTTTCAAGAAGCAGTGCTGGGCAGCAAGTGTTCTTCAGAGGAGGTTCAGAAGGTGGAAGCTTGGGCATCAACAAAAGCAGAGGTATCAGCTGTTCAGACATGCTGCAATTTGCTTGCAAAAGTCATTCAGAGGAAAGCAGGCAAGGAATCTGGCCAAACGGATCAGAGCTGCAAAGACAATCCAATCTCACCTCAGAGATGAACAAATCAGCTACATGAATGTTCAGATCACTGAACAGAAGGAGTTGCTGACAGAGCTCTACCAGCAGCTGATGGCGAAAGAAGCCTCGATGCTACAGGTGAATGCCTCGATCACGAATGAAGGGTTGAAACGCAAGGAAAGGATCACCTATCTGCTTCCTCAGCTGGAGAGGACCAAAGGACTCTTGTCCAGTTGCCAAAGGGAGATCGAAGCCATGGAAACAGAAAGAAAAGCTCTGGCTCAAGACAAAGGTGAGCTTCAAGGAAAGAGCGCGAAAGTCAGAGAGGAGAGAGAGGTCTCTAGAATAAAGCTGCAAGCTGTGACGGCTGTCCAAAGAGAGAGGCTGGAGAGAACGGATGAACAGAGGGACCAAACTGTATGCCAGAAAACGAGGAGAGTTGAGACTCCAACCATTCAGGAGAAGCTGGAGGCTAAAATAGCCACTATGGAAGAACAACTGAATCAGACCAGAGCAGAGCTGAGATGGGTGCAGGACCACAATGTTGCTCTGCAGGCTGAACTGAGAGAAGCCCAAAGTGAGGCCAGTAAACTCAGTGAGCTGGAGAAGCAGGTTAGAGGTATGGAAGCAAGATTGGCAATCTTCGAATCTCGACTCACTCCACAGACACCAGTGCATGCTGGGACCCTGGTGGTTAACACCAGAGCGGATGCTGCCTCACTGAGCTCTAAGCAGCAGGGTAGTATGACCGAGAAGAGGAAGGAGCCAAAAGACATTAGCTATGACCTGTCTCAGTTTAAGGAAGTGAATGAAAGCTGCTATACTGTGGATTCTGTGATAAGAGAGGTCAAGAACAAAGATGGCAAGGGTTGGAAACAGGGTTCGGACTATGTGAAAAAGACTTCCTCTTTGAACCCTTTAAGACCTGTGTTTAGCTCTCTTTCAGGTTCCGCCAAGGCGAGGCGTTCCACTGAATCAGACGATTCCTCCAGTGACTCTAGGGTCGGGTTCAGACATCAGTCGAAAGGGTGGACTGAACTGCTGGGATTCCCCTCACCACCACCAGCTGCCTCACATGGCTGGTCGGAGGTCCTTTTCGTGTATTTTGTGGACCTGACCGTACGTCCCAACAAGGGACTTTTGCTTTTGTAAAGTTTTGGTGTTCTTGGCCTCCCCCCAGAGGTTCGGCTGTGTTTGGCACCTCGGGAGCCGCGCCTTTTGGGGGGGGGTTCTGTCACGGATGAGGTGTTTTGTGCACGATAGAGGGCGCTCTGTTCTGACTGAACACACCTGAGCTAATGAAGGCACAGGTGTGTTTCATTGGGGCTGACTATTTAAGCCCCGATGAGTCAGAACAGAGCGCGGCTCATTAGTTAGGCTTAGCCTACACTCTGTGGTGGTTTTTGGTATTTAGTAATCTGGTGTTCTTGGTTTAGGCTGCAGTTCCCTTGTTTTAGTTAAGACTGCAGTCCTTGTTTCTTGTTTTTGGAAGTATAGTTAATAAAGTTACGTTTCGAACTCCTGGCTCTGCATTGGCGTCCTCCCTGAACCCCGCCACCGTTACAGGAACTCAGAACTTCTGAAGAAGGATTTTATTTTATTTTTATCTATTTATCCCACTACAATAAGAACGTGTTAAGGCCTTTAGTCTTTCACTGTTGCACACTATGTTTTATTGTTTTATTTAGTGTTTTATTCCATTCTCAGCCTACAATGACAGCAGGATTTCAAGAAAAAAAACCAAAACAAAACACTATCCCTCCCGGTAGCTGTATCCTTTCTGTGTTTAATTTCCAAAACCTTTCTAACCTGATACAAATCAACACAGAAGCAAATGCAATAAAATCTAAAGACCAAATGACCAAAAGATAGCCTAAATGGTAGATCTTTATGATGATGATCTCATATCATCAGTGGGGCAGTGGTGGCTTAGTGGTTAGGGAATTGGCCCCTGGATTGGAAGATTGTGGGTCCGAATCCCTGAAAAACTTTTTTTAAAAACGTTAAAAAAAACTGTGGGTTGCCCTAAGGTACTCTTGAGCAAGGTACCGTCCCCGTCACTGCTCCCCGGGTGCTTTCAATAGCTGCCCCCTGCTGCACGTGTGCGTATGGGTGAAACGCAGAAGTTGAATTTCATTGTGTTGTGCTGTGCTGCGTTTCACAATAACAAGAATAGTCACTTTCAACATGCGAGGAAAAGCTAGACTTTGTCTTCTTAACAGAAACTTGGCTTGAAAGAAATGGTGAAGCCTGTGTTATTGTAACTACAGCACAAACATATAATTGCTCTCAAGCTAAACACAAAGTAAGAAAGGAGGTGGATTAGCTGCTTCTTTTCATTTTCTTATAGCTGCAAAAATATATCTTTTGGTGTTTTCCTTACTTTGAATATCTTGCCCTTATATTAAGAGAAAATCCCAGTTTTTAATATTAACAGTATTCCATCCACCAAAATACACTGCCTCATTCTTATCTGAATTCTCATCATTTATGTCTATCTGTATCACACACTATAAGATAATTATGACTGGAGATTTGAACTTTGATAATAACAAGAAAACAATGGAGATTTTATTCCATTTCTAAACTCTCTCAAGTTTTATCAACATATTTCAGATCCCAGCCATAACAGAGGACCTATCCTAGACCTAGTTATCTCATGTGGCCTGTGTTTAAACATAGATCAAATTAATGATGTCTCCTTTTCAGGCAGCGGTGGCCTAGTGGTTAGGGGCCCTGGATTGGAAGATTGCGGGTTCGATTCCCTCACCAGTAGGTTGCCCTGAGGTGCCCTAAGCAAGGCACCTCACCCCCTTCACTGCTCCCCGGGTGCTTTCAATAGCTGCCCCCTGCTGTATGGGTGAAACGCAGAAGTTGAATTTTGTTGTGCTGTGCTGCGTTTCACAATGACAAGGTTGTCACTTCAGACCATTATCTCATCTTCTTTACTGCAATAATAAACATAAATAGAACAGTTAATAATGTAACTGCTAAAAATAACCATTACCTAAGTCGTAAGTCAGTACCCAAGTCAGCAGCAAATAAATGTATGTCTTAAATAATATTCCTCTCAATACTTAGATTAACATAACTGTCCATGAAGTGGTCAACAGGTTTAATGCTACAAATACTTTAGTTTTAGATATAGTTAAAAAAAGAAATCTGAAAAAAGTACTATGGAAAGCAACTCAAGAGGAAATGCAGGAAGGCTGAAAGGAAGTGGTGGAAAACTAAACTACTAGTGCATTATGAAATTCTTAAAGGATTCATAGAAGATTTACAACAAAGCACTGAGAAAGGAGAGGAAGGAGTATTTTTCAGAAATAATAAATCAAACTTTTAAATCAAACTCCAGGTAATGACTGAATATTAGAAGCATCTACAAAAAAAAGTGAAGCCATTTGTAATAGTGGCGGAGTGCGGGAAGGACGTCTGCACAGAGCCAGTGATCCATGACATAACCTTATTTCACAAATGCAAACCAAACAAGACACAAGGACCCTAAAAACCACCCGTAACTTAAGGCTTTGCCTAGTGAATGAACCGCACTCTGTTCTGACTCATTGGGGCTTAAATAGTCAGCCCCAATGAAGCACACCTGTGCCTTCATGAGCTCAGGTGTGCTCAGTCAGAACAGAGCTCCCTCTACTGTGACCAAAATATACCCAAACCATGACACCATTGTACTCTTTTTTTAAAGGCAAGATGGATTACTAATATACAACATAAGCGCAGTCATTTATTAAAACTACGACTAAAATGCCATGATTTAAGGAGGATATCGGAAACAGAGCTGTGTAAGGTTATACACCAGATTAGTTCTTCAATCTGTATAATAGATCATATTCCTACTGTAGTTTTTAAACAAGTCTTAGATACTCTCATTTTTAATGTTCTGGATATCTGGGCTGGAAGTGAAGCAAAGAAAGCACTTGTTAAAGGAACCAAAAAACACCATCAAAACATTACAGCTCATTCAAAATGCTCCAACTACAGTATTAACACACAGGAAAAAAAGAGAACATAACTTCTATTTTATCTCCATTACACTGACTGCCAATTTCATTTAGAGTTGACTTTAAAATTCTTTTACCTGTTTTTTAAAGCTCTTAATGGATGGCTCCCACATATATCAAAGACTGCCTGATAGAATATGCTCCTAACTGAGCCTTAAGATCATCAAGCACTGCCTTACTGAAAAATCCTAAAATCACGCACGAAAAGCAGTCTTTAGTTCTTATGCACCAAAACTTTGGAACATAAAAAAACTGTTTAAAAAAGAGCTTTCTGCTAAATGCGTAACTATATGATACAACAGGGAAAATACGTATAGAATACGTTAAGGTTATTCCCAGAAAACATATTTCTAATGGGACTATTAACATGAGACAAGTTCCATCCATTCTCCTCCGCTTATCCGAGGTCGGGTCGCGGGGGCAGCAGCTTCAGCAGGGATGCCCAGACTTCCCTCTCTCCGGCCACTTCTTCCAGCTCCTCTGGGCGGATCCCAAGGCGTTCCCAGGCCAGCCGAAAGACATAGTCTCTCTAGCGTGTCCTGGGTCTTCCCCGGGGTCTCTTTCCGGTGGGAAAATCAATCTCCAATCTCCCGCTCCATTCTACCCTCACTCGTGAACAAGATCCCAAGATACTTAAACTCCTCCACTAGGGGCAGGATCTTACTCCCAATCCTGAGAGGGCACTCCACCCTTTTCCGGCTGAGGACCATGGCCTCAGATTTGGAGGTGCTGATTCTCATCCCAGCCGCTTCACACTCGGCTGCGAACCGATCCAGTGAGAGCTGAAGATCGCGGCCTGATGAGGCCAACAGGACAACGTCATCTGCAAAAGCAGAGACCCAATCCTGAGCCCACCAAACTGGACCCCCTCAACGCCCTGGCTGCGCCAAGAAATCCTGTCCATAAAAGTTATTAACAGGATTGGTGACAAAGGGCAGCCCTGGCGGAGTCCAACTCTCACCGGAAACAGGTTCGACTTACTGCCGACAATGCGGACCAAGCTCTGACACCGACTGTACAGGGACCGGACAGCCCTTAACAGGGAATCCGATACCCCATACTCCCGGAGTACCCCCCACAGGACTCCCAGAGGGACACGGTCGAATGCCTTCTCAAAGTCCACAAAGCACATGTAGACTGGTAGGGCAAACTCCCATGCACCCTCCAGGACCCTGCCAAGGGTGTAGAGCTGGTCCACTGTTCCGCGACCTGGACGAAAACCATACTGCTCCTCCTGAATCGGAGGTTCGACTATCCGACGGACCCTCCTTTCCAGGACCCCTGAATAGACTTTCCCCGGGAGGCTGAGAAGTGTGATCCCTCTATAGTTGGAACACACCCTCCAGTCCCCTTTTTTAAAGAGGGGGACCACCACCCTGGTTTGCCAATCCAGAGGCACCGTCCCCGATGTCCATGCCAGCTTCTGCAGCCGAGGGTCGGACCGCCAAGGCTCCTGTCTTCGGCCACCGCCCAGCTCACACTTCACCCGACCTCTTTGACCCCTCCTACAGGTGGTGAGCCCATGGGAAGGGGGACCCACGTTGCCTCTTCGGGCCATGGGTGAAGGCCCGACCACCAGGCGCTCGTCATCTGGCCCCTCCTCCAGTCCTGGCTCCAAAGGGAGGCCCCGGTGACCCACGTCCGGGCGAGGGAAAACGTCTTCCAAATGTTGCATTCATCATAAGAGGTCTGAACCGCTCTTTGTCTCTTCCCTCACCTAGGACCTGTTTGCCTACCAGGGGCATAAAGCCCCCGACAACATAGCTCCCAGGATCATTGGGACACGCAAACCCCTCCACCACGATAAGGTGGCGGTTCGAGGAGGGGATGAGACAAGTTCTGTGCGAGACAAGTTCTAAAGAGGAATGACACAGGAAGATCGCTGGAAATAAGTATTGAACACGCTTACTAAAATGTGTTTAATACTTAGTAGAAAAGCCTTTGTGGGTAATGACATCAAGATGCCTCTTATATGATTGATGTATGATTGATGAGGTATGATTTTGGCCCATTCTTCCACACAAACTCTCTTCAAATCTTCAAGGTTCAGGGCCTCGCCATTGAACTCTGACCTTCAGCTCTTTCCACATATTTTAAATTGAATTCATGTCAGGTCATGTCAGGTCACTGGGCCATTCTAGCAGCTTTATTTTCTTCTTCTGAAACTAACTGAGAGTTTCTTTGGTGTATGTTTGGGATCTTTGCCCTGCTGAAATGTCCACACTTGTTTCATCTTCAGTATCCTGATAGATGGCAGCAGATTAGTATCAAGAATGTCCTGGTACATTTCTCCATTCATCCTTCCTCCAGATTTACAGAGTCTTGCATTGTGAGCATGCATAGAGTTGGTTGATTGCATTACTTAAAACAACTGTACCTGCTAGTTCCAGGTTATTCTGAAGCTCTCTGCAAGTGGCCCTTGGCTCTTGGACAACTCTCCTGATTATTCTTTTGACTTCTCTGTCAGAAATCTTGCGAGGAGCAGCTGGCCATGGCCAGTTTATGGTGAAATTATGATCTTTCCACTTCCTGAATAAGGCCCCAATAGTGCTCACTGGAACATTCAGAAGCTTAGACATATATCTGTGCCATCAGTATGATTTACAACAATAAAGTCTTGAGAGATGCTTCTTGTGTGATACCTTGGTAATGAGAAACATTTTCATAGGCCATCAGTTTAGACTAAACCAGCTGAGGTTAAGTTGTAATGGTAGGGGTCAGGATTGCTTTCTAACTACTGACAGATTTCAGCTGGTTTCTTGGCTTTGCATGCCTTTTGCATGCCTGCTGTGCTGTGACCTCGCAATGACGAGGGTTGTCACTTTCACTTTCACTTTTGCACCTCGTTTTCTTTGTGTGTACAATACTCATTGCCTGTGTCATTCTGCTTTACTACACAGAACATTTATGGACTTATTTGTGTTGCTTTCTTTCTATGTTTGGATTATTTGGTTGTTACTGACAAGATGTTAACAATTATCTTTTGTTATCCCAAATAACATTAAATTATATTAAATGTATACATTTGATATAGTATTAATGAATCTCTATGTTTCTATTTTTGTATAACTTTGCATATCTGTTATATATGTATGTTTACAAAATGTGTCATATTCATAACTATACGTATCACATTTATGTATTTTTATTTTTAGATAACATTTGTATTAACTGTTAATGTAAAGCACCTTGAGCTGCATTAAATTGTATGAAAAGTGCTCTATAAATTATTATTATTAGCATTATTATTATGGGTTAAATTGTGTTGGTTACACAGCTAGGTCAGAGCTTCTAAAAAAAAGCTCTTTTGGTGTGTTCCCACTGTTGAGTACCTATCAGAAGTGGTACAAGGAGGGACAACCAGCTAACCAATTAATGGGTCAAGGGCACCCAAGGCTCACAGATGCAAGAAGAGGGAAAAGGGAAGCCCATCTGGTGTTTCAACAGGAAAGTCAATGCCAACTGCTGAACAAGTTAATGCGGGCTATTTAAGAAAGATGTCAGAACACACAATGCATGTTGTTTTCCTGGGAAAGACAGCAGGATGCACTAAAGTAACAAGACAAGCCAACAGAGGCAATGTCATGCTCTGGGTAATTTTTTGCTGGGAGACCTTGGGTCCAACTACTTAAAAATTGTTGCAGACCAAGTACACTTCATGGTGACAATATTCCCTGCAATCCATTGAGCCCCCACCTCACAACTTAAAAGCATATGTAGGATTTACTTTAAAAGTTTTGGTCGTACAGATTCCACAGCATTTCCTGAGAGGTCTTATGGAATCCAGGCTTTGATGAGTCAGAGCTGTTTTTTGGTTTTATGTTGTGTAATGGGTGGTTCCTTTATATACATAGCAATTGCAAATTCAAAGATTATGGAAAATTTGTATTATCTATGTCTTGTGCTCACAGAGATTTAAACTACAATAGTCTGGAGGAGTTCCCTGTCGCTATCAAAACCTTGTGGACTCTAAAAGAATTGTGAGTATCTAGCTGTGTATCTACAACTTCCCCTAATACTAATCTTACAACTAATCTACTTTTTACTTTCTAGGGGTTTTCACAACAACAACATTAAGTCCATTCCTGAACATGCCTTCACTGGAAACCCCTTTCTCTTGACAATGTAGGTCTCCTTTTTAAAGGTGCCAATAGATGGTCATAGATTGTCCAATTTTTAACATTTATCGCAAAAATTAGTGGCTGCTAGTATTTTATTTCACTGAAGCTGGTTTGACTTGTATGAAGGGATTATTATTCAAATTGGGCTGCCTATTTTATGGTCTAAATAGTTACACTCAGTATGCAGCCGGCCATGGTTGATCACTCATTTTCATAGCCGCTTGTCCTAATTAAGCCTCTCCCAGCTCTCACAGGGCAAAAGGTGAGGAAACACCCTGGACAGATCTCCAGTCCACCTGATTCACCTGATTATGTCAATTGAAAGGTCAAAAGCAAAAAGCCACTTAAGGCTGTGCACTACACAGATATTGTCCCTCAAATTGTACCTTATCTGTTATAAAAAAAAAAAGTAATTTCAAAGTTTATCATCAAAATAACTGGTAGATTAAGATGGCTTACTTAAAACTGAATCTGACAGGCCCATTACTGGTACAGAAACATTTTTAATTTTTCATCCTTTTGACTTTTTACAATTGCCATTGTTCTATTTATTTATCAGACTATATTGCAATAGTCAGAAAGTTAAATCCAAAATAGATCCTAAATGTCTGTTTTGGTAATAGCTGTATCTGTCCTGCCAGGAAGAATCTATTTGAAACAGAGTGGGAAGTTCATAGCTTTATTACCATTTTTTTTTCTTTTTTAAAACAGATTCTTCTATGAAAACCCCATTCAGTTTGTTGGCCAGTCAGCTTTCCAGAACCTCCCAGAGCTCAGAACACTGTGAGCAACACCAGACATCATGTTTTCATGATCAGTTGCTTTGGCAATCATCAGAGTATTCATTGTTATTTTTTTCAGGTCTTTAAATGGAGCAGCAAACATCACAGAGTTTCCTGATCTCACAGGCACATATAGACTTGAGAGACTGTAAGTGACGTAACACTCTGGTTTTATTTTGTCAAATCCACAGTGCTTGCTGTTCCACTTTTTCTGAATTAGCATATGTTTATAGAATTACAGAGCATTGATATATAAGTATTTAATCCCTTAGCATAGCCTGTATTTTGGTATCTTGGCTTCTTTCTTGGCTTCTTCAGTGCAATCACAGGAGCGAGAATTATATCTCTACCCAGTGCAGTGTGTGAGCAGCTCCCTAGCCTACAGATACTGTGAGTAAATCAATCAAAATAGACATTGTAGGACGTTGGGTCCCCAGTGCTTCCCAAATCACAAGGGCTGTGTAGTCCACAAAAACAAAAAACTAGGACTGAAAATTATTAATCCTTGTTACAGCAGGAATATACCTTTCAGAAAATGAGCATAAGAACTAGAACTTCAGAAAGAAAAAAGGCTACCTGGTTCAATTAATATATATAGATATATATACATAATTTAGTTTATATAGTATAATATATATATATATATTCAATTAGAGGAAGTGGTACTAGGATGCATCATAGAAAGCAGATATGGCAGTAGAGGGAGTATGATGTGGCAGGCAATGCTGTCGTGGGAAAGCATGGGCATTCATATAAATGCCAGTTTGACCAGGTGCCCACCATCATGCCAGTGTTATTCCCTAATTGTAATGACCACTTTCAGCAAGAAAATGCGACATGCCAAACTGAACACTTCCTTTGTAAGGGATTTGAAGAACTTAAGGAAAGGTACGGTGTGTTGCATTGGCCTTCTCAGTCTGACTGAACATCTGTGGGATGCATTTGAATTCTTATTAACCTTTAGAATTAAAATAAGAGTATTTTGGTTGTTTTGGCAATATTAAAATTAAAACTGTGACTATTTATGAACATGTTAGGGGAAATGATTCATTAAAGTGTCTTTTGATGAGATGAAGTTGTATCATAGTACTGTTAAAAAATCTATTGCATATAGCTCTAATGTGAAAAACAAAATATTTTACTATCCATTAAATCATTTTAATGTTTATTATAGAGATCTCTCGTACAATCAAATCCAAGCCCTGCCTAGTCTGCAAGGCTGTCAAAAGATTCAAAAGATGTAAGTTTAAACGAATACTGAAATTTTATAAGTGTAGTAATTTTACTAATTTATATAGTGGCAGCTGATATTTAGAATAAACAGAAATATAACTAATGCCTATCTTCACTGAACAGCGATCTCCATCATAACCAGATCCATGAGCTGCGAATTGACACGTTCCGAGGTTTGTCTTCGTTAAAGTCCCTGTGAGTACAACTGGCTACAACAGATTTCCCCCATCACTACTTTATTATCAGGATCTTCCTCTCAACTACTCAGGCCTGGAACTTTGGAGATGCTGAAATATGCACTGACTTTTTCTCAGCAAATGCTTTAGTTTAATTCTAATTATTAAAGGAAAGTAGTAACTTTACTTGAAGCAGGACATTTCAGACTTTAACTGATTTCATTATTGTGAACAACAGACTGCACTGGCCATCAGAGATTACGTTTTTACTTAGCTTCACTTGTAATATTAGACATATTTCTAGTAATAATCTGCTTTTTCATTTGTTATCCATTGTTGAAAAGAGAGGCATCTGTTCCCTTTTTCTAAATCTTGGTTGCTCCTAAGGTTTCATCCTTCATTTTTAGTTTTTCTTGCTTCTGGCTTGCACACTAGGCTCTTGAATTCTGTAAAGCTGTAAATTTGTAAAAAGTCCTTGCCACTTTGCAACCCTCCCTCCTCCAATCTTGTATCTGCATTGTATCTGCATGGAAAACACAAAGGCTTCCAAGCACAATGACAATGTGGCTGTATCTATGAGACATTTTTTTCATTTATTTTTCACTCACAATAAAAATTAGGGAGGTAGGTCTATCCTAGGGCTCACAGAGCAGAAAGTGGGGAAACTCCCTCAGTTGCAAGGCAGACACACAGACACACACAGTCACATCAGACATACAGACATTTTTGCTTTTTTTTTTACTTTGGGAGGAAGTTGGAGCACGCTGAGGGAACCCACACAGACATGAGTAAAACATTCAAGCTCCAAACAGAAAGGACCCAGGCCGCCCCATGTTGCAATGATACCATGTTTAGACTTCATTTAAGCAACCATGATACGAAATAAGCAGAACTGAATATCTGTATTTAGACTCTGCACTTAATTATGGACAAGCTGCTGAGGCAGTCCTAGTTATCATTATTTTTTTTCAGCACTTAGGTGGTAGAATGACCTCTTGACTATGAGAGGTAAAATTTTTTTTTCAAGCTTTTTCACTTATGTTGCATTTTAGAAAAGCTCTACAGCTCATAACTCTAGATTGCTTATGAATGTTAGAACTGAATAGACAACCACTGAAGTAACTCTTCCATTCTTTTTCCCCTTCTTTGTGTAGTGACCTAGCCTGGAATAAGCTGCACTCTGTCAACCCTCTCTCTTTCTCAGGACTGCCAGGTCTGGCCAAACTGTGAGTTTCAATGTTTAAGGCCACTTTACACTATTAATACTCAATATAGCTTTTTCAACTCTAGCCTTAAACCTGTGAAAATTGACCATTTGCTCAAAAATTCTGAACTGTACCTCTCTACAGGGACCTCACTTCCAATCATCTCTCCTCATTACCCGTGGTGGATCTTCATGCTTTGACCCACCTTAAACTATCAGGCAATGTGGACCTCCAAGAACTGCTGCCAGTTGAAAACTTTCCTAGACTAAGGCAAGAACAGTTTCTTGTATTTATGATTAACAATTAGTGTTCATGGAGTTAAAGTTGTACCTCATACATACATAATGTGTTATAATGTATGGTGAAGCAATTTGTGAGTAAGTGTGTAGTGAACAGTATAAAGCAAAACTGTGTATAATATTTTAAGTAATACTGAGTATTATAATATTAACTTATTTATTTATTTATTTATTTATTTTTACAATTTAGGGTAGTAGAGATGCCATATGCATTTCAGTGCTGCTCATTTTTGATTTGTGAGACATATAGTGCCCCCTGGGAAAAAGACCAGAACAACAGCAATGAAAGGAAAGAGGCCATGGTGCCTACTCAAGGTTTGAACATTATGACCTGGATGTATATTTTATCTACACATTTTATTTTTATTTTGCCACCATACTGAATGTATTTACGTGAGGGGTTACTATTTTCATAATGGAATATTTTCTCTCGAAGGAGACCATGAACTTGAGGATGTTTTTTTGGACCATGAAGATGACCCTATATCTCACAGCTTTGTTCAGTGCTCTCCAACACCAGGTAAAAGAAAAGATGCTCCAAAAATCCCTATTTCCCTAGTGCTGTAGTGCAGCCACTGTGCTAGTAACCACCGATTTCTTCACAATCTTTTGTTTCTTCATATTTCAGGTCCATTCCATCCATGTTTTCATCTGTTTGGGAGCTGGCTTATCCGAGGTGGAGTTTGGATCATTGCAGCATTGTCCCTGTTTTGTAATGCAATGGTGATGGTCTCTGTTTTCCTCTCTCCAACATTTTTGTCTCCTGTGAAATTGCTGGTGGGCTTCATAGCACTGGTCAACAGTCTGATGGGACTATGCAGTGGGGTTATGGTTACTGTGGATGCTTTCACTTTTGGTAGTTTTGCTCAGTATGGTGCTCAGTGGGAAAGAAGTACAAGTTGTAAGCTTACAGGCCTTGTGTCTGTCTTTGCATCACAGACTAGCATCTTCCTCTTGACTGTGGCTGCTGTGGAAAGGGGCATTTCTGTTTGTAGTGGCAAAGCTACAACAGAATGCAGGCCTTTGACTGCAATGGTTAAGCTATCAGTTCCGCTTTGCTTCATTATGGGCTTGGCCATAACAGCCATTTCTCTCCTCCATGCTGACAAAGACAGCATTTCTTCTCTCTGCCTTCCTCTGCCACTTGGTGAACACTCTGGTCTAGGATTTATGGTGATTCCAGTGCTGGTCAACTCTTTGTGTTACCTCATCATGACTGTCACCTACACGCGCTTGTATTGCAGCCTGGAGAAGGGAGAACTTGACAAGCTTTGGGACTGCTCTATGATTCGTCATGTTGCTTGGCTTCTTTTTGCAAACTGTGTTCTCTACTTCCCTGTAGCATTAATTTTATTTTCTTCCTTGGTAAAACTTTCTGTAGTAGGCACAGATGTGGTCAAATCCGTGCTTCCAGTGGTAGTACCTCTTCCTGCCTGCATTAACCCTTTACTATATGTGCTTTTTAACCCCCACTTTAAGGAGGACTTAGGACTCTTGCTCCGACAGACTCAAGTGATGATGCTGAGAAATAGACACCTCAGCCTGCTATCACTTGACTCAGAATATGCAGAAAAACAGTTTTGTGACTCAACGCAGGCTCTGGTCACATTTACCAGTCCAAGCAAATCAGGCAATACATCATCAATTTCTTTGTCACCAAGTACCAAGGACTGCCATCCTACTACGCACTGTGTATGTGCATCCTGATATTGCATGTGTCTAAGTTTTCCTTCGGACATGATATCAAGGGGTCCAGTTTAAGTGGTAGCTGTGTTCATAAAGTCACATTCCTCTATTTTATAAGTGGCATATCATCTCAGCTCTGATAAATCTATCCCTTTGTTGATATTATCAGGTTGAATAGATTGGCAACATCTGTCTGAAAACTTAATAGCAATTGCATTTGCTCTCATTCACCCAGAACAAGAGATCTTTTCCTTCACTAAAACTTATGCATGAGTGTTGTCCTCTATCTGGGTATGCATGAGAAGAATACTGATGTCTGATGTTCTCTGGCACAGTTTAGTGGTCAGACTTGGTGAAAGAGTCTTGATCTACTTCAAGCTACCAAAATGCAAAATCCCTGACACTGTAGGGCTCTTTGTTGGACAGATGACTTTTCCACCTGAAGACAGGGCAAGACCAAGAGTCATATTGAAAATATTTTTTTTGTTTTGTGGGTTGCATTTATATTTATGATCATCTTTGGTTCTGATAGAAAACACAATTTCTTTCAGAAATTCTAAAGAAATCTTATGTATTGACTATGTAAAGTGCATACAGAAACATTCTTTGCAAATTTTTCAAAAAGAAAAAGTTTCAAATTTTGTTGTTGATGTTTTATAAAATGAATTGACTTAGGAAAAAGGGCATTTCATCTGTTTTAAGATTAATCAAACATACAGTGTTGCTTCAGAGTTTGTGATCACATTTTTTTTACATTTCTGTGTAACTATGATCTAAAACATATCATACATGTAAATAAAGTGAATATAACTAAACAAACTGGAGCAACCAAGTTATAGTTGGACATTTAAATGCAGTTATAAAATAAATAAATGTTAATGAACCCTGCACATTGGGTTTCTGGAATGCCAGTGGCATTCCTGCATGCTTCTGGTCCTACCACAATATTTTTATTGGGTTAAGGTTAGCACTACCAAATTCTTATTGTGAGTTTGGCCATTCCAAAACATTAATTTTCTTTTTACCCATTGTATGGTAGATTGACTGTTGGGCTTGTTGCATGACGTTGCATTTTCCAGTCTTTTAGGTTCCCCTCATGGTCTTGGCAAATTGTAGATGGGCAGCTATGTTCTCTTAGTAGTGCATTGGAAACCCCACAGGGCACACTGCTGTTGTTGATGAAAGTGAAAGAGGCCTTTGTGTATTGCTTTATTACCCTTGGTTCTTCCCTCTTGGACTAATACATATCTTGCTCTTGGAGTTATCTTTATCAGTTGGCCACTTCTGGGCAAAGTAAAAGTGGTCTTGAATTTCCATTATTTATACACAATTTATACACAAAACGCCTAACTGTGGATTGATGGAATCCATCTCAACAAATGAAGTGACCAACTATGATATTTTGCCTTTTTATTGGGTTCTTTTTATCTACTTTTGAAAATCTGAATATATAAAACATTCTAAAGGCTTTGATTTGGGGTTGAGACTTGAAAAGATCTGAAAACTTTCTGGATGAACTTTATGATTTTCAACTTGGTTTAGATTATCGACTGCTCCATAATGGGTACAATGGGCAAAAAGAATATTGTAAAAATATCTTTGTGGTTAAATAATTATATCGCTCACTTAAAACACTTAAGTATTTTTTGACATATGAAAGTTTGTTTACATTTTTTTTCTTTGGATAAACATACTTCAGTTAAAGATTCAGGTTTCCCGTATATTCAGTGTAAAATGTTTGAATGAATTAAGCACAAATACATTACCAATGATGCCCATAATTACTGAAATTAATAATGTTTGTTGATGCTGTCTATTTATCTGTACTTTTTGTTTCTACTGCCTGCTTAGTGATATTTCTCTTCTGTGCAGTAGACCTTTAAACTGTTGCAGTAGTTTATTTATTCAACTGAAAAGATTAGAACTTTGGACACGCTATCTTTTGAAGTATAGCGTTAAGGCATGTTATAGTTATTAAAAAATGAGAATGTATAATATGAGACAAAAGCTAATTTGCTTCTCAAAACTTTTATTTATCTTCCAGTTAAATAATCTGAAAAAAATAGTTTAAGTAGTGTGTAGTCATTTGGTAAGATCTCTCCAGTAATAGGTTAGAAGTAGGAGTTAATATTTTACACCACATAGTGTATAGGCTTATTGTTGAAAGTATTAATAATGATTATCAGAGATTTTCAATAATTTAGCTAATTTGTACAAATTATGGTTCTCATTATGTGTCTGTCGCACCTAACAGCTAAGACGATTTCTTGAACAAAACATCAGTGCAGATTCTGAATTTGTAATGTGTCACGGTTCGCGACATGCCTTGGTCACGGTCACCGGAATTCTGACCGTGTTTTCCAGCACACCCAATTATCATCACCACCCAATCCCTCACACCTGACCAGCTTAGTATTTAAGGAGTTCCAGACTGACCCAGACTTCCCTGTTCATTGTTGTGGTTCACCCTTGTTTGTTTGCATCACTACGGAGTTTGTTTATCAAATAAAACCCCCAAAATCGCCACCGTGCACTTGCGTCTCCTTTTTTCCTCGCAACATGACATAATGTGAAAAATTACATACAGTACTGTGCAAACGTTTTAGGCAGGTGTGGAAAAAATGCTGTAAACAAAGAATGCTTTCAGAAATATAAATAATGATTGTTTATTTTTATCAATTTACAAAATGCAAAGTGAGCGAACAAAAGAAAAATCTAAATCAAATCAATATTTGGTGTTACTACTTTTTGCCTTCAAACCAGCATCAATTATTATGGCCCCCACAGAGCCCTGATCTCAAGATCATTGAGTGTGTCTGGGATTGCATGAAGAGACAGAAGGATGTGAGGAAGCCTACATCCACAGAAGATCTGTGGTTAGTTCTCCAAGATGTTTGGAACAACCTACCAGCCGAGTTCCTTCAAAAACACTTCCATTTTTGAAAGCATTCTTTGTTTACAGCATTTTTTTCCACACCTGCCTAAAACTTTTGCACAGTACTGTATATGAGTAAAGTGAAACCGATTTATGATTTAATAACACAGTATATGTATGTGTAATCCAATTGTCATCACAGGCAGCAGGGTTCAAAACACTGGTCAGCATGTATACAAGTCCAAATTAATTGATGAGGCTTGAGCTAGAATAAGATCCAGATGTCCAATCCAAGTTAACCCCCCTTGAGCGGGAGACATAGTGACATATGCAATGTTTTTCTAGCTCAAATGTCTTAACTTGCCTGACTCACAAAACTTCCCATGTTAATAATGTAATAAATATTCTCATTTCATGTGTAGAAATGCCAAATTAATTTAGCAAACTAGGCTGCTTTTATCCATTAAATAGCAAGTATTTAAAAGGTATAGAAGGCCTATAATGATTTATTATTACTGATGAAAGACAACCATTTTTGTCATAATGACATAATGACATAATCATATACTCAGTTACCTAGAAAGTAATTAAAACTTAAAATAACCAAATTGCCAAATAACATGTTGACGCTGAACAAAATGTGACATTTAGTGCCAGCTGTTACACTAACACATAAACTATTCAGACATGTCCTGCCCAGTTTAGCTGATTCATTTGAATTAGCAAAGTAAAAGCTTTTATTTATTTTGTATCTGACTACTATGTATTTTTTGGACATGTCTGTCGTGGAAAAACTTATCAAGAACAGGGCAGAAGCACCAGTACCTTAAAGAAAGCTTTATTATTACTGCAATAGGGCCTCATCCAGCACTCCATTCAGAATGCTGGAGGAAGAGCCCCGAACACAGAAACCTACATGCATATATACATCACTTGAGTTCCTCCCCTTTGTTTTGCTGGGCTCTGGTTTCAATCTGCCCCATTTCTTTGTTCCCTATATGGAGTCACTTGCTTCACCTTCTTTATCTAATAAACCCCCTGCATGACCTTCTTATCTAACAACCCCAGCATGACTTTCTTATCTACTTTCTTTGCCCATCTTCTACCTCCTTTAAACACCTCCTATAAATCTCTTCTGGTGCCTATTGCACATAGCTGCTTTAACTCAACCAGAAACCAGATCACATAGGAATGAAAGAGGGGGTTTGTCTCACAGTTACAAAGTAATCTTTTAACTAGAAGAGTGATCTTAATACCAGTACAGATGTTTTTAATTTTCTATCATAACGTCAGGTTTCTTTGTGTAGCATTCATCTCCTTTTAGGCTGTTTTTAGCAATTGCCCGATTTGGTATGGGTGGTATTAGCAGAAGCTAACACGACAAAGAAATGTAAAAATGTTGAGTTGTAATTCAAGTAACAATGTCAATGTGAAGAAAAAGTGACAATTCGTAGGTTCAGGCCATAAGGAGCCTACTGTACTGCTGTAACTTTTTGTTCTTGTATGCAGAATGCTTGTTTTTTATACCACAGCTGTATAACAACATAATGTGGAATAAAGGCATTTGACAAAAACAAATAACTTTGTTCCTACATGTCATATGAAAGAAGAGTGAATAGAACATCTTTTCAGTGTGGAGATTTGCACCATGATCAAGTAGCAAAATAAAAGAAGTCAGTCTCTTCAGAATGAGAAATACAAAAAACACTAAAACAGACTATCTGTGGTTCATGTGGTTCATGGCGATATGCCAGCAGTAAAAGGATCAAAGTGGAATATTTCAGTAAGGTGCATATTGTGTTAACAACATACACTTTAAACTTAAACTAATAAGTGAAACACTGCTGGTATTAAAGTGCCAGTGGAGAATAGTAGTAAGTTAAGTGCTACAAAAGCAATAGGTGACTATAGTACTTCCAGCAAATCTGATATAGTACAGAATACAGTACAGTGATCGAACAGAAAAGATGACAGGAAGGGGGTGAGGATATGACAGTTTAGAGCAGCAGATTAATTTATCAGTTTTTAAAGCTTGTTATGCAATCTTATTCCTTTTGGATAGAAACTGTCATGCAATCTTGTTTTGTGTGGACTGTGGCTTGAGTGGTTTGGATTAACCAGCCCAGAATGTTTTAGATAGATGTGCCTTAAGTCCAACCTAGAATTATTTAAATTGCTCCCTACTCCCTATACAGCTGTGGCCAAAAGTTTTGAGAATGAGACAAATATTAGTTTTCACTAAGATTGCAACTTCAGTGTCTTTAAATCTTTTTGTCAGATGTTTCTATCAATTTAGGTGCTGGATTCAGTAATTTAATTCATATGTAGTGCGTTGCACAGACAGTAAGGGGTTGCAACTTTAGCCTTGCCATGAGAAAAAGGACATATAACATTGTTTGTTATACTGTTCGGATTAAGTCACATATAGCACTTATGGAAGTAAGCATTCATTACTGCATAAACTACTAAAAATGAAGCCTTTGCATTAATCACCATTTTTATTTAATTATTAAATGTTAAAAATTTCAAAAGCCCATGAAAAAATATTAACACTGAGAATTAAGAAAAAAGGCTATTCTGTTATTATTTTGGGGATACAAGGTTTGGATTGTGACAGTATATTTAAGTCTATAAATATAAGTCTATATATATTTAAGTGGTTTCTGTCATACATTGTAGTTTGTAATGTACTGTGAAAATATAAATTTTTCATTTAATTTTAAATTTTTATATAAACTGTAATGTGTATATATATATATATATATATATATATATATATATATATATATATATGTGTGTGGGGACAAGACAAGACTCTTCCTTGTCTTGATGATTCTCAGAAAGAAATTTAAAATTAAAAACCAGTTCCAAGAAATGAAGTTGAGGTGACCTATAAACCAAGGCAGTGTTAAGTAGCTGTGGAAATCAATGTAAAGGATGCATCAAAGAGATTTTTAGTGTGAGGGACCTTCTTTATCTCATGTGACTTTCTTCACATTTGACCTGCTTTGGGTGGATCCACAAAGACTTAAACTATAAAGCGTTGTGCAATTAATAAATGTTACCATTTAAGCTGGGTTCCTGAAAAGGTTCTATATTGAGGTAGGTACCTTTTCCATACTTGATACTGTGCAAGGTTATTTCTATTTATCTACAAATAGGTTTATTCTAATATGAGGCAAAGCAGTGGAGTCATTGATCACATTTCAGATCTTAAAAAGTGTTGCTTTAATACCTTGCAAAAAGAGCCATACACATGAATTTAAGTTTAATATGTTCTTAATATCCTTTGTTAGCACTGACTATAACAAGTCTCTAAAAGAACATTGACTGATTGCCAGGTTGGATTATTTTATTTAACCAAACATTTATTTATCTGTAATTGCAGTTTTCTTTTAAAGGTGTGGTAAATTTGTATTAACTTATTAGCATCTTTGTACTTTTACAAACTGCACAAAGTCTACAACACTTACAACAAGCTGCTCATAAAGTAAATGAAAAAGAAAGAGAAAATAAAAAATGAAATTTTAATTTGTTGGATTCTCTGCATCTATTAATTTCTTTTTGGTACAAATGCATTAAAATTGAATCTGTGGGTTGATAACAACCTTAAATCTTTACATTAAACATTATATGCAAAAGTTAAAATTAATTAACTTTTTTGCATTTTAAACAGGTTTATGCAATAATTCATAATAATCATCCAAGGCCATTTAAAGTGACGCTGAAGACAGAAATTGTGATCTTGCCAAAGGTTAAATGATAAATTGCATGTCTTCTTGTCAACTGTTATTTAGCACATGTCAAAATTCAACAGAAGTCTTTTATTTCTACATTAAAAATCTCAGGTTTAAGAATATACTTTGTTGATTAATGGTCTTTCCTGAGCCTATTTTGAAGGACATATAGAAGGCATTTAATATATTATAGCTAAAGCTGAATTTACAATAGACTTTGTGTTATACCTGACTAATTATAAAAATAATAATGTTATAAAAACACACTGGTTTTCATAGTGTCCTGTTTTTTTCACATGGATATGTATATATATATATATATATATATATATATATATATATATATATACAGTACNCATTTTAAACAGGTTTATGCAATAATTCATAATAATCATCCAAGGCCATTTAAAGTGACGCTGAAGACAGAAATTGTGATCTTGCCAAAGGTTAAATGATAAATTGCATGTCTTCTTGTCAACTGTTATTTAGCACATGTCAAAATTCAACAGAAGTCTTTTATTTCTACATTAAAAATCTCAGGTTTAAGAATATACTTTGTTGATTAATGGTCTTTCCTGAGCCTATTTTGAAGGACATATAGAAGGCATTTAATATATTATAGCTAAAGCTGAATTTACAATAGACTTTGTGTTATACCTGACTAATTATAAAAATAATAATGTTATAAAAACACACTGGTTTTCATAGTGTCCTGTTTTTTTCACATGGATATGTATATATATATATATATATATATATATATATATATATATATACAGTACTGTGCAAAAGTTTTAGGCAGGTGTGGAAAAAAATGCTGTAAAAAAAGAATGCTTTCAAAAATGGAAGTGTTAATCATTTATTTTCATCAATCAACAAAATGCAGTGAATGAACAAAAGAGAAATCTAAATCAAATCAATTAAACTGAATCATTAAAACTGAAGAAAAGACTTTTCAAAATCTCCTGTAAAATTTAATCACACCCAGTGTGCCCTATTTAAACTTCAGACATTTAGTTTGGTGTGCTCCTGACTTTTGAGGTGAGAGTGAACACCATGGTGAGATCAAAAGAGCTGCCTTCAGCCTTCAGAAAGAAGTTTGTAGCAGCATATAAGTCTGGTAAGGGATTTAAAAAGTTCTCAAAAGAATTTGCAATCAGTCATTACACTGTCTGGAAAATAGTCTACAATTGGAGGACATCCAAAACAGCTGCCAACATGCCCATGGCTGGCCGTCCAAGGAAGTTCACCCTGAGAGCAGACCGCAAGATGCTAAAAGAAGTCTCCAAAAACCCTAAAATGTTATCATGGGACCTACAGCAGGCTCTTGCTACTGTTGATTTGAAAGTTTAAGCCTCTACAATTAGAAAGAGACTGATTGTAAGAGCACAACTTTAACTTGCATGGAAGGTGTGCAAAGAGAAAACCTTTGCTCTCTAAGAGAAACATCAATGCCAGACTGAAGTTTGTCAGAGAGAACGTAGACAAGGCCAGTACTTCTGGAATAATTGTTCATTGGACAGATGAGTCTTAAATTTAATTATATGGACACCAGAACAGAGGACATGTCTGGCGTTAAACAAATACAGCATTCCAGGAATTCCAGGAAGTATCATGGTTTGGAGATGCTTTGCTGCAGCAGGACTTGGCCAGCTCACCATCATAGAATCCACCATGAATTCTACCATGTATAAGAATGTACTTGAGGAACATGTGAGACCATCTGAAAGTACATTCAAGCTGAAGCGGAACTGGACCCTGCAACACAACAATGACCCAAAACATACCAGTAAATCCACCAAGGGCTGAAATCTAAGAAATGGAGAATCCTCGAGTCAAAGCCCAGCCCTTAATCCCATTGAGATGTTATGGGGTGACTTGAAATGGGCTGTACATGCAAGGAACCCTTCAAACATCTCCCATCTTAAAGAATTCTGCATTGAGGAGTCGGGCAAACTTTGCTCAGACTGATGTCAGATATCGGTAGATACTACAAGAAATGTCTCACTGTGTTTTTTTCAGCCAAAGGGGGAAACACTAGCTATTAGGGGGTAGTGTGTCCTAACTTTTTCTCAGTTAGTATACACATTTTTGTTGATATATTTTGTTTAATGAGTAAACCATGGTTTTGTTGTTTACCTGCAATTAAATAACTTTCTTATCCAGAGATAAATAAAAACAAGACATAAACATTGATGCTAAATCATCTTTAGACCAAAAAGAGGTTTTCTAAGCAAGCGAGGTTATAGAGTAACTACTACTCTTACAGTGTTAGGGATACGCTGAAATTGAGATAACGTAGATTATTTTTACTGTAATAACTGTTTTTCTTTATAACGGCTTAGACATATTCAATTCTAAGTAACTTGCACATAATAAAATGACAGCACTGTGTGGCAAAGTATATAATTTACTGTTTATACTTTCAAAAATTCTTCGTAATTGATATTCATTGTTATATTGTTATGTTGTTATATAGACACATTTCTCCAACAGTACAGTAGGGGGAAGCAGAGAGAAGCGCTGTTAACCGCCTGAAGTGTTCAAATAAGCAAAAGAAGAGTACCAGCTCGCGTAGCTTTGTCGTAGCAATGTAACCAGCGTGGAGTATTTTTGTTTTCACATTTACTCTTAATCGCTGGACTGCAGCTGAGTTTCATTATGGAGCAAGCGGCAGTGAACAGAAGTGTTTACTGCAGGTACACTTTTACAGCGAGCTGTGCTCCAGACTTTACAGCTTCTTGTAATTAATTCAAATTAGCATTGAGCGTAGTTAGCATAAGAGCTTATCTGCTGCACCGTAAATGAGATGCTTAATTTTTGCTCGACGTGTTATTTCTGGGGTATTTCAGGGGTTTTTCTGGGGTATTTCAGATCTTTTGGTAACCGCAGTTACCCAGAACTGTTGTTTCCAAGTGCAGCGTCTCAGCTGTAGCAGCTACTCCTTCTGAACATCCCCTTCTCCACAAGAGGGGCGTTTATTTGATTCCTTTTCGATGGTACTTCAAACCCACGAGTGGAACTGGCTTTTGTTTGGAAAAGCCAATTCGCAACTTGCTTGAATGTGATATTTCATAAAGTATTTCTCTGTATCAGTTTTTAAGTTATGTGTAAATCTAGAAAACTTGCTTGAATGTGATATTTCATAAAGTATTTCTCTGTATCAGTTTTTAAGTTATGTGTAAATCTAGAAAAACTTAAACTTGAGTATAGGGTTCTTCCATTATTTTGTTTTAATTCTTGATTGTGTTTTTTAAATTACTTAAAGCCAATGTAACATTACAACAAAATATCACATTCTCTTAAAATCACAATATGCCTTCTGTGTAAAGTCCATGTTGAATGCTGTAAATGTATACGTACATGATGAGTGTACAAATGTCCTATACTAAGGTAATATGAAAACAAAATAAAAGCAAAGGTCACAAGTCCACAAGCACTAAGGTCTGGTGTGACTGTGAGATTTCATCCTAGTGAGGCAGAAGCACTACTGTCATCACTTAATTAGTTGGTCTCAGTCTTAGATGTAGATATTAGTCAAGGTATGGTCTTGTCAGAAACAAAAACTTGCAGCCATGCTGACCCTGTGCAGATAAAACTGGTGGCCTTTGAGTTCCAATTGTTCTTATTTTAAGATCATATTTGAAGATTTGAAGATTATTTTAAGTTCATGTGATTTTTGAGCTATGTTTTGTGTCTCACAGGTGCACTTCTCAAAAAGAATAATGCAATTTGAGGATGAAATATTAGTAAAGGAATACGTCAACATGATGACTGATATGATAGTATTGTGTTTTACTTTGGCCATCTCATTGTCTTTCTGGGTCATATCCATAACAGCTAGTACATACTATGGTGAGCTCACTTCACAAATTTCTGCTTCTCTTGCATAACTTGTGTATTGGAATTGTTGTTTTCACTTTTGTGATGTGTATGGCTGTTCAGATGCTGACGTTAAGAGACATTACATCTGGCTACAATTAATATATTGCAGGAACATTACAACCTGTATCTCCATGGAGGTGGCTGTTCTCTGTTCTGGTTCCCCTAATTCTCACCTCTCGTGCTTTAAGACGAAAGAGCCTCGACCGTGGAGGTGCTCTCGGAGGTGAGGTATTAAACAACTCTATAAGTCAGGGATCCCCAGTACTGATCCTACAGATCTACCACTCTGCAGAGCTTAATTCCAGGTAATAAAAGGATTTGGGGACATCTGAGTCAGGTATGCTGGTTTTGAACTCTCCAGAGTGGTGGATCTCCAGCTTCTGTAGGAAAATGTTTGTTTCAGAGCTAGTCACAGTCTTAATATTTGTCATGCATCTTTTAAGAGACAAGCTACATTGAGATATTATAGGAGTGTAATCTGTGTGTTAAGGTTTAGTATTGTAATTCATGTGAAATCACTTATGTCCCCCAGTCTGGTAACCCAACATTTGCTTTATAAATTTTAAAATGCCACATAATCAAACAGGACAATTTAAAAACATCTGAATTATAGTTCAATTAGTGTATAGTGTAGAATAATACAGAACATATGCTTCACAGGGGAACATAGGGAAATTATACTGATGACCTTCTAACTTCTAACATGGTTGAGTTCTTTTTGTGCCTGATATGACCTTATATCCAGTTTTCCTGCTTGTGGAAGGACATATTCTCAGTTTTTCCACTTTCTTCATGAATGTTCTATTAGATGGATAAATCAATTTGTTCTTTTTTATTTACATTTTTTTCTCTGATTTTCTTTGACGTCACTGACATTTTATAGAATCAAGCAAAATATGTGGAACAGGAGAATTGATGTAATACCACTGAATGAACATTTGTGTGGAATATTCCATGACATGCTTTCCTGAGGGCCTGTTATGTGAAATGGTTTTAAAAGAGCATTTTGATTTTTATTATTTAACCATATTCTGCTTGTTAAATGTCACAGAGCCCACTCTTAACTTTTATCTTTTGTTCTATGTATACTGCTTACTAATGATTTGATGTACGCACTTAACACTATTCATGAATATCAAGTGCATGGTAGAAAACGTTTGAGAAAACGTGACATTACCACTGTAACAACTATGACAGTGATTACAACTAAAGAATATCCTTGCAAAGACTGAGGAAATTAAAGGCAGAATTATTGCAAGGGAACACTAGGAACTATTAGTTAATTAAGTCTCAACTCATTTAATGTTATGTATGCATCTGTTACAGCATTGCTGGTTGGCTTTATTCTCACCATGGCCAACATGAGCTTCTTTACGGCTCTCCTTGCATTTTTTATTACTTCCACCAAACTAACAAAGTGGAGAGGAGAAGTCAAAAAACGCATTGACTCAGAATATAAAGAAGGTATGTTTTAAATTTGTTATATCCGGCATTAATGTAATTACTGTCCATCACTTGTCACTCACACAGATAATTTGCAGGTCATGATTGTGCAATGACACTATGCTGTTTGAATGTGAGAAAGGGAGATGGACACACACACACACACACGCACGGCAGCCACTGTGTAAAGACTTAACTAATTCACTGTCCTCCCCTGATAAATCTAAAATTTTGATCCTATTTGTCAAAGGCCACATTAGCTCTTCTAATCAGTCCAAACATAAAGCAGGTATTTCTAACACAGCAGCTGTTACACTGCTACTTATGCATGTCCAGTGGTAGGATACTTGCCTATGGACCAAGAGGTCACAGTTTTGAATCCCACCTCCAGCACTACCACCATTGGGTTCCTGAGCAAAACCCTTAACCCCAGCTTGCTACATGGGGACTATCCCTGAAATCAGAAATTGTATGTAGCTTTGGATAAGAGCATCTGCTAAATACTGTAACTGTAAATGCCTAACTAGCATTTAAAAATAATGTTTTCAATTCTGGTCAAGGTTTCAACTAAAAGACCTAATTTTAGTCTTAGCATTTGATTATTCAGTGACTAAGAAGCAAGAGCAAGCAAAGGGCTTGGGCCAGAGATGATTTAGGCTGAGGCTTTGTTTCTCCTTTTCCCCTTATCCTCCAAGAATAACCAACCAACTTTTCTTACTGATTGACCAGGTGTTCTTTATACCTTTGCTAAACAATTGTTGGTTTTGTCCATTATATGTTATATAAAAAGTTTCAATTGGGTTTTAAATGATAATAAATAATTCAAAGTTTGTAAATGGAAAGTCTGGCACCTTACATTTTGTAATTAAGTCTGAAAACATTTTGGCAAAAATGGATGAACCTTTTCAATGTAAATAATCTCTAATTTCAATTCCATTCAAAATAAAATTGACATTTTCCCAAATCACCTAGCCCTATTTCACATCCTTTCCTAGCTCTTATTGCCCAAACAGGTGCTTTTCTGTTCTGATCTGTCAAAACTGGTATGTCTGTGTGGGATAGACAGGCTCCCCTAATGCATAACAAACTTTTAAGAGACAGAATTTATAGATCACCTTTCTGGCCCTACAGAGTCATTATCAGTACTGTTTCTGGTACTTTTGATATGTTGACACTAAGTTTATAGCTAAAGGGAAGGATTAGTCATAGACTTGAAAACCAAAAACAACTGGAATGAAAAACAAAAAAACAGCGTAAAGCAGACAGGCAGGGAATGTTTGTTTATTTATTTATTTATTTATTTATTTTTTAATTATGATTGACATGTTTTTACATGATATGTGTCCTCCTTCAGGTGGCCAGAGGAACTGGGTTCAGGTTTTCTGTAATGGAGGTGTCCCCACAGAGCTGGCTTTGCTCTATATGATTGAAGTTGGTCCAGGGGAGATACCAGTGGATTTTGGGAGGCATTACTCTGCGTCCTGGATGTGCCTGTCACTCCTGGGAGCTTTGGCCTGTAGCACAGGAGACACCTGGGCTTCAGAAGTAGGTCCTGTTCTCAGTAAGAGTAGACCCAGGCTCATTACCACCTGGAAGGAAGTGCCCATAGGTAAGAAAATGTGTGATTTAACACATTGGCACATGAGCCTGATAATTACTTAATGAGCTAAATCTAGTGTGGTAAACATGATACATTTCCCCCCCCTGTTGGCAATGTCCACTTTCTTTAAAGTTTTTTCTGTTTCCCTGTGTCTCATTGTATGCTGACTGCCTCAAATGCCATAACTTTTTTCTTTCTTTGTTTGGATTGAAATTGTGTTAAATTCCACATATTTGTAAAATTTCTCTTAATGTTATGAATATATGTAGATATCTTCTGAATACCCAGACACTGTAACTCTAAGTATTTGCCTATAGGTTTAATATTACAATCTTGTTCTTTTGAAAGTACATTATAATAATCATGATGACTTCTATGATCATGATTACACTTCCTGTCCAAAAAAAGTCACCACCTGGATTTAAGAAAGCAAATAGCTGAATGCTTCCCATTGGATATGGATTAGGGCTGGGTGATTTTGGAAAATGTAAATTGTATTTTGAATGGAATTCAATTAGAGATTTAATTTAAATTAGAGATTATTTACATTGAAAAGGTTCATCCATTTTTGCCAAAATGTTTTCAATCATACATACTACATGTATGATTGTTTCAGCTGGCAACAATTTACTTAACTCTAACTGATGCAGTGAGTAGCTTCTCATTACTCAAACAACCAGATGTCAGAAGACACATCTTGTGGTCTTGTAAAAGGTGTTTATTTGTTTCAGAACGGTCAAATTATTGACGTGCGTCAAGCAAAGAAAATATCTAAGGAGATGCTGAAACTACTAAAATTAGGTTAAGAACTGTCCAACACATTATTATAAACTGGAAGGATAGTGTGGACCCATCATCTTTGCAGAGGAAATGTGGTTGGAAAAAAATCTTGAATGACAGTGATCGGTGTTTGGTGAAATCAGACCGTAAAAGAAGCAACAGCATAACTCAGGGCTATTTAATAGTGAAAGTAAGAGCATTTCCTCATGCGAAGGGATTGGGAATAAACAGCTGTGTAGCCTTCAGAAAACCACATCAGTGAGACTAATCACAAAAAAGGCTTCAGTTTGCTAGGGAGCATAAAGATTGGACTCTGGAGCAATGGAATAAGATCATGTGGTCTGAAGAGTTCAGATTTACCCTGTTCCAGAGTGATGGGCACATCAGGGATAAGGAGAAAGGTGCATGAAGTGATGTATCCTTCATGCCTAGTGCTTACCATACAAGTCTGTGGGGCAGTGAAGTGATCTGGGGTTGCTGCAGTTGGTCTGCTTAAAAATAATGAGGTCAGCTGACTACCTGAATATACTGAATGAGCAGGTTATTCCATCAGTGAATTTCTTGGCACGAGCATATTCCAAGATGACAATGCCAGGATCCAGGATTTGGGCCTAAATTGTGAAAGAGTCGTTCACGGAGCGTGAGGCATCGTTTTCACATATGGATTGGCCACCACAGACTCTAGATCTTAACCTCATTGAGAATCTTTGGGATGTACTGGAGAAGAATATGCGCAGTGGTCCCATCATCCCATCATCTTTGGACAGGCAGTGTATTATTACTATAATTAGTGTAAACAGGAGATAAAAACATATTGCTGGAAGTTTATACACAGTATTTGACATTTCTTACATCTTTTTATTAAGCTGGTCATTATGACTGTGATTTATCATGCCATTTCTATTACAGGTACCAATGGAGGAGTGACTACAGTGGGTCTTATGGCCAGCTTCCTTGGCGGAACCACCGTGGGTACAGCTTACTTCATTTCCCAGCTGCTGCTGGTTAATGAACTACATTTAGCAGTTCCCCAGTGGCCTATCATTGTATATGGGGCAATGGGTGGCTTACTTGGATCAATGCTTGACTCTTTCCTGGGAGCAAATATGCAGTATTCAGGTAAGTTCTGGATACTTAAATAACCTTTTACTTGATCAATGATGTTGATGTTGCATCCAATTTAGAATAAACAGGATAATACTGTTCTTTGTATGGAATGACCGCTGTCTTATTGTTTCTTTGTGTGTTGGACGTGTTCCACTCTTCTGTCGATCAAGGGTATGATGAAAGCACTGGAAAGGTTGTGAACTTCGAGGCACCAGCAGTGAAGAGAATATGTGGGAAGCCCATTCTGGACAATAATGGTGTTAATCTATTCTCCTCTATCCTAATAGCTCTGTTTCTGCCAGGATTTGCATGGGGTTTCTGGCCAAGACACTGAATTCTGAATTGACAATCATAAAAGTGAATTCTCAGTGTGAAAGATTTGAATCGTCAAAGACTTCAAATCTTCAAAGATTTTTTTGTAGTGCAATTTATTTTCTTGCACAAATGTTTCAGTTTTCCTGCATAATGGTTTTAGTCTTGTGGTTTGCTGGAGTTATGTAGATTTATGTCCATACATCATAACATCATGTCCAGTATGCAGTGCCAAATGAAACGTGATGTACGCCATTGCTCAAAAATATTGTTATAGAATAAATACAATTAAATAAATGAATAATAATATTAATAACATGTATTATTATTACTATTATAAGGGCCGTAACAACAATTTATAGGCAACTAATCAACAAATAGTACATGGGACCAGAAGTAAAGAGCAGAAACAAACGTTTATATTTTTGTAAAGTGCCTTGGGGCAACTTTGTTGTAAAAGGCGCTATACAAGAATAAATTGAATTGAATTGAATTGAATTTTTTGTTGGATTTTTTTTTTCCCCCAAAGAAGCAGCTTAACCAAACTATTGTGCTTCTACTTTTCACAGACATTGTTTTAATTAAATGTGACAAAGAATGAACAGGGCAGAAGTAAACAATTTATCAATAATAAACTAAAAAAGTTTAAATAAGTGATAGAATAATAAATATGTTCATTAACATTATTGGGCTTAAGGCTGTTGCATTGTTTAATATTGTATTGACATATTCTCATCATATTTTATTAGGCTGTATGTGAATGTGTTTTAGGATGATCCGACAGTATCTTTTCATGTAAAATTAAAATATTTTGAATTACTTAGTTTTACACTGCTAGCTAATGTACATAGCTAATATAATAAAAAGTGAAATGAACTAAAAAATATTTTTCATAGTGGCCTGCTGTCATCGTCACACACAGGAAGCCCGTAGCCCTCCCAGTCTACCAGGTATTGCAGCTCCCCTCGACGTCGCTGGGAGTCCAGGAGCGCATGGACCTTATGGGCTTGCCCTTGCTCGGTGATGATGATAGGAGGGGGTTCAGCCTCCCCCACCGGTGTGGTCAGGGGTCCCGTGACGCAGGGTCTGAGGAGGGAAACATGAAAGACAGGGGTTATGTGCATGTGGCTGGGCAATTTGAGACGGTAAGTGACTGGGTTGATTCTGGATTCGACTAGGAAGGGACCAATGAATCGGGGCTGAGTTTTTTGCTGGGCATCCGCAGATTGAGGTCCCGGGTGGAAAGCCACACCCTGTCTCCTGTGTGGAAGTCTGGGGCCTCACGTTGGTGCCTGTCGGCTTGCTGGCGGAATCGGCGCACTGCCCGTTCGATGCGTGCGTGGGCCCTCCCCCATACTCGCTCAGCCCCTCGGAACCAGGCGTCAATGCTTGGGACATCTGTGGGTGTGGTATCCCAGGGGCAGAGGGGAGGCTGAAAACCCAGCACGCATTCGAACGGGGTCATTCCCGTGGAGGAATGACGCAAGGAGTTTTGGGCGTACTCCGCCCAATAGAGGAGCTCTGCCCAGTCGTGTTGCCGGTGGTGACAGTAAGCCCGGAGGAATCTATTCAATTCTTGTATGGTTCGTTCGGCCTGACCGTTAGTTTGGGGATGATAACCAGAAGACAAAGAGACTGAACTGGGGGCCTCTGTCAGACAGGATGTTCTCCGGGAAACCGTAATACCGGAACACGTACTGAAACAGAGCCTCGGCGACCTGTCGAGCAGAAGGGAGAGCAGCAAAGGGGATGAATCTACATCTCTTCGAAAACTGATCCACCACCACCAAAATGCACGTGTACCCACTGGAACGCGGTAGATCCATGGCCAAATCAATGGCTACGTGAGTCCACGGATGGGTGGGCACCGGCAGAGGTAACAACTTACCGGCTGGCACTTTGCGGGGCGTTCTAGTCTTCGCACAGGTAGAGCAGGAACGGACAAGTGCACGAACGTCGGGCATTAAGGTGGGCCACGAGTACCTCTTTTTCAGCTGCTCCCCTGTGCGGTGAATGCCCGGATGCCCTGAGTCAGGAGAGGTGTGGGCCCATTTCATCAACGAATTATGTAGGTGCTCCGGCACAAAGGCGGGCTCCCTGGCGGGGCCGAAGTTCCCCCGGCCTTCCGACGGCTGTCCCGTTCGATGTCCCACTGCACTGGAGCTGCCACAATGGTCGGAGCCAATATAGGTTCCGGCCGGGACACCCTCTCTGACAGCTCAAAACGGCGTGAGAGAGCGTCAGCTTTGTTGTTTTTCGTTCCAGGGCGGTAGGTCAGGACAAAATCGAAACGAGTAAAGAACAGGGCCCACCTTGCTTGGCGGGGAGTGAGCTGCTTTGCCAGCCGGATATACTCGAGGTTGCGGTGGTCGGTGAGGACCGTGAAGGGGTGCTTTGCGCCCTCCAGCCAATGCCGCCACTCCTCCAGTGCGGCTTTTACCGCCAAGAGTTCCCTGTTTCCTATGTCGTAATTGGCCTCCGCTGGGGTTAATCTACGGGAGAAGAATGCACAGGGAAATAGTTTCTTGGGTTGCCCATGGTACTGAGACAGCACCGCCCCCAGACCTACCTCGGATGCATCGACCACGAACGACCTCTCCGGATCTGGCAGCCGAAGGATAGATGCCGAAGTGAATTTCAGTTTGAGATCCAGGAAGGCCGCTCGGGCGTCCAGCCAAGGCGGGAAGGTTTTCCTTTTAGTAAGGCGGTCAAAGGGGCTGTCGTGGCACTAACATTTCTGATGAACCGCCTATAATAATTTGCAAACCCGAGAAAACTTTGTAGTTGCCTTACGGTGCGGGGTTCCGGCCAGCTAGTGACTGCCGTCACCTTTTGTTGTTCCATCTTGATTCCTTTTGGTCCAATGCGGTACCCCAAGAAGGAAATCTCTGAGAGATGGAACTGACATTTCTCCGCCTTGACGTACAACCCATGTTTGAGGAGGCGGGAAAGGACCGTGCGTACCTGGGAGACATGTGAGTTATAATCCCTGGAGTAAATCAAAATGTCATCAATATAGGCGACCACGAACCGACCCAACATGTCTTTCAGGACGTCGTTGATAAACGACTGGAAGACGGAGGGGGCGTTTTTGAGGCCATATGGCATTACTTTGTACATGTACAATGACCTGTTGTCGTGCTAAAGGCCGTCTTCCACTCGTCTCCCTCCCGAATCCTCACCAGGTTGTACGCACTGCAGAGATCCAGTTTGGTGAAAATGGTGGCCCCTCGAAGTTGCTCGAGGGCGGACGGTACTAGTGGGAGAGGGTAGCGGTATTTTACGGTGACGGCGTTTAGTCCCCGGTAATCAATGCAGGGCCGGAGCCCGCCGTCCTTCTTCTGCACAAAAAAAAACCCAGCAGAGGCCGGTGACGTGGAAGGCACGATGAACCCCTGTCGGAGTGCCTCAGTAACTCCTCCATTGCTCTCGTCTCTGGCTCGGAGAGAGGATAGATGCGAGAGCAAGGAGGAGCGGCCTCTGGCTGGAGTTCATTCGCGCAGTCCCATGCCCGGTGAGGAGGGAGTTGAGTGGATCTCTTTGCACTGAACACCTCACTCAACAAACTGCATTCTACCGGGATAGACAAAGGCAAATGCGCCTGGGGGCTCTCCATAGATGTGGAGAGGCACGGGAGGGAGGTGTTACAGTTCAGAGAGCACTCTGGGGACCAGGACCTTACTTCCCCTGTCCTCCAGTCCAGGACAGGGTTGTGGGACCTCAGCCACGGGATGCCCAGCACGATCCCATGATCAGACAGCGGTAACACCAACAGAGACAGTGATTCAATGTGAGTTGACAACTGAATGGTGAGGGGGCCTGTGACCTGAGACACACCACCTGGATTCAGCTGCCGACCATCAATTGCTTTCACGGACACAGTGTGTGACAGGGGATACAGGGGGGCGTGAAGTTGAGTTGCTTGAGTGGAGGAGATAAAGTTGCCAGCCGACCCAGAGTCTATCAATGCTGAAACACAAAGACACATGTCATTACAGCAAACAAATAGCTTGACTGAAAACTGGTTAGACAAACTAGGCAAGGGGTTGAGTACTGTGTGTCTCCTGGCAGCCAGGGAGCAGTCCTCTCTCCAATGTCCAGGCTCTCCGCAGTACAGACATAGTCCATTGTGGATTCTGTGCTCCCTCTCTGCCACAGAGAGGTGGGTCCTGCCCAGATCCATTGGCTCTGGAGGACTAAGGTCTCTGCGTGGACTACAGATCACAATATCATCAGCAAACATCATCGTCCACGGAGACTCCTGTCTAACCTCGTCCATCAACCTGTCCATTACTATTGCAAACAAGAATGGGCTTAGTGCTGATCCTTGATGTAATCCAACATCTACCTTAAATGCATCCATCACTCCCACTGCAGATTTCACCACTGTTACACTGTCGTCATACATATCCTGAACTACTCTCACATACCTCTCTGTAACACCAGACTTCCTCATATGTCATATGCTTCCTCATATGTCATATGCTTTCTCCAAATCCACAAAGGCACAATGCAGCTCCTTCTGACCTTCTCTGTACTTCTCCATCAACACCCTCAGAGCAAACATTGCATCTGTGGTGCACTTTCTCGGCATAAAACCATACTACTGTTCACTGATCCTCACCTCTTTTCTTAACCGAGCTTCCACTACTCTTTCCCATAACTTCATGGTGTGGCTGATCAACTTTATCCCTCTATAGTTACTACAGCTCTGTGCATCACCCTTATTCTTGAAGATCGGTACCAGTACACTTCGTCTCCACTCCTCAGGCATCTTCTCACTTGCCAAGATTGTGTTAAACAATCTGGTCAGAAACTCAACTGCCATCTCCCCTAAACATCTCCATGCTTCTACTGGTATGTCATCTGGTCCAACAGCCTTTCCATTCTTCATCCTCTTCATCGCTGCCCTTACTTCCATCTTGTTTATTTGCTGCACTTCCTGGTTAACTCTTCTCACATCATCCAGTCTTCTCTCTCTCTCATTTTCTTCATTCATCAGCTCCTCAAAGTATTCCTTCCATCTGCTCAACACGCTCTGTTCACCTGTGAGTACGTTACCATTTCTATCTTTAATCGCCCTGACCTGTAGCACATCTTTCCCAGATCTGTCTCTCTGTCTAGCTAATCGGTAAAGGTCCTTTTCTCCCTCTTTACTGTCCAACCTCTCATACAATTCACCAAACACCTTATCTTTGGCCTTCACCACAGCTTTCTTCGCCCTGCGGTTCATCTCCTTGTACACCTGTCTACTTTCTTCATCTCTCTGACTGTCCCATGTCTTCTTTGCCTCCCTCTTCTTTTGAATACACTCCTGGACTTCTTGGTTCTACCACCAGGTTTCCTTATCCTCTTTCTTCCTTCCAGATGTCACACCAAGTACATTTCTAGCCGTCTGCCTTATCACTTCTGCAGTAGTTTCCCAGCAATCCGGTAGCTCTTCAACACCTCCCAGTGCCCGTGTTAACTCCTGCCTGAATTCCACCTTACAGTCCTCCTCCTTCAGCTTCCACCACTTGATCCTCGACTCTACCCTCACTTTCCTCCTCTTCTTGACCTCCAAGGTCATCCTACAGGCCACCATCCTATGCTGTTTAGCTACACTCTCCCCTGTCACTACTTTGCAGTCTCTGATCTCTTTCAAACTGACCCTCCTGCAAAGAATATAATCAACCTGTGAGCATCTTCCTCCACTCTTATACGTCACCCTGTGCTCCTCCCTCTTCTTAAAATAAGTATTAACTACAGCCATTTCCATCCTTTTTGCAAAATCTACAACCATCTGACCTTCAGCATTCCTCTCCTTGACACCATGCCTACCCATCACCTCCTCATCACCTCTGTTCTCTTCACCAACATGACCATTAAAATCTGCACCAATCATCACTCTCTCTCCCCTGGGTACACTCTCTATCACTTCATCTAACTCACTCCAGAATTTTTCCTTCTCTTTCATCTTACAACCAACTTGTGGAGCATAAGCACTAACAACATTCATTATCACACCTTCAACTTCCAGCTTCAAACTCATCACCCTGCCTGACACCCTCTTCACTTCCAAAACACTCTCCACTTACTCTTCCTTCAGCATAACACCTACTCCATTCCTCCTTCTATCCACACCATGGTAGAACAGTTTAAACCCCCCTCCAATACACCTGGCCTTACTACCCTTCCATCTAGTCTCTTGCACACACAAAATGTCAACCTTCCTTCTCTCCATCATATCAGCTAATTCTCTACCTTTACCAGTCATGCTGCCAACATTCAAAGTCCCTACCTTCACTTCCACTCTCCTCTCCTTCTTTCTCTCTTTCTCCCTCTGGACATGCCTTCCTCCTCTTCTTCTTCTTTGGCCAACAGTAGTCCAATTTCCACCAGCACCCTGTAGGCAAACAGTACTGATGGCGGTCGTTGTTAACCCGGGCCTCGACCGATCCGGTATGGAATTCAGTATTGTTGTCCGCATATTGACTTGGCAAAGTTTTACACCGGATGCCCTTCCAGACATAACCCTCCCCATTTACCCGGGCTTGGGACCGGCACGAAGAAATACACTGGTTTGTGCATCCCTAGTGGCTGGGTTATAAGGATACTGGTGAGAAATGTGTAACTGGTGTCCATAGTGCAGGATAGACACAGGTGTATGTGTTTATTTAACATATGTTGGATTGTTGTGAAATCCAGAAGAAAGAAAAACAAAACAAATAAAAACATTTCTGCAGCACCTTGTCAGTGTGGCAAGGTTTTTTTTGTTTGTTAGTTATTTTTTTTTTTTTTAATGAATGGAAATATAACACAGTACTGTACAAGATGGAAGTGTCAGTACTACTGATTCTGATACACTCTCATATGACGTGAAACTGGTTTGGGTGAATAATACTCTGAAGTAGCTTTACGGCCTTGAACCTACAATAGCGACTTCATAATAACTGACAGTTACTGTCACATGTAACATTGAGTTACATGCACAGATTAATGATCAGACCTAAAAATGTATGTATTGCAAGGGATGTGTAAATAGGCAGAAGTTTAGTAAAGCTGATCAATATACTGAAATATGGGATATGGGTGTTCTTACTGTGCATGAAAGTTAAAAAAAATTTTTTTACATTCAGGATCTATTTGGAGTTTAGGTGGTTTCTATTTGCATGTCACTAGGTGTGAAAAACATGTTCCCATTGCTCAGAAAACTAGAGAAAAAATATACATGCCCCACACTTTTTCTTTTTTTTTTTTTTTTTTTTTACATCACACATCAATGCAGGATATTATAAAATGAATAAATGACAATATCCCAAGATTCTATATCATCAGCTCTAGCATGGTGCTTCAATGAAAACAGTCTCGCTGACTCAATACATGCTTTTAAGCACTTGACGTAACATCACAAAAACCTTAAATAATCTGCCTTGCAATTACACTGGACAATGCGTTTGTTTCTAAAATGGGATTTTGTTCTCCAACTAATGAGTTAATGCTTCCCCAGACCACTTTCACACCTGCATCAAGTGATACTTGGGGAATCCTGGAATATATACAGTACTGTGCAAAAGTTTTAGGCAGGTGTGGAAAAAATGCTGTAAACAAAGAATGCTGTGATTGTTTATTTTTATCAATTTACAAAATGCAAAGTGAGCGAACAAAAGAAAAATCTAAATCAAATCAATATTTGGTGTTACCTTTTGCCTTCAAACCTTATTCTTATGCCTTCAAACCAATTCTTATGGCCCCGAAAGAGCCCTGATCTCAACACCATCGAGTGTGTCTGGGATTACATGAAGAGACAGAAGGATGTGAGGAAGCCTGTGAAGATCTGTGGTTAGTTCTCCAAGATGTCTGGAACAACCTACCAGCCGAGTTCCTTCAAATACTGTGTGCAAGTGTACCTAGAAGAATTGATGCTGTTTTGAAGGCAAAGGGTGGTCTCACCAAATATTGATTTGATTTAGATTTCTCTTTTGTTCATTCACTTCATTTTGTTGATTGATGAAAATAAATGATTAACACTTCCATTTTTGAAAGCATTCTTTGTTTACAGCATTTTTTCCACATCTGCCTAAAACTTTTGCACAGTACTTTATTTTTTTTTGTTTGTTTAAAGAGATTGTTGTGGAAGTGTTGTGATTCAATAAAGTTTTGCTCTCATACCTGATCATTTTCCTTTTCAGTCGGATTTTCTCATTTAGAGGGTTCCACAACAAATCATCTGTTTCCATTTCTTCAAGTCCTCTGCATCTTCCTCTTTCTGTCTGACTACCTGCATGTCCTCTCTCACCACATAATCCTTCACTTTGGTTTTCCTCTTCTCTTGCCAGGTAGCTCCATCCTCAACATCTTTCTCCCAATATGAACCTTGTCTCTCCTCTGGACATGTCCAAACCAATCAGCTTCTCTTTGTCTCCAAATTGTCCAACCTGAACTGTTCCTCCTAATATAACCTTTTCCCTCCAGTGCAACATCTTCAACTCCACCACCTACCAACTCTGCGGCTTGTTTTTTCATCAGTGCCACTCTCCAACTTGAATAGTATAGCTGGTCTCAGCTCAGTATATTCCTTCCCTTTCACTTCCTGCCATATTTCTCCACCCTTATTATTTTGCCCACTTGTACTCTTTTTCATCACTTTTGTAATCCCACTTTACTCTTAACTGTTGACCGCAAGTATTTAAACTCCACCTTTGCCACCTCTGCATGCATTCCACAACCATTCTACTGTCCTCTCCTTTTTTCACATTCATGTATGTACTCCTGTTTACTTTATCCCTCTATCCCACCTTGTTTTCACCAGCCTCTTCCTTTTGTATACATTCCCTAGAGGCTGGATTATTCTTAAAGCCTGATCCAGATAACCAATTCAATCCTGGGATAAAATATGGAATCACCACATTTACACAAATCAGATACCACACAAACAATTTGTTCAATAGCGGAAACTTTTGGCTTTGTGAAACATTATTGTTTGACACTGAGGTGCTATGCTTTTCCTAAAAAAAGAAAAGCTTCAACTTTCCTTTGTGTAAAGATGTGCCTATGTGTCTAAATGCACTATTAAAGCTATTGTCTATTAGGATGAGAAAAGCATAAAACTTTCAATGTTCAGGCAGTCCCAGCAGATTCATGATTAATTAATATTTCCCATTTTCATCTGATCAGCCACACTCATTGACTACTTCTGTTAAGCTCATAGAAATACAATTTTCTTATATTTAGGTGTTAGTGCTAGATTTTGTAAATACCATTTAATTCTGCCCATGTTGCTAAGTACTTACTCAAGGGTACCTCAGGACAACCTACTGGTCTGGGATTCAAACCCATGACCTTCTGATCCTGGGGCCAACTCCCTAACCACTAGACCACCACTGCCCCCTTATATAACATTATATCCTGGGTTGACTGAATAGTATTGCATGCTGGTTTGTAATGTTTTGCAAACTGGATGGTATGTCTTCAGTGGTTGATATGGTTTTGCCAGGCAGTAATTACATTTTTGAAAGTTGGACTGTATTCTAAGATAACTTACAGACATTTATCAAACTCTATTTTGCTTCTAATCTTAGCCAAGACAAACACAGAATAAGAACACTAACTTTTTACTGTTTCCAGAATACTTAATTTTACATTGTAAAACTCTCAAATATATACATGTACTGCAAACAGTTACATTTACATTTTGTAATTACATTGCATTTACGGCATTTAGCAGACGCTCTTATCCAGAGCGACTTACAGGTCCTAATTACAGGGACAGTCCCCCCTGGAGCAACTCAGGGTTAAGGGTCTTGCTCAGGGACCCAGTGGTGGTAGTGCTAGAGGTGGGATTCGAACCGGGGACCTCTTGAGGCAAGTACCCTACCACTAGACCACGACCACCCTACATTACTATAATCAAGTGGCCTGGACATCATATAATGATAGAATTAATGGGTAGACACGTACTGTCAGTCAAAGCCATTTTTTGTGTCATGTAATTCTGGGCAACATAAAAAAATAATATAACACTGCCTGACTAACCAGTACAGTCAGCTTTATATGTCAGTTACAAATAAATCATGAGTAATGCTTTGTGTTGCTTGCTACAAAGTTTTTACTATAAGCCATGTCAATATAATTGCATTCTACATAAAAAATACATTTCAGATCCACACAGTTTTAAGCTCTAAATGTAAATCAGTAATTACATCCTATCAACCACCAAACCTACCAATCAAGCCTTGTACTTGTTTATAAATTAAACATCAGCCTCCTTTGTAAGCACTGTAAGTGGAAAATTTACACTTTAATACTATGAGTTTGCATGGCCCAGTTAACCTTGATGCAATTAGTGCTCTAAAACCCACATAAAGTCAGAATCTGAAATTCTAGATAAATAATTTTAGATTTTTTACAGCACAAAAAAAATAAATCAACTGGTTGGATCAAGCTCAGTAATTAATCTAGTTTCAACCCTTAAATTACAATCACTTAAACATCCATAAAATCCCACAGCATATAAAACATGGAATACAATAACAAGCAAAATGTTTTAACCATTTTGCTATCTAGTGAGCAGCTTTTTCAATTCTCGACTTTAGACAATGCCTAAAATGAGTTGGGATAAACAGGAGTGCAAAAGTTGGATATGTTCTGGTGTGTGAGTGTGTCTGCGCCTTTATATAGGCAGCTCTATTAAAGATTGACACATGAAAAGACTCTTTGAACCAATGGTATAGTAGAGTTAAAGTGTAATCTGTTATCATGCCAAATTATATTCATAACCAATTCTGTTAGCTTAAACACTTAGCTAAACCCATCATCCAACATGCCCAGGTGTTAAAGGCTTTGATGCTGAACAGCTGCTGATAAAGGAAAATGTAAGAATATGAAAAAGTAACATTCAAAAGGAAAAATGCAGTAACAAAGATCAAGAGCATAAAAAGACAAAATATAGGCAAGAGAAGGAAACCGAGTAAAAATGAGAAAAAAGATGGAATGGAGAAAGAGTGAGGGAAAAATATTTTTCTTTTTTACTGTCTAATATTCGTCTTGGCCCAGTGCCTGTTCATCAATTTCGTCATCCTCTGGAGGGGCAAAACCGTCCTAAAAAAAGACAAATTGCTTACTCAGAATCCATAATTAGCAAACGTACACATCGGTGATGTGTGTTAAGGTTCATGGCTAGTGAAAGTCCAGTTTTGAGAAATTTTAAAGGATATATATATATATATAATCCATTTTGGTATGAGTTGCAACAAAAAAGAAAAATAAGCGGACAGCTGCAGTGCAAGTAGTCACTTTCACTTCACTTGGTTTCTGATCGCGTGAGAACTTCTTGGCACCTGTTGGACTTACATGCACCCTCTTTGGTGTGGTGTGGTACGATCTGCCTCACCTTCTGCCTTTTCACTGCAGTTTTCTGTCCAATCAGCAGAACTAAATATGTCATACATTCATTAAAGATATTAGTCAGACTATGGAAAATCAGGGTGTAGAATAAACGTGTCTGCAAATATTATATTGGCGACGTACAGAGCGATGGCAACAATTGCATGCTTTAACCCAGTGTGTGTGAGCGACAATGTGAGAAGCCTAGTCTGAGGTTAAGCCACATCTCCAGTTTCTCCCGTGTTTCAAAAAGAAATGCTCAAATTCTGTGAATTGGACTATAATAATGATCAAAATTATTTATACAGAATTATACAGAAAACAAATTCATACCACAGACCAGTTATCATTATTAGTTTTTTTTACTCTACCTCACCTGCCTCCCCTGACCACACTTCCCTGGTACACCTATACATTATGCACAATCACAAGAACACATCCACACCTAAATGGCTCAAGAAAGTTTAGTGGCCTAGTCAAAGTCTTGATCTGAGCCCCATCAAGACACTGTGGAAATAGCTAAGGCAAGTGGTTCATGATTAAAAGAATGTGGCTCAATTAAGCAATTCTACAGATCAGATCAGAGGGTCAATATTTCTCCACGTGATATGATGTGAATCAGTGAATTGATCTCTATGGCACTTCTTCATTATACATAGTTTTCCTGCTTAAGTTGATCACTACATGTATATTGGACTTTAGATTATTAGGGTAAGATGTAATAACCTTTTAATATAGATAATATAGGAGTTTCCTTTTTTTTTCCTTTTTGTTTGATTAAACCATATAGTGTGAAAATTGTGCAAAATTAGAAGAAATCAAAAGATTTTATCAGCACTTTACCTCAGTAGCATATAGGATGTCAACAATTTTGGTAAGGATGGGGCTATTCTTGCTTTCATGCTCCTGACAGATGAGCTCAATGTCACGGAGTTTGCTGAAATAAAAGTCTCTCTCTTTCTCCAGACTATCTACTGTCAACTTCAGGTCCATCAACTACATGTAAATAAGAAAACAATGAACAAAGATTAAAACAAGACATTTTGTCTTTGGTGTTCAGGGTAGAGTTGTCATATGATTAATACCAAGTGTAGATTCACAAAAGAAACTTAAAGATATCAAAAACAAAGACTTGAATCAATGAAAAAAAAAACCCATAAAAACAGAACACTTATAAAACAGAACTACACATTTTATTACACAATAACTGTAAACTGTTGAATTTAGCATATAAAAAGCTCAGCAATATTTTGCAAAAAGATATACCATTTTCATAGTCCTATTAATGATAGAGTACTTGTTCACTTTATCTTAAGTTCACCAATACTCGTTTTCAGCTGTGTTTCCAAATGCAGAGGAGAACACCCTTGAAAAGGGTCACATGTTATGTTATGGTATAAAACTTTGCTCAGAGATGTTCTAGTCATCTGCCCAGCATTTTTAGATTATCACTTATTGCCAGTGTAAGTGACAGTAGCCATAAATGCTATAAATGCTTGCCAGCTCAATGTTGGTATTTACAGTATTACTGCTGCATTGCTTATACATGTGTGTGATGCTGCAGACCTGTTGATTGAGTTCCATTATTTCAACATCATTGCCTCCGTTCCGTATCAAAGGGATGTTTTTTCTTATGCCAGCTGAGGGGGTGGAGGTAGGGGGCCGTTGAGGCGTGGGCATGTGTTTGGGTCTTGTTGGAGAAGTCCGTTGAGGCCCTGCATCAAACCAGCATTACCAGTCAATCATTGCACAGAGATGAACAGATTAAGCAAGTTGGCTTTCTATTTATACTAAGGTATGAATGTTAAAAACAATTTTATCATTTAAAGTAATGCATCACTGGCACTACGTTTTTTCAGTGGAAAAATAAACTCACATCTCACAATATATTGCCATCGTCTAAGCAGTTTTAATCTTTATTCAAAATTGTTCACTGACAGCTTACTAAGCACAACTGGTAACTTCATCTGCAAACCAAAGAAATATTGCCAACTTCAATGTAGCATAAGAGTTTTTTTGTTTAAATTAATTTCCTGAAAAATGTTTTTCTTGAATTACTGTATTTAAGTTTAAGGTTGATTTTTTTAGTGGGATGAAGTCAAAAGTAAAAGTCACCAAAAGTAGATTTTTTTCTAAACCTTTTTACTAATCTTTATCAGCGGTGCCAATAAATGTGGAGGACACTGTATTAGTCTAACAAAGGGGCTTAATACAAGGTAAAAACATAAATAAAAAAATAGTAATACTAATAGTAAAATATCACTACTTGGGCATCTGTGCAGCAACACTACTTTTAAACCTAGAATATTGTAATCTTATACTGTATACATTTTTTCTCCCACACCTAATGTGATTTAATATTTCAAGTAATTTTGGAGAATTTCTATTTGTCCACATATTAGGTTCACATGATGTAAATGGCAGCTGGATTTATTAATTATAAATATATCAATATATCATTTATTAAAAAAAAAGAACAGTGAGGATGTTCTTAATAAAGCCGTTTTTACATAAAAACTAACATACAAAATATCCCCAATTCCGATTTGGGGCCAACTCCCAGAATCTGAAGATTGTGGGTTCGATTCCCTCACCAGTAGGTTGCCCTGAGGTACCCTTGAGCAAGGCACCATTCCCTGTCACTGCTCCCCGGGTGCTTTCAATAGCTGCCCCTTGCTGCACGTGTGTGAATGCAGAGGTTGAATTTCGTTGTGTTGTGCTGTGCTGCGTTTCACAATGACAAGGGTTGTCACTTTCACTTTCAAAATAGTATTCGCCATTTATTTTCAGTGGCAGCTAAAATGACCCATTTCTGAAGCAGAAAATCCACAGTCATTCATAATCAGATTAGTTTTGGGAACTAAAATATTTCCTGTGTAGGAATAAGTTTACCTGGATTTGGTGGGGGAGTGATATCCAGGCCTTGTCGAGCTGCCTGGGGGTCATACTCTTTGCCATCATAGTTTGCATCAAAGAATTTCTTAAACCACTGAACAAACTCAAAGTTATCCTGGAACTTTCCCTTCACCAGCTTTTCAACTGGGATTATCTGCAACAAACAAGAATAATAGAAAGTATTGTTAGAATACTTACAAGATTTAGGTCATGTTGTGCTCATTCATGATTTGACAGCTCTCACCTTGTCTACATTCATTTTCTTAAAGGCTGCTTGTAGCACTTTGAAGTTGTGAATGTATTCATGCTCTAGTTTTGCCTGAAACTTGACTTTTTTCAGTAGAATGCACCCAGGAAACAACATGTCCATAAACTGGCAATATGCTGTACCTGTGAGAAACAAAAATCAGCTTGGAGTAAGTTCTTCTATTCCACAATGTGAAAGATGAATAAAGCTTTAAATGTGAGACTAATCTTTACTTTTCCCTCATTGTCGTACTGGCTCAATTTAAATAAAAACGCACCAGGTTTTGTTTGGTTTGACAGTATGCTTGTATGGACATTTGTATGGATTTTGATTTTATTTCAACATCAAACTAAATGATCTTTGTGCTTTTAAAATCTTTTTTTTTTATTATAAAATAGCCAGACATAGCCTACTATGGTAATTACATCAGTACCACCATGAATATCTATCTGACTCTCCTTCCTTGCATTGCTGTTGACTATTACTATAGTTCTGTGATGGTGGCGGGGAGCAGGAAGGACGTCATTGCTGAGCCAGAGATTCCTGAAATACTTTTATTTAACATAAACATGAAACCAGACACGAAACAGACATCAGAAACAAAACCACCTGTAACCTTGGGCTTTGCCTATTAAATGAACCACGCTCTGTTCTGACTCATTTAGGCTTAAGTAGTCAGCCTCAATGTAGCACACCTGTGCCTCATGAGCTCAGGTTTGCTCAGTCAGAACAGAGCGCCCTCCACCATGAACAAAAACAACAAAACCCTCCAAACCCTGACATCACCCCCCCCCTCTCAAGGGCACAACTCCGGAGGCGCTTCTCCAGTGCCGGAACCTGGAGGGGAGACAAGCCGGAACAACGAAAACATATCCCCTTTAATGGGGTCCATGGTCAGGTCCATGTTTTCAAATTAACAAACAAATATACGGGAAGGGGGACACAGTCATGTCTCGGGCTGCTGGCGGTGGCGAGGGGTACCCCAGAGCTTCAGTCCATATTCTCTCAAACAAGTTCTTCTTGTATTCCTGTGTCTCCTCTGTTGCCCGTCTCTCAGACTCCGTATTGGGGCCTCTGGAAGACTCGTCTGATTGGCTGGAGAGCCTTGTCCGTTCATCACCTGAAAAAGAGCTAAATACAGGAGATTCTCTGTGGTTAGAAGGGGAAGAGTTCTTTACCCTGTGTGTGCTCCGCCTCCGGTCTCTGTCCTCCTCGCTCTCCATGACTATCATTTCATAATCCGAGTCGTGGAATTTTTTTGCCTCTTTCGTACAAATGTTGTACAGGCCGCAAGTTCTGAGGAGACTAATAACGTGGACATGTTATGGACACAGTATCGGGAAGTAGCGCAACAGGCAAAGCGCAATTCCCCTCGGGAACAATCAGGTGCAGATTGGAGCTTCGTTGTAGTGTTGTGCCAACTTGGATGACATTCACACGGGCATTTAGCATGAGGTTTGGGGGAAAGAACAGCCGGCGTGAAGACTCTTTTGGGTGCACTGGCTGCAATAAAGGAAAGGTATCCCTCCACTGCTTCTGTAAACGCTGTTGCTCTCCTCTGGCACTGCTGGCTTTTGGGAGGCCTGGGTAACTGTGTGCTTCCATCTCTGAGTGGCATGATAACTCGTGCTTTGCTCTTACTGACCTCACACTTGGCAACATGAGTTACTCCTCTCTGAGCAGGAGGGGGTTTGACTAATTCCTCAGCCTCTGGTATCTGTGGGTCCTCCACTGGCACATCAGATTGGGCTGTTGGATTGTCATCACTGTTAGCTTCCACAAAGATTCTGGAGCACTCCTCCTCTGGATCACTCTCTGAAAGGCTAAGGTCAAGGGAACTGAGTACCTCTGAGGAACTAGACTCAATTTCTGTGACTTTACTTACTGAATTCACTAAAACAAGGGAAGAGATCCGTGAAGGGCAGTCTATTCCAGAGGTGATGCCTGAGGCAATAGATGGAAGTGGCTCATGATGAACCTGATTGGGAGTCAAATTCCTTGATGTGGTTGCCTGGTTATGTGACTTTATTGACTGTGCAGAAGGAACACATATGGTGTCAGTTCCAGCAATATGCACGGGTATGTTCTGAACAGGTTCACTGAGAAGTTTTCGTCTAGTTGGCCAACAGGTTTCAGCAGAGGTCAGGGGGTTCTGAATAGTCCTAGCCTCCTTCCTTGATACTGGGAATGTGGAGGGGAAATAATCCTGAAACTTTCTTTCTTGGTCCTCTCGGTTACAATACAAGTTTATATTCTCACCTAAAATATATGTGGACAGGATCTCCACCAGAGGCTTTCTCTGCCCGTGTTCTGAATCAGTAACCAATAACTGTAACTGAACAGTAACTGATTTCAGAAGAGACCTAATCGTTATGGGTACCTCGGCCAACCAATTGGTTGCATGGAACTTCCTTGTTGTTCTCCCCGACTTGCCACTGGGGTCCCATGAGGAATGGTCTGACTCACTGGAAAGCCTTGGCCTGAGAGTCTAAAAAAGAGCTAAACATAGAAGAACGTTTCTTGGCCCTGTGACACTCTGCTCTGTGTACCTGCTGGGTGAATTTCACGGAGTCCAGGTTCTCATACACACAGCGAATACTTAGTTTTTGCCCATAATCAAACATACAAAACTGTGCATTACCTGCCCTCCTTGACCATACTCTCTGGGTGGGTCCGCTGTAATCTTGTGTAGCGTTTTCAGGATCTTCACCTCTGGGCACCAGGTCTCAAATACTTCTCCCATACCTCTGACATGATCTTGCAGCTCAGTGAGTTTATTGGTCTCCCTCCTGGCTTTTTCCAGTTCTGCCTGCAGAGCAGCACTGTTGCCTTGCACCTGCTTCAGCTCCTGCATGAGTCCACTGACTTCTACTCGAAACTCACCATTGTCTTGAGCTAGAACCTCTCTCTCCCTTTCCATGGTTGCAATGTCACTCTGGCAAAGAGACGAGTCCTTTGGTCTCCTCAAGTTGAGAAAGCAGATTGGTGAGCTTTTCTTCGTGTTTCAGTCTTTCATGGGTGCCTGAGGTGGTTATCTGCAGAGGCCTTGCTCTCGGCCAGCTGTTGGTTGAGCCTTGTCAGCAACTCCTTCTGTTGTTTGATCTGACTGTTCATGCCGCTGATCTGTTCATCTCGTTGGTGAATGTCTGTGAGAAGTGCACTGTGCTTCATATTGGCCTGTCTGAGTCTTTCTGACTCAGCCCTTAAGTTCTTCTGGATACTGTTCAAGCTTTCGGTTAGCCAAACTATCTGTTCACTGAGACCCTTGCAGACTTTCTCGCATTCTAGGTACCCAGCCTGCTTTTCCTGAAGTACCCCATTTACTTTAACTAGTTCCTCCTGAAGGGAATGTACCTTAAACTGGTTGCTCACCTGTAGCTGGTGATTCCTGGCCTGAAGAGAGGTGTTTTCATCCTCCAGTCTCTTACACTGCATTCAAGACTTCGAGATTCTAGTTACGTGTACAAATTTCCCGATCCTTTACGGCGAGCTCAGCCTCCATTTCTTGGAGCTGCTCGGCAAAAGCCATTTTGGTTTGTCTTTCTGCGCCCAGAATAGACTGCCATGCTTTCTCGGACTCCTGTAGCTCCTGTTCCAATTCCTGAATTCTCGAAGTTATTTCTCTAACCTGGAACGGCTCCTCAGTTGCTCTCTGCCTGTGGAGCTGTGTTTGGGCACCATGCAGGGTGCTTGCCTCCTGCTTTTCACGTTGCGGGCGGCTTTTTTTGCCGTTTACTTACTCCATTTCCTGTAGGGCGGGTTATCTGCCATTTTCTCGCAGTGTTTCACATAGGGCGGGGTATCCGCCATTTTTCCACGATTGGTGCACAGCGCTTTCTCCGCTGGCGGACCGCTGTGATTGGTGCAGGAGGTTGGTTCCACCGATATCCAGCGTTGTGGTTGGTGGGGAGCAGGAGACGGTAAGGAAAGGGCCGCAAACGAAGCCTCTTCCTCGAGGGACCGCCCCATTAACATTACCTCCATAACGGCAAGCACAGCCTTCTCAGTCCAGCCGTACTCCTCCAGCCGTTCTTTGGCCTGCAGAGAAGGAGCAAGCTAGACTGAGCGAACCAGCAGGTCCAGGCGTCGCGAGAGCTCAATGGCGGTTACGCGCTGTACTCTTCCGCTCCACTCGCGATGCTCCGGTGAATACGCAGCCTGCCACCATGACAGCGCTGCTCTGAGGTCCTCAATCATGGCTCCCCATGGCTCGTGCTCCTCACACCACTCTTTAAGGCTCGCGATGTCCTGAGTTTGGCGGTTCATTTCTGTCACGGTGGCGGGGAGCGGGGAGCGGGAAGGACGTCATTGCTGAGCCAGAGATTCCTGAAGTACTTTTATTTAACATAAACATGAAACCAGACACGAAACTGGAATACATCAGAAACAAAACCACCTAGGGTTTCGCCTATTAAATGAACCGCGCTCTGTTCTGACTCATTGAGACTTAAGTAGTCAGCCTCAATGTAGCACACCTGTGCCTCATGACCTCAGGTGTGCTCAGTCAGAACAGAGCGCCCTCTACCGTGAACAAAAACAACAAAACCCTCCAAACCCTGACAAGTTCAGTTTGAATGTTAACATTCATGTTTAAAATGCCAGAACTTTATATCTCTGACCATATAATTGAGTGTACACACATCTGTTGCATGCTTTGGTTTGGAGCCTGACAGAAAGCCAAACTGGACTCTGCCCTACACAAGATCAAAACAAAAATGAGGCCCCTTATCCTTTTGTTTAGGCTTTTGAAGAGCTGATAATTCATTTGTTTGCTTAGCATCTTTCATTCTATGTATGCGTGTGAATGCATGTGTGACTGGGGGTGTTGCGTTCTGTTGGTACTTTATGATTCACTAAATAAACAGGAATGCACAATATATATTAGTATACATATGGTGTAGTGCCTTGGTCAGTTTGTATTGTTTAAAATTTGTTTTTAAAAATGTTCAACTAAATAGTAAAATACTATTTAGACAAAATGACAGCAATGTTCTAAAATTGCAGAAAAATGCCAAATATTTAAAATAAACCCAATTAAGTGTTAATTGCATGCAGCTGCGCCACTACGTAACAGTGAAGGTGTTCTGGTATTATAAAAGATGAAAAAACATACAATTCCATGTTTTTTCCAGTAAAACTAATTCTTAGAAATAAAAAAGTAAAACACAATAGTAGCAGATCAATAAGGTGAACCAACTGTACAGCAGTGTGCTTCAAAAATGAAGCTTCACAATTGTTTCGTGAAAAATAATGTTTGGAAGTTCAGAATGTAGGAAAATTATTCAATCTCTGCTTTGTCATGTCATGTGAACCTACCTGAGCAAAGCTGTTCTATCTTGGTGTAGGTAATCAGCAGAGAATCATTGACCCAAGCAAGCATGTCATGTCTGCTCAGGTTCTCTATGGTCATGGATGTGGAGTACACATTCACTGCCATCCCCCAGCTGTAGAGGGGATATATTATGATCTTAAACAATGCTGCACAGAACAGCAATGCAAAGTAATTGGACAGTAAAATTATGAAGTGAAAATTTCTATTTGTCATCATGAACACAGCAGAGCACACTGTGCACCGAAATGAAATGCTTCTTCTGCATTTTATCAGCAGGGGACAGCTATATCTAGCACCCGGGGAGAAGTGCTGAAGGGTACCTCAGGGTAACCTACTAGTTTGGGAATCAAACCCATGACCTTCGTAACCACATTTACTCAGGTTAAATGTACTCAAGTAAAATTTGTACTTGTACTTTACTAAATATGTTATAACACTATTGTTTTAAAGTCTACACAAATACACTTACTAAATATACTATGCTAAAAAAATCTGGCAACTGATTCATGGAGACCTGTGAAAAAAAGTACATGGATATGTATCATTTGTGTACCATAAAATAAGAACAGACTACATTCAGGCAACCTTATTTCACCTTTATAATTGAAAATGAAAATGCTGCATTAAACATGATAGATCATGTTCCAAATTACAACCTCACCTATGTAAGTTGTGAACTACTTTGTGCACAAACAACTCCTGACTGATGTGATTCTATAAGAGCAATTCTGGAGAAAAATCTTTTTAAAGGTAAAATAAGAGCATATCCTTATTAACTTTATTTATGTTAAGTTTCTGCAAATGCCATTTTCACATATGATGAACAATTGTTTATGAAAAAGGACACAATCATAAGGGAATTTTGTTGTTATGACATTGTTCAGAATACCCCACTGTGTCTGGCTACTTGCCTTATTTCCATAGTGTGAGCATGTGCCAAGTCATCCTGTTAAACACAAACAGGCACCTGGCCATTCTCGATATAAAGCAAAGTACAACTGATCAGGCATGGCCACATTTTTCCATTACTTTATGGCCAGCCATAATTCTAACGTGTGTGTGTTTGTGTGTGTGTGCGCGCGTGTGCGAGAAAGTTTCTTTGTTGGTGAACTGGGCTGTTCTTAGTCCTTGGTAATAAGATTACATTAAATCGTCTGCTGAGATCAGACAGAGATCTCTTGGCACAAACACACACCTCAGAGGGTACAGACAAACTCACATTTTAGTAAAGGCAATGGCACATTATGGAAAACAGTTTGAACATTTGGACTTTGTTTTTTTAGAATGAAAAGGCACTGATTAACTGTTCAGACAATTTTGAACTCAAAGTGTGGCTTGTGGATTTTCAGATTCAATCTTCTAATGTGGTTTTCAGAAAAACACTACATTTTGCTCAACAAGATCCACAACTTGCCACAATTACTTATATATACAGGAACCTCAACAAACATGAATATAAAATATGTAATGAATATAAAAATTACCTGAAAAAACTGATTTAGACTACATTTGTTAAAATGATTAGACTGTTCCTTTGCAGTTAAATGAGGGTCCCAAATGATCCTATTGTATATTGTTATTATTACTGTTATTCCAGAATTAATTTAGGGGTGTACTTTTTCACAAAATTTCCAATATAATAAAGTTTTTTTGGGTTCAAGTTTCAAGTACAGTCTTGAGTTTATTGGCGCATTCAGCACTACAAATGTACAGTATTTAAAACTATGCCTCTACACTTCATAGTGTCTTCATTTAATACTCTAGCTGCAAAAAATACACAACAGCCGCAATCTAATAACAGTAAAATGTTATAGTTTATTTATTATAGACACAGTTTGATATTTAACTTAATGACAATACTTGCTAATTAATAACTTGTAATACTATGGTTAAGTCTTTGAATGTATCTTTGTCAGATGTTATGTCAGAACATAACAGATGCTATCTAATAACACTGATTTGTTTCAAGTAAACTGACTTCTTTTAAAATAGTCATCTCATTGCTAGCTGTAAGCTAGCTTTAAGCTCTGTTTCAGATTTATTATATATGCTATCTTTAAGAGAATCTGAAAGTGACAACTTTTCACTGTACACAGCACAGCACATGGTGAACCACACCAAAATTTCTCTGCATTTTACCCACATACACTGTGCAGCAGTGGGGAGCCATATCCAGTCCCCAAATATTAGGCTGCCACTGCCCTGTTTTAATCTTTTTGCTAGTTTTCAAGTTTACATTTAATATAATAGTTTACATATTCACCATTTTTGCTCAACCTAAGTACTGCACTTTTTATACATTTTATAGTTAATACTTTTTTTTTCTTGATTGAAATAAATTGGCAATATCACTTGACTCTCAGACGTTTAGGTACACAGGTCTGTGTGTGTTTGGAAAAAAAATGCTGGCTGTTATGAAACATTGTCCTGTGTCAATAAACCCCAGTCATGTTCATGCATGAGCCAGATTTTCCAAACACAGTGTTTCTATAGTCATCACAGGTGTGTGGTAAAGTTACTCAGCTACATAATCCGGTATGTTATATTTTGACTTTTGCTCATATTTTTTTCATAGAAAGTAATCTACTTTAAACTCAGATCTAATTTACATTTGAATTAATTCCATTCTTATGGAATGTCATTCTGGGGCATAAAAAGACTAGGAAAGCAGATTTCTGTTATTTATTTATATTGAATATATTTAATTTTTATTTATTTATTTATTTTGCTTTTTAGCTTTCACATGTATCATGCTATGACTACTGTATATAGTTTCTATTATATTTCATTGAAAAAATGTATTTCCTTGTGCTTTCATTGTCTAAATTGGTGTGTTAAATGTTTTATAATTATTTACAAATATCCTCCTTTTATAAATTTATATTTTTTACTTGCTTTATTTCTTTCGTTGCATTTGTTCTATTAGCTGTTGCAAAAAGTCATTTGAGTTGCCAAAAGTCATTTGAGCTGCCTGTAAATGTAAAGGTAAAGATTATATATATGAAGATTATAAATCCTTCGATTTTACAGTGGAATGATGCCAAAGAGGAATAACACGACAAAAAGTTATTGATCCGAAACTAGATCTATTAACAGTTGTGTAGGGACGTTTTTCTGCATATTTATCTGACCTCTTTAAATTCCTGTGCAGACTTGCTTCCGAGTCATTACTTTAATGAAGGAGCAGTCCTTTACTCCCGTCCCATTTAGGCTTCCATCACTGGTCCTGGTTAAAATGACATCAACCTGACATTATCACATCATCACAACAACTCTCACTAGCTCTGTATCGGATACTATGTGTTCACCGTTCAAACTGATAAAAAAAGAGGAAAGTTTTGCCATTAATCTTGTGCAAAGTTAGGATTAGTTAGTTAATGCAGCTAACGGCTGCAGATTTTGCCATAGCATGTCAGCCAGAACGTTAACACAGCACTATATTCTCCAACCAAACAAAGTCAACGTAGGCTTACAATGAAGAATGGTTGGCTGGGTTAGGGTTACCGGACCACTGACAGCTCACCCGAGGAACTGATCGAGATTCTCAGCCTACAGAGACGTCCAGCTTAACTGTTTGTTAAACGTTTTATTCAACCAGCTGAACTAAGAATCACTTGTTATTCTGTACCAAGAGTTAAAAACGTGAGCAATGGACGCTTCAGTCACAATCCTCAAATGGGTCTGAATCATATTATTCTAACGCTAATGAGCTCGTCAGCCCAATTTGCACATCCTTCTAAATCACGACGGAAGCTTAACACTTTACTCACAATCCTCAAAAGAGCTACTTGTTCGTAGCGTTGAGGCTCCACAGCAGTTCTCCCGCCTGCGGTGTTTGTTAGCGACGTCTGACTCGAGAATGAATCGTTCATTTGGAATGGCTCTTTCAACAGAACGTTTGATTCAATTCCACTTGAATCGCACGTTTTTTAGCACCGGTTAAGAGTTTCAAAAAACGTCTTCACGTAATATTCGAATAGAATTACACAGATGTGGAAGAGATGAAAATAACCGCAACTGACTTTGAACGTTTTGATTGAATCGTTTTTAATCGCAATCATTAAATAAGCAGTTTGCAAGATTCGGTTTGTTGAATCTGAATCGACCTCTGTCTGAATCAGTCTAAGAGTGAATGGAATGCATTGTTAATGCATTGAATGAATGCATTATGAATAGAGAGCGCAGTTTTTTCCTGGTTAGTCACGTCAAACGGACGAAACGGTCTACGCGTGAAACCCAAAGGGAGTGTGTCTGAATTTATCTTTAATGTACAAAAATGTAAACTGCAAGTTTTTCGTTCTGATAAAACGCTGCAGGTACGTTTAACTTGTGCACATGCGCGGTATTGTTTCCTTCGCACGTTACTAAGGGACGAGACCTTGACAACGAAGTAAACATGAGCGAGCAGACATTATGAAGCCAATGTTAAGAAACAATGATTTATCAATGTGTGAAAAGTTGCAATAACAATCTTAAACAGAATAAATCAAAATAACCGTAATATCAACAACCACAAAAGATAAAGAAAGAATATCACATTTCAAAGCTAAAATAAATTATGAAACATAGAAATAAGATTTGTGAATTACTTTTTACTCTCTGGTCGAAATGAAAACTTTGTTCGGTTTTTTGAAAATAAGAAAACATTCTACAGAGAGTAAACGAAATATTTTTTCATGTTTAAGTCTAATTTAAAAGAAAAAGTAAAAAAAAAAAAAAAAAAAAAAAAAAAAAAAAAAAGACTGCCATTTTGCAAAGATCATTTCATACCCTTTTAGATGGGTTACCTTGGCAGTTTTCAAGGAAGGTCTCGTCATGCCTTTGGGTTTGTACAGCACAGTTATTGAAATGGTTGAGAGAATACATTACTTATGTGAATTTTATGACATGCCATAAAATGTCATATAAAATAAAATTTTTTTTGGCAAGAAAAATTACACAAAGTGGAGTTTAGAGGCATTTGTGCCACCTTTAGGGCAAGAACATTGGACTTTTATGCCTTTATTAGAAAGATAACTTGGCCAGAGAACTGTGATAGACTCTTATCCTTGGGTAAATAATAATCCCTGTTTTTCCTAACAATGAAGCACTAATTAAATATTCATTATTTCATCTGCAGTGTTCTTTGAAGGCGTGTTACTGTGCTCCTGAATTTTGTTGTCAGAATTTTGTTGCCATAGTGGTGCAACCTTTCAATGACAGCATATATTTGTAAATGGTCGCCCAGACACCACCTAAAAGCAATGTTCAATGTACCATTCAACGCGGGAAGATGGCAGAAAAAGCGCCTTGAACCATTCAACGCGGGAAGACAGTGGTGAATGTGCCCTGCGTGAATCACAGCGGGCAGACGGCGGTGAACACACCCTGCATAAATCACAGCGGGCAGACGGTGGAGAACACGCCCTGCGTAAATCACAGTGGGCAGACGGCGGTGAACGCGCCAGGCATCATGCAACACGGGAAGACGGCAAAGAAGGCCGCCTGCGACACAGAGAGCGGGACATTGGCAAAGAAGGCCGCCTGTGACACGGAAAGCAGGAAGTCAGCAGAAAATGCCCCCTATGCCATGCAACGAGGGAGGTCGACCAAGAAGGCCCTTCGCAGCATGGAATGCGGCATCAAGGAGTCGACCCCCAAACCCTGTACCACTAAAATTGTTTTTGCCGAACAGCTCCAGGAAATGGAGGCTGAGCTCACTGCCAAGGATCATGAAATTTGTGCACGGAACCAGGATCTTGATGCTTTGAATGCGAAGTGTAAGAGATTAGAAGATGCCAATGTCTCCCTACATGTCATGAATCACCAGCTGCAGGAGAGCAACCAGTCTAAGGTACATTCCCTTCAGGAGGAACTAGCCAAAGTAAATAGGGAACTTGAGGAAAAGCATGCTGGGTACCTAGAATGTGAGGAAGTCTGTAAGGACCTAGGTGAACAGATCCTTTGGTTAACTGACAGCTTGGGCAGTACCCAGGAGAACCTAAGGGATGAATCAGAAAAACTCAGACAGGCCATTGTGAAGCACAGTGCACTTCTCATGGACATTCACCAAAGAGATGAACAGATCAGCTGCATGAACATTCATATCACTCAACAGAAGGAGTTGCTGACAAGGCTCAACCAACAGCTGACAGAAAGTGAGGCCTCTGCTTTGCAGGCAATCACCTCAGCCGCAAACGAAAGACTGAAACACAAGGAAAAGATCACTAATCTGCTTCCTCAACTTGAGGACACCAAAGGACTCTTGTCTCTTTGCCAGAGTGAAATCAAAACCATGGAAATGGAAAGAGAGGTTCTAGCTCAAGACAATGCTGAGCTTCAAGGAGAGGTCAGGAAACTCATGCAAGAGAGAGAGGTCCTGAGGAAGGAACTGTAAGCTGCAATTGTTGTCCAGAGAGAATGGCTGAAAAGAACAGAGATGCTGGAGACTAAAGTGGTCACTATGGAAGAACAGCTGAATAAGACCAGAACAGAGCTGAAGCAGGTGCAGGACAACAGCACTGCTCTGCAGGCTGAACTGGAAAAAGCCAGAAGAGAGGCCAGTAAGCACACAGAGCTGCAAGAGCTTGTCAGAGGCATTGAAGCTGAATGGAAAATCTCAAAATCTCCACTTACTCAGCAGATCCCAGTGTATGCTGGGACCCTGGTGGAGAGCTTCAAAGAAGAGCAGCTGAGGAACAGTCTGATGGAGAAGGAGAGGCAGGTAAAGATCCCAGTGGCTGAGCAGCCATGTGAAAGCTCTGAGAAGTGTGCTCAGAGCACAATCAGAGACACCCTACCTTCTGTTTTCCCTCACAATTCAGCAGACTCAGAACAGGGTAACCAGTTGAGGAGTCAATGGGGAATTTCTCACAGTGGAACCAGGGACTCTGCCACATTGAGCTCCAAGCAGCAGAAAGACAAAAACAAGGTCAAGAAGGGGAGGAAGAAGGAGCCAAAAAATAACATCAGCAAGGAAGTGTGCTTAGAGAAAGTGAAAGACAAATTCTGCACCTCAGATTCTGAGACGGGAGACATGGAGAGTGAGGATGAGCGAGGGTTTGATGCCGAGCTCAAACTGTGTGAAAGACTCTTCCTCTTTGAACCTTAAAGAATACTCTGTGTTTAGCTCTCTGTCTGCATCCTCTTCGTCCTCTTCGCGAGGGAGCTTGGGCTCACAGAAGCTCACGCAGTCTTTGGCAGAGCAGCACCCAAAGCAGTGGAGGAACAGTCTGCTGGACGAGGAGAGCAAAGAGAGGAAAATCAACATTGAACTTGAGCCTTTCCACCCCATTGATACCTCACTCTATCTCCGCAATAACTTTCACACCGAGGCTCCAATAGCATTGTTGTCTAACAGCAAGTTCGGCTTCATCGTGATCGATGGTAGTGGTGTGTGATATGGGACATCACAGGGAAACACTAGAGAAGTGCTACATAAGGTTACAGCGGACCCTCCCAAAGAGCATGGTCAAGGAGTGTAGTCTGCGCACCGTTTTGCATGGTTGAAAATGGAATGGCAGCTAAGAAGTCACTATTTTTCTGAGAACCTGGACACCATGAGATTAATCCTGCAGGTACATGGGGCAGAGAGCCACAGGGCCAAAAGGGACAAGATCTTTTGTCTGATGTCCAAGCAGGAGATGGATAGTCATCACTTTGCAGGCAAATGGACAGGACAAGAATATGAACTGAGTAAGTGTATGCCTATGTAGAAATGGTTTGCTAAGAACTATTGGAAATGTGGTGCCCCTCTTGAGATCGTCATCGACAAAAGTGGGAGAGGCTGCCCTTATGACCATGGGATTCCACAATGGACTGAGACTTTGGGATACCCCTCACCACCGCCAGCAGCCCTGGATGTGGTGACAACTGGTCAGGTGCCCCTTTTTGGTTAAAGTTAGTTTTGTGTTGTGAACCTTGCCATGTGCCCCATAGAGGGGCTGTTTGTGTTATGTACGTTTTTTGTTCTTGGCCTCCCCACAGAGGCTCAACTCAGGGCGGGGCTATGTGTAGGCGCCTCGCGAATAACAGGTGTGCTTCATTGGGGCTGCTATTTAAGCCCCGATGAGTCAGAACAGAGCGCGATTCATTCACGAGGCAAAACTTCACGTTAATGGTGGTTTTTGGTAATTTTGGTAACTTGTTTAAGTCAGACTGCAGTTCCTTGTGTCATGTTTTAGTCAGAACTGCATCTTGTTTTTGTTTTTTGGGTAATAAAGCTATGTTCCGGACTCCTGGCTCCGCACTGATGTCCTTCCTGCATCCCACCACCATTACAGTAGATAATCTGTTTCTATTTCTTCTTGGTCTCTGCAGTGTCCTCCTTCAGACTTACCACCTCCATGTCCTCTCTCACTACATCCATAAATCTCCTTTGTCCTTCCTCTTTTCTTAGCTGCCAGGCAGCTACATCCTCAACATTCTTCTCGCAATATATTCTTTGTCTCTCCTCTGTACATGTCCAAACCAATCTTGCTTCTCTTTAACTTTTATCTGCAAATCATCCAACCTGAGCTGTCCCTCTATTGTACTCAGTTCTAATCCTGTCCATCCTTGCCACTCTCAATACAAATCCAGCATTGAGGCAGTGGTGGCCTAGTGGTTAGGGAGTTGACCACAGGGTTGGGAGATTGTGGCTTCAAACCCCTTACCAGTAGGTTGCCTTGAGGTACCCTTGAGCAAGGTACCGTCCCCAACACTGCTCCCTGAGCGCTTTCTTAGCTGCCCCATGCTGCATGGTGTTTGCATGGGTTAAATGCAGAGGTCCAATTTCGTTGTGGTTCACTGTGTGCTGTGACCTCGCAATGACAGGAATAGTCACTTTAAATTTTTTCAAATCTCAGGATCTTTAACTCTGACACCTCCAGTTGCACCCCTCCTCGAACCACCACCTTATTGTGGTGGAGGGGTTTGCATGTCCCAATGATCCTGGGAGCTATGTTGTCATGGGCTTCATTTTGGAGAATGTTTTCCCTCGCCTGGACATGGATCATCAGGGCCTCCCTCTCGATGGCGAGTGCCTGGTGGTCGGGCCTTCACCCATGGGGCCGGGCACAGCCCGAAGAGGCAACGTGGGTCCCCCTTCCCATGGGCTCACCACCCGTAGGAAGGGTCAAAGAGGTCGGGTGCAGTGTGAGCTGGGTGGTGGCCGAAGACAGGGGCCTTGCCGGTCTGATCCTCGGCTGCAGAAGCTGGCTCTAGGGACGTGGAATGTCACCTCTTTAGTGGGGAAGGAGCCTGAGCTATTGCGTGAGGTCGAGAAGTTCTGGCTAGATATAGTTGGACTCACCTCGACGCACAGCTTGGACTCTGGAACCAGTCTCCTTGAGAGGGGCTGGACTCTCTTCTACTCTGGAGTTTCCACCGGTGAGAGGCGCCGAGCAGCTGTGGGCATATTTATGGCCGCAGTGCGATGATCGACTTTGTGGTTGTATCATCGGACTTGCGGCCACATGTCTTGGACACTCGGGTGAAGAGTGGGGCGGAGCTGTCAACTGATCATCACCTGGTGGTGAGTTGGTTTCATTGGTGGGGGAGGATGCCGGTCAGGCCTGGTAAACCAGGATTCCAATCTCAGGATTGGGAGTGAGATCCTGCCCCAAGTGGAGGAGTTTAAGTATCTCGGGATCTTGTTCACGAGTGAGGGTAGAATGGAGCGGGAGATCGACAGGCGGATCAGGGCAGCGTCCGCAGTGATGCGGGCTCTGCGTCGGTCCGTCATGGTGAAGAAGGAGCTGAGCCAAAAGGCAAAGCTCTCAATTTACCGGTCGATCTACGTTCCCACTCTCACCTATGGTCACAAGCTGGGGGTAGTGACTGAAAGAACGAGATCGCAAATACAAGCGGCCGAAATGTGTTTTCTCCGCAGGGTGTCTGGGCTCTCCTTTAGCGATAGGGTGAGAAGCTCAGTCATCCAGGAGGGGCTCAGAGTAGAGCTGCCAGATGAGGTGGCTTGGGCATCTAATTAGGATGCCCCCTGGACGCCTTACTGGTGAGGTGTTCCGGGCACGCCCGACTGGAAATAGACCCCGGGGAAGACCCAGGACACTCTGGAGAGACTATGTCTCTGGGCAGGCCTGGGAACGCCTTGGGATCCACCCAGAGGAGCTGGAAGAAGTGGCCGGGGAGAGGAGGGAAGTCTGGGCATCCCTGCTAAAGCTGCTGCTCCCGCGTCCTGACCTCGGATAAGCGGAAGAGAAATTAATGGATGGATGGACCTCCAGTTGCAGCCTGTCTTTTCAGTTGTGCTACCGTCTCCAACCCGTATAATATAGCTGGTGTCACTACTATCATGTAAACCTTTCCATTCACTCTTGCTGGTACCCATCTGTCATGGATCACTCCTGACATTCTTCTCCAACTGCCTGAACTCTTTTCTTCACCACTTTTCCTCACTCCCCGCTACTCTGAATGGTTGATCCCAAGTATTGAAATTCCTCCACCTTTGCCACCACTGTCACACTGCCTTCATACAAATCCTGTACTACTCTGACATACTTCTCAGCCACACCTGACCTACTCATACCAAACCACAACTCCTCACAAGTCCATAAAAGCGCAATGCAACTCCTGATCTTTTCTGTGCGTTTTCATTAATATCCTCAGAGCAAACACTGTATATTTAGTGCTCTTTCTTGACCTGAAACCATATTAGTGCTCACTAATCATCACCTCTTTGTTAATCTAGCTTCCACTACTTTTCCATAACTTCATGCTGTGGCTGATCAGCTTTATCCCTCTATAGTTACTACTGCTCTGTGCATCACCCTTATACTTAAAAAAAAACAAAAAAAAAAAACTCTCTTCTTCACTCCCCAGGCATCCTCTAAGTTTCCAAGATTGTGTTTAACATTGTGTTTAAGGGTTCCATATCCTCCTTCTTCTTTCCAGATGTCCCACCAAAATTGTCAGCAAAATCCACAACCATCTCAGCTTCTGCATTCCTCTCCTTGACACAAATATGGAGAAGAGTGAAATATTAGGCTTATAACCAGGTAACGTTAACCTAGTTTGACAGCTTCGTCAGCTCAGCCCATCACAATAGGGACCCTTTTTTAGGGTTTTCATTAAATAATACCACACACTGCAAATAACTGATTTAAATCATGTTTTAATTAAAGCTGACAAGGCAGTTCAATTACTGGAATTGGAAAATATGACAACTTAAAATATTGCAAATCATACATAAACATAAATAGCCATATGCCACAACCTAAACATAGTTCTGAGCTAAGGCAATTCTTCTTTATAGACTCTTTCTAAACCTATTTGAATGCTTAACAAGTTATTTTTCATAATGAGCAAGCTTTTTTGATGCATAAATGGAAGTGAAAATATATTTTGATACATGTCCTGCATTGTTAAAACAATCCAAATATTTTCATGTCCACTTTAAAATCAACCAAGGGTCCAGCCTTTGGCACTGAGATCATAGCAGAGGAAGTTTGTATTGCCATTGGGTTTGAAATAGAGAATCACAGTTGTGGGATCAGTATTTAAGGCAATTTGCATGCTCAAGCATAGTAAGTGCCTGATCCTAGTCCCAGGTATCTGCTCTCTTGGAGAAATGGGCCCTGGTACTTAAGGAACTAAGAGAGAGAACTTCTCCTTCAGCAGACTCAGTTTAAAAACAGAGTCAAAAGCAGGTCCTGTTTTCAAGAGCAATTCATTTAAGCAATTCCTCATTGTAGAAAACTGTTTGTTCTTGAATCTCCTTTCAACACTTTTTGCTAAGATGACCTGTGAGAATGCTCCAACACAAAGAAAATTTGACAGAACAAAGTAATAAGAACCTATGTTCAGTAATGTATAATACTGACATTAAAATGGCAAAACATGAGTTAAGAACTCGTGATTAATTTATATTAATTCATTTATTAATAAACAACTAGTTTGTATTCAAAACATCTTGATTAATCCATAATTTCATACAGATCACATACATGTTTATTCACTGCTTAATTTGATATGGCAAAGTAGTTCAATCTTGGAGTTTGTTTGATGTCTTTGTTTATGTATAGATAAAATCTGTTCAGCCTTTCACTGTGACCCAGCTGCTTGTTTTTTGGGCCCCAGTAGACTGACTTAGGAATTAAACATTGAGCCGTCTCAAATCACAACTTAAATTTTTCATAAGCAAGAAGGCACATTATTAACAGCAAATACCCCAACAGATCACAGTAGTAAATTATTATAGCATACTTTCAGCAGAGGTTAGTTATTTGGTTCCAGGGAAGAATAATGTTCAAACCTCTTGGGTACTGTCCAGAATGTCTCCCAAGGCAATATCAAAAGGTGCAAACCTCTGGTAAACCTGAAAAGGCAACTTTTTTCATTTTCAAAATTTTGGATCATTGTGTTGTTAAGGTTTTAAGTTTTTTGTGAAATGTTCCACTTTAGAGAAACTTACCAACTCTGAGGGTTCTTACAATGGTCAGGATAAAAAGTTGAATTATTTTGCTACAACTTACATATACCACACTGTGATGAACGGTTTTAAAAACTATTTTAAAACCTACCTCAGAACTTCAGTAAACATCCATCCATTTTCTGCCGCTTGTACCAAACGGGGTCGCGCTGGGGTCCAAACCAGCGCACACAGGGCGAGGACGGGGGATGCACCCTGGACAGGTTGCCAGCCCATCGCAGGGAGGAGCAGGACAGGGACGGCACCTTGCTCAAGGGTACCTCAGGGCAACCAATTGGGAAGGGGTTCGAACCCCCGATCCTCCGATCACGTGGCCGACGCCCTAACCACTAGGCCACCACTGCCCCCACTTCAGTAAACAATACCTCTGAAATTTAGCCATTGTTTTTGAAAGCATTTCAGGTAATAACTGTGATGTAGCTTCTGGAGTCATTAAACATTTCTGGCTGTATGTGAGTGCATGTCTTCTCAGATATGGATAGCAAAATTCTGCTTATGTGGCTTGTCAAATAACACACATAAATAAACAAAGATAGCATATAATCAGAGAGGAAATGCTTACTTTGTAAACAATGAGCATAATCAAAACACACAGCTCAAGTGTGACTAAATGGACCACACAAGGCTGATAATGTCTTCATGGGTATATGAATTTCCAAACGATTGACAGTATGCTTCTGCTGTGTCTCCATGGCCTTTTCATTAGGTAAAGGCACCCCATTGTAGCACTGGTCTGTGTGGACATAATCAATCTGGATACTGACTTCATTAGTGGACATTTCTTAGTTTCCTTGTTTCAGTTTAGAACTACAGGAAATGTTTGAACACTGTAACTTTACCACACCAAACACTGACACTGAGCTTGTTCACTCCATAAACATCTGAAACACAGAGCAGAAAAAAGCATTTTCTTTTTTAATTCTGGTCATCATACAATCTTCAATATTCTAAATTTTGTATGCAGCATGGTCACACGGTATTAAAGTCTGCAAAATCTGATTTACATTTACAACATGTTTTACTAATTGCAGAGGCTTGAAATGGGCTTGTCTAGTTTTTATATCAGAATTATGAGATAAAAAATGCTTGTAAAAGCTAAATCCTCACATGCTTTCCTCAAAATGCATCAGTTTGCAAGTAATCAAAAGACTTAGGCGTATTTAAAAACTGTTCACTATTTTAAAAAAGAGTCCTGTTTAGTAGTTAAAGGGGAACAATATTAGAGAAACCTTACAAAAATGATAAATAAATTTGGAAAATATTGTATTCTACATAAAACACTGCCTTTAATAATACAAGTGAATTGCATACTATAAAATATGTTGCATTGCTTAATCAGTATCCATTATTTTTTAGCCCAGATTTTTGGGTATATATTATCATACAGAAAACAGAAGCCAGTCTCTTAGACAAATACGTCTTAATTCAATGTAGTAGAAGGTAACTCTGTCACTACATTTTGTCCTACATTTTGTGTTAAAATAAATCTGAAGGTAATGATAACAATGTAGTAAGAACATTTATGCAATAGCAACTATACAAACATAGTTCACAATTACAACGTCACAATTATCACAATTACAACAGGGAAAATAAGTATTGAATGCATCAACATTTTTCTCAGTAAATATATTTCTAATGGGGCTATTAACATGAAATGAATAAAAAAAAAAATGAAGACACCAGTTGTTCAGTAACAGTAACCCAAGTAATCCACACACACACAAAAATCAATACATATCCATCCATTCTCCTCCGCTTATCCGAGGTCGGGTTGCGGGGGCAGCAGCTTCAGCAGGGATGCCCAGACTTCCCTCTCTCCGGCCACTTCTTCCAGCTCCTCCGGGCGGATCCCAAGGCGTTCCCAGGCAAGCCGAAAGACATAGTCTCTCCAGCGTGTCCTGGGTCTTCCCCGGGGTCTCTTTCCGGTGGGACGTGCCCGGAACACCTCACCAGGGAGGCGTCCAGGGGACATCCTAATCAGATGCCACCTCATCTGGCTCCTCTCGATGCGGAGGAGCAGCGGCTCTACTCTGAGCCCCTCCTGGATGACTGAGCTTCTCACCCTATCTCTAAGGGAGAACCCAGACACCCTGCGGAGGAAACTCATTTCGGCCGCTTGTATTCGCGATCTTGTTCTTTCAGTCACTACCCACAGCTCGTGACCATAGGTGAGGGTGGGAACGTAGATTGACCGGTAAATTGAGAGCTTTACCTTTTGGCTCAGCTCCTTCTTCACCATGACGGACCGACGCAGAGCCCGCATCACTCCCCGAGGGACACGGTCGAATGCCTTCTCCAAGTCCACAAAGCACATGTAGACTGGTTGGGCAAACTCCCATGCACCCTCCAGGACCCTGCCAAGGGTGTAGAGCTGGTCCACTGTTCCGTGACCTGGACGAAAACCACACTGCTCCTCCTGAATCCGAGGTTCGACTATCCGACGGACCCTCCTTTCCAGGACCCCTGAATAGACTTTCCCCCCACCAACCCACAACGTCCCGAGTCGAGGTCAGCAGCACACCATCCCCACTATACACTGTGTTGACCGTGCACTGCTTTCCCCTTCTGAGACGCCGGATGGTGGACCAGAATCTCCTCGAAGCCACCTGGAAGTCTTTCTCCATGGTCTCACCAAACTCCTCCCATGCCCGAGTTTTTGCCTCAGCAACCACCAAAGCCGCATTCCGCTTGGCCTGCCGGTACCTATCAGCTGCCTCCACAGCCCCACTGGCCAAAAAGGCCCGGTAGGACTCCTTCAGCTTGATGGTCTCCCTCACCCCCGGTGTCCACCAATGGGTTCTCGGGTTGCCACCGCGACAGGCACCGACCACCTTACGGCCACAGCTCTGGTCAGCCGCCTCGACAATGGAGGCGCGGAACATAGACCATTCGGACTCAATGTCCCCCACCTCCCCCAGGACATGGTTAAAGCTTTGACGGAGGTGGGAGTTGAAGCTCGTCCTGACAGGGGACTCTGCCAGACGTTCCCAGCAGACCCTCACAATACGTTTGGGTCTACCAGGCCTGACCGGCATCCTCCCTCACCAGCGAAGCCAACTCACCACCAGGTGATGATCAGTTGACAGCTCCGCCCCTCTCTTCACCCGAGTGTCCAAGACATGTGGCCGCAAGTCCGATGACACGACTAAAGTCGATCATCGAACTGCGATCTAGGGTGTCCTGGTGCCAGGTGCACATGTGGACATCCGTATGCCTGAACATGGTTTGTTATGGACAATCCGTGACGAGCACAAAAGTCCAATAACAAAACACCACTCTGGTTCAGATTGGGGGGGCCATTCATCCCAATCACGCCCTTCCAGGTCTCACTGTCATTGCCCACATGAGCATTGAAGTCCCCCAGTAGAACGATGGAGTCCCCAGCAGGGACGCTCTCAAGCACCCCCTCCAGAGAACCCAGAAAGGGTAGGTAGTCCAGACTGCTGTTTGGCGCATAAGCGCAGACAACACTAAGGACCCGTCCCCCAACCCGAAAGTGGAGGGAGGCCACCCTCTCATCCACTGGTGTAAACCCCAATGTACAGGCCCTGAGCCGGGGGGCAATAAGTATGCCCAGACCTGCTCAGCGCCTTTCACCGGTGGCAACTCCAGAGTAGAAGAGAGTCCAGCCCCTCTCAAGGAGACTGGTTCCAGAGTCCAAGCTGTGCGTCGAGGTGAGTCCAACTATATCTAGCCGGAACTTCTCAACCTCACGCACTAGCTCAGGCTCCTTCCCCACCAGAGAGGTGACATTCCACGTCCCTAGAGCCAGCTTCTGCAGCCGAGGATCGGACCGCCAAGGCTCCCGTCTTCGGCCACCGCCCAGCTCACACTGCACCCGACCTCTTTGGCCCCTCCTACAGGTGGTGAGCCCATGGGAAGGGGGACCCACGTTGCCTCTTCGGGCTGTGCCTGGCCGGGCCCCATGGGTGAAGGCCCGACCACCAGGCGCTCGCCATCGGGCCCCACCTCCAGGCCTGGCTCCAGAGGGAGGCCCCGGTGACCCACGTCCAGGCGAGGGAAAACGTCGTCCAAATGTTGCATTCATCATAAGAGGTCTGAACCGCTCTTTGTCTCTTCCCTCACCTAGGACCTGTTTGCCTTGGGTGCCCCTACCAGGGGCATAAAGCCCCCGACAACATAGCTCCCAGGATCATTGGGACACCCAAACCCCTCCACCACGATAAGGTGGCGGTTCGAGGAGGGGCAATACATATAATTCCGTAAATTATGTTTAGTAAAGTGAAATGACACTGGGAATAAGTATTGGTACATGAAGAAAAGAAGGTGCAAAAAGGCCTGCAAAAGCCAAGAAACCAGCTGAAATCTGTCAGTATTTAGAAAGCTATCCTGACCCCTAACATTGAAAATTAATAGCAGCTTGTTTAGCTCTAATTGATGGCCTATAAAAAGGTTTCTCATTACAAAGGTATCACACAAGAAGTATCTCATGATGGGTAAAAGCAAAGAGCTAGAAATACTGGAAGAATATGAATTAATTTCAGTAAGCATGTTCAATACTTCCCTGTGACATTCCACTGTACTACACAAAATTACATTTATGGACTTATTTATTTAGATTTTTTTGTATGTGTGGTTGTTACCAACATCTGGTGTACATTTTATTTCATTTACTTGAAATATCTGAAATATATTTCCTGAGAAAAAATGTTGACGTGTTCTGATCTTAATTGCTGTTCTCAAAGACAACCTTCAAGCATACACAAGTATTACAAAAATTTGATTGTGGTAAAGATATTTCTTTGTGGTGCTTGTTGACAGAAAGCTGACAAAAAAAATATCAGTGCAGAATTTATTTGGGTTGGGATTGGACAATTTGATCTTTCTATGAATGTTACTGTGATAATTTATGTCACAATATGGATTCCTAAGCATTGTGGCTAAAACACACTGTTACAGCATTATCATCTTAGAGAATGTGCAAGACTTTTTTTTTTTTTTTTAATAAATCCTTGCAATTTTTCCACATTAAAACATCATAAGGCATACTGTGTATTGTCCAACATGAAATCATATCATAATATCAAAGCTGTGAAATCTGAAACATCTGATATGGCAGTATGGAAAAGTAACACCCCAGTATCAGTTCAAAGTGGTATTTTCAGTGTTGTGCTTCGGTCTACTGCTTAGGTTATTAAAGTATAAAGTAACAGCTATGGAATCATATGTTCTGAGAATCACTTTCAGGGGTTTTGTTACAAAAATAGAGGCCTCAGATTGGGCTTAAAAAATGTACAAATGCAATTCCATGTAAATACTGTTTAGAATGGCTTTAACTCTGATTTGCTTAAAGCAATCTAATTGCACAGAAACTTATGTATTTAAGCATATCTCATTAAGACAGTCGGATTCAAGAATGTACAAGAATTAACAACCCACACACACACACACAAACTCCTACTATAACCAACCTTCTTGTTGCTGCAGTAACCTGAGAACACTTAGCACAGAAAAGTCATCCAACAGAAACATCTGGAGCTACAGTCTGTCTCTCTCTCTCTTTCTCCCCCCCATCTCTTTCTCTCTGTCCCTCTCTCTCCCTCCCTCTCTCACACATACAGAAACACACACTTGCAAACACTCTTAACAGACAAACTTGTGTCTGTTTTTTTGTGAGGGTCTCTAGTTTCACTCTTTTTCTTTACAAAATGCAACTTTAGAGCTATGAGAAAGACTGCTCAACTGTTTGACTCTCAGTGCACTTACCAATGAATATAGATAAAATCCAGACCAATAATGATGTGAACATTTTTAATTTCTTTGACAACAAATTATTGTAGAAAACAACCTTTGAGCTAGTACACAGATTCATTCATTTATTATCTCAACTGAAACCTGACTAGGGTCGCAGGTGATAAGTGGAATGTGCAGCGCATAGGATAAAATGTGGAAAAATACTCTTGACAGGTTGGCAGTCCATTACTGGGCAGACACACAGACAAACACACAATCATTGGACTGTAGGAAGAAACCAAAGTAACTAAAAAAAAACCCACACAGACACTAGGAAACATGCAACCCTTCCAGAAAGGAGTCAGGCCACCCCTACTGTGAACTGAACACAAAACCTCGTGAGGTGAGGTGACGGTGTAGCCCTTGTGCCACCATTTGACCTTGTGCACAGAAAAACAAACAAAAAAAACTTCTAAACATGTGCCTTACCTAACTAGAAGTGTTAATCCTTTAAACTTAAACAAAAGCTAAATGATTTTTAATATTACAATACCATCTTTTCTGTTATTGTAGACCTACAGTACTGTGCAAAGGTTTTAGGCAGGTGTGGAAAAAATGCTGTAAACAAAGAATGCTTTCAAAAATGGAAGTGTTAATCATTTACTTTCATCAACAAAATGCAGTGAATGAACAAAAGAGAAATCTAAATCAAATCAATATTTGGTGTGACCACCCTTTGCCTTCAAAACAGCATCAGTTCTTCTAGGTACACTTGCACACAGTTTTTGAAGGAACTCGGCTGGTCGGTTGTTCCAAACATCTTGGAGAACTAACCACAGATCTACTGTGGATGTAGGCTTCCTCACATCCTTCTGTCTCTTCATGTAATCCCAGACACACTCGATGATGTTGAGATCAGGGCTCTGTGGGGGCCACAAGAATTGATGCTGGTTTGAAGGCAAAAGGTAGTAACACCAAATATTGATTTGATTTAGATTTTTCTTTTGTTCGCTCACTTTGCATTTTGTAAATTGATAAAAATAAACAATCATTATTTATATTTCTGAAAGCATTCTTTGTTTACAGCATTTTTTCCACACCTGCCTAAAACTTTTGCCCAGTACTGTAGTTGAGACGGAATAGTGTTTGCATGCCTTAGGACTGGACAAGTAGTTCAGGGAAAATTTAATTTTCATACTATTCCAAAATTTAGCACATCACCCAATGGTCTCATGTAGCTAACAGGTAATGGAACTGTGTAAACCTCTGTAAAACTCATATCTTCATAAGCTGATAAGTAATTTGATACTTTATTTTGTTTTGGTTACAGTAGGGTAGTGTTTATAAGACCACATGAAATGTAAGCCTTTTATGACAATTGTTGTTAACCAACTCAGATGTTTTTAAAGGCTTCCTTTAAAACAACTAACCTGGTTTAATACAACTAACCTGGTTGTATAGGTTTTAGTAGACATCCTTTTTATAAAACTTTTTATATACATGTCATTTGTAACCAAAATATTGCTAGTGTAATTGAGGGAAAGGGAGTTGTGATTAGTAAAGCATGCAGTTGTGATAAGTTTTATTTTCTTTTTCTTTTTAGCTTTCTTAGCCTTCTAGGATGTCCAAATTTAATTCTTTGGGTCCATTGCATTTTGATGGTTGCACTGCTCTGCCTAATTGACTAAAGTTGACAATAAACTAATGATTTCAACATTCAAAATTGAGCAATGGCTGAGCAGGAATATAATTTTAAGAAATGCAGTTCCTGTGCCATGCTAACTTTGGTTGGGATAAAGAGAGCACTGTGTACTTTTTCACATAAAGAGCATGTCTACATATCTTACAATGTTTCATACAAGTGCATTTTTGTTTGCAATTCTTCCTTACCGGTGCTTCACTTGTTCTGGTCTCTGATTCGTAGGCACCTTCTTTTCAATGCTGGCTCTGCATCCAGATGTACGCTGCCTAGTGCAGTGTCATGTAAATGAATGTTTGTATCCTTGTCCCAGTTGTGCATTTTGTGAGCAAGTGTATGTGCAGCTGTTCGTGTGATAGTGTGTATATTTTTCTCTCGTAATTTTTGTAGGATGGATTGTGCATAAGTGTGCTCTTCATCAGCTGTGAGAGCGTCTTCTGTGGGCCCTGATGTGCTCTTCTCCGATTGGTCTGTCTGGCAGTATTTTTCCTCAGCTGTGCATGTATGGTTTGAGCTAAACTCCCATCCTGCTGAGAAATTGTCTTCCACTTCCTTTTTCTCAGAAAAGTTTTTTTTTGAGTCTCGGGACAGGCCTAAAATTTGTACAGACATTGCTCTGTTCTTGGAGGGTGAATTAGGTCTGTCTGATGTCACTGAGGTGGCCTGAATGGTTGGGAAATAGGTTGGTAAATATGAAGATGCAGGTTCTGGTGATGTATTACTTCGTAAAACAGAGACTGTAGGAGTAATGATAGAGCCCATGTTGCTGCTACACTGATTGACTGTCTTACGTAAAACAATTGAAGTGGTTAAAGTATGTGTTGGTGAAGATACTTGTGTAAGGGTTGAACTGTTTGTGTGCACAGAAGGAACGGTTAAAGTGCCAGTATTACGTTTAAGGGACTGTGGCACAGTTGAATCGTTTTCAATCTCCAGGGGGTTCCAGCCAGGCCATTGTTCAGTCTCCCTCTGCTCAAACCCAGCCTGGACTTCAGTTTCCTGCTTCACCAGGAGTCTGTGGAACACTCTCTGAATCACCTGACACTCCCTACCCTCATCCCTGAGCTCTGCTATATTATCAGGTGACAAAGGAGGAGTGGCATTAGGGTCCGCATGAGTGGATGAGGTTTGTGAAACCAGTGACGAAAAAGGGGAAGTACAAGAGTCCAGAGGAGATGGAGACTCTTCAGTCTTTACTCTGTGCTCAATAAAATTGGTAACCTCAGTATCCCCAGTCATTTTCTGTTCTGTTAAATCTCCAGAAACAACCAATGTGTTTTCCCTTTCTCCCTTGTCACTGCTGTTTCGAATGACATTTGCATTAGTTGAAACACCTGAGCCAAGATGTATAGGTATGGGTATAGGCACAGGGACAGGCAGGGGAATAATAATTGGGTATGGCACCAGGAGGGTAGGTTGAGGGATTGAATGAGGGTATGTGGATGCACATGGAAAGACTGGACCTGAGTATGGATGCAAGATGTGTGGTGGTGGAAGTTGGCAAATGGAGGGTGTCTGTAATTGTGAAGATGGATGTAGGGGCCTATGGATTGGGTTAGATACAGGGTTGCGAGGTTGCTGATGAACAGGGCTATGGAGACCCTGTGCTTGGAGTGGTGGCCGGAGGAAGGGAGGTGGGTTCTGTAGCAACCGCAGTTGGTCTGCAGCAAAGCAAGGAGTGGGCCATCCACTCTGGAGTTGGGAAGAATTTAATTCTTGTTCCCTCTGGGCTCTGACAGGTGCTCTAACCAAGGAAGATGATGAGGAGCTTATGATGGATGCTGTTGAAGTTTGCAAAGGCGTAGTTGCTTCTTTGGGTGACAGAACATTGTTTTCTCCTTCCAGGGAAGGGTTGTCCCAGGACTCCGGTGTGAGAAGTGCTTGATTCTCTCCAGTGACTGGATGGCTCTCTTTGTCTTTATGACTGGGACTGGAGCCAGTAGTGGTGAGTGCTGCACGGGCTTCCCGATAGAATATATCCATCTTGTACTGGTTGAGACACTTTGTGCTGCAGAACTGAAGCCTTTCCTCACCTGCACCAAAATCAAGGTACTTGCTGTGACGCACATGTTTGCACCAATCGCAGACCTGGAGGGTATAGGAAAAAAGTCTAAATACTTTTGTTTTGTCAGCCATTTATTGTAGAAGTTAAATATGTCTGTCTGACATGAAACAAGGAAGGGAATATTGATGTGACACTGCAATTCTACAACAAATGTTTCCACAATCAGTAGCCACTAGTCAAATTTTGCAATTTTGATATCCAAGTGCTTGATGAGGGGCAGCGGTGGCCTAGTGGTTAGGGAGTTGGCCACAAGATCGGAAGATTGTGGGTTCAAGCCCCTTACCAGTACATTGCTCTGAGGTACCCTTGAGCAAAGTACCATCCCCGTCAATGCTCCCCGGGCAGCTTTCATAGCAGGCCCCTGCTGCACGGTGTGTGTTTGTGCATGGGTTAAATGCAGAGGTCCAATTTCGTTGTGGTTCACTGTGTGCTGTGCTGTGACCTCGCAATGACAAGAATAGTCACTTTCAACTAACAATGCAATGACAGTTTCTTTTAAACTATATGTATGTTGTGTATTTTGAGATTGAGGAATTGAAAGATAAGCAGATTAAATGTCCAGATAAATGAGTGTTGGGTGCATTCTTGGACATTAGACATGATAATGTTCAAAGCTTGTACTCGCGTGTTGCTGTTCATCTTAAGCATGAGCCGAGGAGGGGTCTCTCTTATTTTTCCAGGTGATGGAGGAGACTGATTGCTGTGCTGATCTTCATCCCGGGCCTGAAAGAAATATTGATGGTATCTTGTAAAATGACAACTACTGCCCTTATAACAATTTCCACATTGTCCCAGTAGCTAGCACGTGGATGTGGGATGCTTGGCTTTTGGTGTTCTTGTTGAAAACAAGGTTTCTGGGTGTTTGTGTTTACAGTGAATACCTAGTGTGTGTTTGTGTGAGTATGTGTTTGAACTGACTGCTCCAGATTGTGGAAAACTGATACTGTGCTGGCTGTACCCAGTACTCTCACTGTCTAGCTGCTCTGTGTGTAGAGTCTGAAACCTGATGCTGCTGTGGTAAAGTATGTGCTGCAAAAGGACACCCATCTACACATGGCGGTCCTTCCACTGAAACAGGCTGCTACTTGTCTGTACCCCCACTTTTTCACTCTTTCTCCCTCTCCAGGCTGCCTATTTTGCTTCTACCTCTCTTTTGCTTTATTGTGGGAATAAACCATACAGCAAAAAAAAAACAAAAACAAACAAAAAAAATGCTACAGTAGATAGCAAAGTGTATAGGTGCAAGTGAGAACGTAATGCTTATGGTAGCGTGTCTGTGTTGTGTGTAGTAGTGTTAATGTGATACAAAATGTGTATTTTTGTACTCATCTTTTTAACAGAAGAGCACTAAATATACATAATGCCTTTTGAAACCAGCTATAGCTGACAGCTTGACATTTATTGTGAAAAGGGATTTTACATTTCTAGGCTGTCACTTGACTTTATGAAAGCAGGTAACTAGCAGGTATGATTTATTTTCAGAGGAGATAAGCAGTAAGTAAGAACTAGCAGTGATAATGTGAATGCTGAATGCTGTTTTATGGTAATGCTGTTGTGCAAGTAGTGTAGTAACATGAGTGTATATTTGAACCCACTGTACCCAGTTGATTAGCTAATTCTATCCTACTGAACAATTTATTGAAGGTGTTTCCCAGCTCTTCTATTCAGAATGCACTTTCATTTTAAAAAGGTCGGATCAGGTTACTTAACTCTATTTGCAAAAATGTATTAGTATGAAGGTTTGCCATTTCTGAATACACCACTATTCTGTTTATTAATGTAAGGCAGTAAGGATATGTAACATTGTCTGTGCGATTCTTTTAAAGTGTAACACACCCTACCACACACACACACACACACTCATCAGTAACCTGAGCTCTTATAATGGATGCTACTGAGATCATTAGATGACCAGACTCAAACGGTGCTCAACAAACACATTCTTCTGCAGTTAGGATGTTTGCAGGTCAAGGTATTTTGCCAAAAGCCAGTTAACTGGAAATATATCACAAAGATCTTTATTCTTGACATATTATTTAATCTGTCAAACGTCCATCGTCATTATGTTTGGTCTCAATTTTCCAAACACTTTTTACTTCTAGTTAGTTGTATCTTTATAACTTCTTTTCTGACAGTTTGGAACAAACTATTAAATTTGCATAACACCCTGAGGCATTAGAATGATATATATTTAAAACTCTCTTTTCAGATGTCTGGATCCACTAAAAGGCTGAAATGGAAATGTTGACAGCTATGAAACAGCTCAACATTTTATAGGCACGCACCACTCTGGTTATTGTGATCTTCTTCTTCTTCTTTTATTTATTTCGGCATGCTCCTGTTTAGGGGTCGCCACACAGAGGATCAACCGTCTCCATTTCTTCCGGTCCTCATTTTCCTGCTTCAAACCAGACACCTTTATGTCCTCTCTCACCATTTTTATATATATATATATATACACTCATTTCTAATCCTGTCCATCCTTGTCACACCCAATGAAAATCTCAGCATCTTTAACTCTGACACCTCCTGCTCCACCTCCTGTCTTTTCATCAGTGCCATCTCCAACCCATACAACATAGCTGGTCTCACTACTGTCCTGTAAACCTTCCCTTTTATGCTAGCTGGTACCCATCTGTCACAAATCACTCCAGCCACTGCACTCTCATTTTCACCTCTCTTCCACACTCGCCATTACTCTGAACGGTTGATCCCAAGTATGCAAACTCCTCCACCTTTGTCACCTCTACTCCCTCCATCCTAACCACTCCACTTTCCTCTTTCATTCACACTCATGTATTCTGCCTTTGACCTACTCACTTTCTTTCCTCTCCTCTCTAGAGCATATCTCCATCTCTGCAGTTTCTCCTCAAGCTGCTCCCTACTCTCACTGCAGAGCACAATATTATCAGCAAACATCATCCATGGAGACTCCTGTCTAACCTCATCCGTCAACTTGTCCATTACTATTGCAAACAAGAAAGGGCTCAGCGCTGATGTAATCCAACATCTACCTTAAATGCATCTATCACTCCCACTGCAGATCTCACCACTGTTACATTGCCATCATACATATCCTGAACTACTCTTACATACCACTCTTACATGCCACTCCTGACCTCCTCATACAAAACCACAACTCCTCTCTAGGCACCCTTCATATGCTTTCTCCAAGTCCACAAAGGCACAATGTAACTCTTTCTGACCTCTGTACTTCTCCATCAACACCCTCAGAGTAAACTTTGCATCTGTAGTGCTCTTTCTCTGCATAAAACCATACTGCTGTTCACTAATCCCCACCTATTTTCTTAACCTCGTTTCCACGACTCTTTCCCATAACTTCATGCTGTGGCTGATCAACTTTATCCCTCTATAGTTACTACAGCTCTGCACATCACTCTTATTCTTGAAAATCAGTACCAGTACACTTTGTCTGCACTCCTCAGGCTTCCTCTCACTTTCCAAGATTCTTTTTAACAATCTGGTCAGAAACTCAACTGCCATCTCCCCCTAAACACCTCCATGCTTCCACTGGTATGTCATCCGGTCCAACAGCCGTTCCACTCTTCATCCTCTTCATCGCTGCCCTTACTTCCATCTTGCTTATTTCCTGGTTCACTAACCTCACATCATCCAATCTTCTCTCTCTCTCTCTCTCTCTCTCTCGCTCTCTCTCTCTCTCTCTCTCTCTCTAGCTCTCTAGCTCTTACCTGTGAGTATGTTTCCATTTCTATCTTTAATCACCCTGACCTGCTGCACATCTTTCCCAGCTCTGTTTCTCTGTCTAGTCAATCAGTATAGACCTTTTTTCCTTTATTGTGCAACCTCTCATACGATTCACCAAACACCTTATCTTTGGCCTTCACCACTGCTTTCTTCACCCTGCGGTTCATCTCCTCATACATCTGTCTACTTTCTTCATCTCTCTGACTGTCCCACTTCTTCTTTGCCTCCCTCTCCTTCTGTATACACTCCTGTACTTCTCGGTTTCACCAACAGGTTTCCTTATCCACCTTCTTCCTTCCAGATGTCACACCAAGTACATTTCTAGCTGTTTGCCTTATCACTTCTACAGTAGCTAACCTGCAATCTGGTAGCTCTTCGTCACCTCCCAGTGCCCGTGTTAACTCCTGTCTCAATTCCACCTTACAGTGTTCCTTCTTCAGCTTCCACCACTTGATCCTCGCCTCTGCCCTCACTTTCCTCCTCTTCTTGACCTCCAAGGTCATCCTACAGACCACCATCCTATGCTGTTTAGCTACACTATCCCCTCTCACTACTTTGCAGTCTCTGATCTCCTTCAGACTGACGTCACCCTGTGCTCCTGCCTCTTCTTAAAATAAGTATTAACTACAGCCATTTCCATCCTTTTCACAAAATCTACAACCATCTGACATTCTCCTTGACACCATACCTACCCTTCAATTCCTCATCACCTCTGTTCCCTTCAACAACATGACCATTAAAATCTGCACCAATCACCACTCTCTCTCCCCTGGGTACACCCTCCATCACTTCATCTAACTCACTCTGGTTATTGTGATGTGCTGCATAATAGCTTTTTCATGTACTTATCTGTTATGGCCACCTGGAGTACTGCAAGGTTACAAATACAGTAAAATAAAATAATAAAACACATTACAGAAAATAAATATCAATCAATGTGAATATTTCTCCTGTGCTTACAATTTTTTCAATAATTATTTAGAGGATACTGAGATGATTCCATGCATGTCTAGCATTGATTATTTTTTCAGCAATAATGGAGTACCTGCAGTAATGACAATGCTTATTACATTCATGTAAATGGGCAGTCAAACCTGTTATAGCTACATATAGTTATATATGTAAGTCTTCTTTTTAGTGACATTACAACCAAAACAGGGGACTTTTGCAGCTTAGGATCTATGAATGTACTTCACTACATGGGCAATGGAGAGAACACACATTACAATTTTACTTTTACAGTATTTATAGAGCCCTTTTAATGTAAAAAGCAATGAGATGTGGATTCCTTTTGAAAGGAACTTCATTCCAGTCCAGAGTGACAAAGATGCATACAGGCTGCCCTTGGAATACAGAAAATAAAGGGCCTATGCTGAAAGGCTAGAAAACAGAAACAAACCTTGTTGCGTTTGAAGTAGGCTCGGCGACACATGGCAAAGCACTTTTCACTGCAGAAGCTCTTCAGCTCAGAACCCATGATCAAAGAGTACCGTTTCAGTCCCTCTTTCTGACACCACACGCAAACTATCTGAATATTCTGTTGTTCTTCCACTAAAAGAGAGAGACAGAGATGGTCAAATAAAATGTGCAGATTAGGGAAGCACCGATGTGGTATTTGTAAGATGATACCTATATACATTTCTATATATATTCTATATCTATTTCATTTATATATGTGCTGACACTGATACAAAAAAAACATTTGAAAAATGCAGTAATGAAAACTAAATCACTCTGGATTAGAAAAATTAGTGCAAAAGTAAGATTTAATGTTTGTTGCAGTGTGTGTATGTGTGTATGCTGCAGCTTTTCACACCTGTAGATGGTTTGATGAATGGCACTACCACAGGTGTGCTGTGCAAGTCTTTTGTGTGGGGGGAGGATGAGGATGATGAAGGTGAGAGAGGAAAGCAGGCAGACTCCCTCATTCCATTTTTAGCAGATGCAGAGGAACAGGATGGCACTTTAGTTTCCACTGCACTGGGCTTAAACTCAGAATTCTCTGCAGACAATGATTGAGAGCAAAGACATGTACAAATGTGTAGTGAAAAAATGTTTTGTTGATTCGTGCTTTGTTGGTCTTATATGGAAGCTAGCTGTTCAGATAAATACACTGTTAATGAATAAATTCAGTTCACAGGATGGACCTCCCTCTCCCTTCATCACTTGCTTTGCTTGCCAGGGTGAACATCTGTTATTTCAATAACTTGATAGATATTTTAAATATCCAAAGGTTAAGTGCCAATCTTTACTTCTTGATATGATGCCCAATACAATGAAAGAGTGTGACACTTTGCTTAAAAGTTTTCTTCCTTGTCTCCTTTTTATCCCTATCCTCTGCATCTTCAACTTTCAAAGTCGGCAGCAATCACCACTCTCTCTGCCCTGATATACTCTCTAGAGCAGGGGTCACCAATCTTTTTGAAGCTGAGAGCTACTTCACGGGTACTGAGCTGTACGAAGGGCAACCAGTTACCAGTTACCTAAATTATCTAAAATTCATGTCTAATAAACGTTTTAAATGCTTTTTTTTTTTTATTAAGATATTGTCATTTTCAAATCTATATAAATGCAAATGTGATTAAAGAAGAAAAGCAACAGGATCAAATTAAATTTTAGACGCTGCTCACTGGTGAGTTGTGCTATTTTTAGAACAGGTCCGCGGGCGACTCACATGGTCCTCCTGGTGCCGCGGGCACCATGTTGGTGACCCCTGCTCTAGAGCATATCTCCATCTGCTCTCGCTACAGAACACAATATCATCAGCAAACATCATAGTCCACGGAGACTCCTGTCTAACCTTGTCTGTTAACCTTCTCATTACTATTGCAAACAAGAATGGGCTTGGCCCTGATCCTTCATGTATGCCCACCTCAACTTTAAATGCATCTGTCACTCCTACTGCAGACCTCACCACTGTCATACTGCCCTTATACATATCCTGTACTACTCTGACATACAGTACTGTGCAAAAGTTTTAGGCAGGTATGAAAAAATGCTCTAAACAAAGAATGCTTTCAAAAATGGAAGTGTTAATCATTTATTTTCATCAATCAACAAAATGTAGTGAATGAACAAAACAGAAATCTAAATCAAATCAATATTTGTTGTGACCACCCTTTGCCTTCAAAACAGCATCAATTCTTCTAGGTACACTTGCACACGGTTTTTGAAGGAACTCAGCTGGTAGGTTGTTCCAAACATGACTGTGTTTCAACCTACGTGTGACACTGATGATCATCAGCACCTGTTTGGTAAAACTGGTTGATCATACACTGACTATAATCCTACAAAATCCCTGACTTTGTGCAAGTGTACCTATAAGAATTGATGCTGGTTTGAAGGCAAAAGGTAGTAACACCAAATATTGATTTGATTTAGATTTTTCTTTTGTTCGTTCACTTTGCATTTTGTAAATTGATAAAATTAAACAATCATTATTTATATTTCTGAAAGCATTCTTTGTTTAAAGCATTTTTTCACACCTGCCTAAAACTTTTGCACAGTACTGTACTTCTCTGCCACTCATAACTTCCTCATACAAAGCCACAACTCCACTATAGGCACCCTGCCATATGCTTCTCCAAGTCCACATAGGCACAATGTAACTCCTGCTGACCTTCTCTGTACTTCTCCATCAACACCCTCAGAGTTAATAATACATCTGTAGAGCTGTTTCTGGGCATGAAACCATACGGTTACTCACTAATCATCATCCATTTTCTAAACCTAACTTCCACTGTTAAGAATCTCACTTCTTCAGCTTCCACCACTTGATCCTCAAAAGTCTCCAGCCTCCTTCAGACCGACCCTCCTGCAAAGGATATAATCTACCTGTGCATCTTCCTCTACTCTTGTACATCACCCTGTGCTCCTCCCTCTCCTTCCAATAAGTATTTTTTATAGCCATTTCCACCCTTTTCACAAAATCTACAACCATCTGACCTTCTGCATTCCTCACCTTCACACTATACCTACCCACTCATCACCTACTCATCACCTCTGTTCCCTTCACCAACATGTCCATTAAAGTTTGCACCAAACACTACTCTCTCTGCCCTGGTATACTCTCTATCACTTCATCTAACTCCATAATTCTTTCTCCTACAACCAACTTTAAGGGCATAAGCACTAATAGCATTCACAATCACACCATCAGCTTCCAGCTTCAAACTCATTCCCCTATCTGACACACTTTCACTCTTTCAGGATAACACCTACCCCATTCCTCCTTCATCCACACCATGATAAAACAGTTTGAAACCACCTCTAGTACACCTGGCCTTACTACCCTTCCATCTAGTCTCTTACCCACAAAATTCCCTTCCTTCAACTTTCTTTCTGTCCATCATATCAGCTAACTCTAATAGACCAATATAAGTAATTAAGCGACTAGCCCTGTTGACAGTTTAAATCTACACTTACCTAAATGTACCTTGAGCTGTTATGTAATCTCAGATGGGCTTGCTTCTGGGTTCTGAAACTGTATTCATATTCATGGATTAGAGTTACCCGAAGGTTGCTGACTCAATCCTTTGGGGGGTCTATGCAATGTATTTGCAGTCCCATTCCTGAAGTGTCTCTTGGCAAAGAACATAACCCCATAGCTCTTCACTACTGCTGTGGTTTGTTGGGTTAAATGCAGGGGATGAATCCATTACTTGCTGTTAACAGTGTGTGTGTGTGTGTGTGTGTGTGTGTGAGCTTCACACATCCTAGCAAACCTTGGATACCAAAATAGTCTTGACAATCAGGTTGGCACTGGTTCAATTCTTTTTTCTTGTAAACCAGCAATTGTATACCACTAGAAACAAAGATCAGCAAAAATACTTGGGAATTTTTTTGTGCAAAAAAATCCTCAAATATGGTCACTTTATCGAATGTGTCTTGGTGCAGAACTTGGTATATGTGGATATGTTTATGAACTCTGACCTTTAAGCACAGATACATGGTGATGTCTTGTTCTGCTGGAGAAATTCCTGATATCAGAAGCTTCTGCATCCTGTAGGTCCACTTTGTCATAACCATACCAGCCCAGCAATTCATTCATCGTGCTCTCTGCAAAACTCTGATACACACCATAAATATTCTGTTAAAATAAAATACTATACAGATTACGCAAGCAATCTGATTCATGCTTTTCTGAAATTAGAAAAAGATGCACAGAAAATGTGTGATATGTTTTGAAATGGGCCCTTTAAACATTTAAAGTCCACATTTTTTCTTCAGTTGTTAGTTCCTATACATATTATCCAGTAACAACTATGAATTATTACTACTATGAAACTTAAAGTTCACACTTTCATATTAGAATAGTTTATGTTGTGTTTTATCCTTAGAATAAAAAGATTTTTTCACTAATGCTATGTGTGATTCAGGGAAATATCCTGTGCATGACTGTTGCAAAAAAAACCCACTCTGAATCACACTTTGTTGCTTCAGTATAAACACTTAAAATTAAATCTGTCTAAAGAGCACAGAAACCTCTTGCTCGCTCTGTCTGTCTGAGATTAGAGAAGTAAAATGATTCATGCTTAGCTGAAATCAGAGGAGGATACTGAACACCACAGCTGGGCTTTGGACTTCCCAGAAATCCCCCTCCCCTTTAGCCCTCATTTCTATACTCCTCTAGTTCCCCCTTTCCCCTTCTCATCTTTTCTACTTTTCCCCCCCCTCAAGGATCTGATTCCATCCCCTTTTCCTCCCTTTCCACTCCTCCAGTTGCTTTGAAAGTCCCGTCCTCACTCATCTCTCCTCTAGGTCTCACAACCAAAACAAACAGTTAAAGAGACTTTCTCTCTTCTCTCTCTGTTACTCGACTCTTCAGTCCTTCTCTAATTTCATTCTTCCTTGCAAAAACAGATCTTTTTTAGAACAGTGACATTTTCACACAAAGGCTTGTCCTTTCTCTCCATTACTCTGTCAATCACTGCATTCATCCAAAAAAGGCTGCCCAATAAAAATTATGTATCTTTTAGTTGACCAGGCTGGGAAGGTGGCTTCTGTTGCTCATAGTTCCAGTTCTGTGAATGATTCTCACACATATTCTTTCACTTCTTAAAGGGACATTCTAACCAAAATGAAAAATGTAATTATCACTACATTAATTAGAAACATGTCCATTTGTCTCCTTAAGTGCAAAAATAGCCTTTACTACAAGGTTGTTTCACTGCACACAGAAAAGGAAAACCCCTTCTGGTGGTGTATTTTAAAAGCTGAAAGAGGCTTTTAAGGGCTTTGCTGCGGATACCTGAAAACAGACTTGTTCTACCACACAACTCTAAGTGAGATAGCTAACAGTACTAAGGTTGCCAAATATACCATCTTTATTTGTCAGTCTCTACAACAGTGGCTATACGATAGGATTTCTTAATTATCATGGGTGAATTGGTTGTATGACACACTATGGGCACTGTGGTGGGTGAAAAATTATTAACAAAAACACAAAAGGGATATAGGCTCACCATTTCTGTCAACCAAGAGAGGCTAAGGGATAATTGCTACCTTACAAAATACCTAACTTGATAAAACAGACATTAAATGCTAGTTTTGGTCAGATGCCCCTTTAACTTTCATCCTTCAAAATGTCTTTGATAAGTGACTGTGCTCTTCAGATGAGGTATACTGGAGATATTCATTAGCTTCACCTTGTTTCCCAACCTAACCATTCTAACCATTCAACAGGCTTATACAGATTGCTCTGGGTTCATAATATTTTTTGAGAATATGTCTCTTGTATGGCTACAGATAAAATGAATGCAATATGTGTGTTCTCATTCTGATTGCTGTAAAGATTGATTACATGAAAGCCTGCCCCAGTTTCCATCTCCCAGAAGATTACCCCGAAACCCGCACATATTGTTTTACTGTTTTCTCATTAGTGTGAGATGGACCCTTTTCCAGCCTCTTCTTCTCTGCAGTTCCCACAATATTGCTCTTGTTCCTTCTTGTCAATTCAGGCAAACATCTGCCCATTGAGGGAGTCGCCTTATCCTGGGCTGCAGTAAGCACTGTAGCTAAAGGCAACAAAACCCACACTGACCCCCACTCAAACTCTGGGCACACTTACATCAGGACCAGCTATGGTTTCACGTGTTTGGATTAAAATTAGTTAAATTGTAACCCTACACCCTCCAGTTCCGTGGATATCATATGCTTTGATCCAAAACGGCTCACACAAAGAGACCTGCACTGGTTGCCTCCCTAGGGTTACCCTACACAGACACCCTTCAAAATTCTCACACGCAGAAGCTGTTTTGAAAACCTAGAAGGGACTCTGTGGTAGCATATTTCAAAATTAGCTTCCATGGTCGGAGACTCAAAACTCAGATGGCATGTTAAAGCATATTGAGTCTGTGGAGCTGGATGTAGACTTTGTTCTGGATGTGACTGTCACACGTGGTGTAATATCAATATATTATTATATATATTTTTTTTTATGATTTAGTCTGGAATCAGTGTGGGTCTGGGAAACTGGGACATGAAGCTCAAATTTAAGAACCCCAAAATTAGCAATAGTAAAAGTCAACACAACCAATTTATACCGTGCAAATGAAAGACCCTTAATGACACACTATTGCATGTGATATTTAAGTAAAGCTAAAAGACCTCAAAAAGACCCTAGAATGGTGAAAGTGTAAGCACAGTTCAGATCTGAGTGACTGGTAAAGGATGGTGAGGGGTATGATGCGCTGCTGTACATCAAAGGCAAGAATTTGCACATCTGTGTAAAAGTTGAGTTTAAATGGGTTTAAGAGTGTCCCAAATCTACCAGCACACCTCACAACTTTAAGAAAGATCACATAACCGACAACATCAAAGCTGTGTGGAGTTTTCAAGGAAATTCTGCAAACGACGCACACACATACACAAGTATTAACCCACGAGGACGTACCTTCATCTCCTGGCTGACCTCTCTTTTGACGGGATGAGCCGGCTTCCTGCTTCGCTTGTTTTCCGGTGGCCTCCCTTTTTCCATCTTTGGCATCGTTTGCAACGCAGGGCTGTGAGCGGCAGCCCGAAGTAGAGAGGGATTCAGCTGAGAAGAGATACAGACGCGAAAACGCACTCGCTCTTTACGTACACAGTGGTCGGGACATGCGCGCTAAACAAAGCGCGTGAGGTCGGGAAGGGCGGGGGGAGAGGGAGGGGCTCGAGTCGTAACCAAACACCTAGCGCCCAGCTCTCCCGCTCCCCCTAACCGAGCGCGAGCGCCACACCGATTTGTCAGTGCAGGCTGATCCCGTCTGTTCGCTTCTTTCCGGTACGACGGATAATCATCGCGCGTGCAGCGATTCCAACCTTAAATGGCGTTTAAGGTTAATGGTTAATGGCGTCACAGACAAGCCTAAGATACACACTGTTAAGGAAAATAACTAATTATTTACTAATTATTACTGTTTACCTTAGTTAGTTTACGGCTTTGTATGTATACACTGAAACTTTTATATTTTAAACAATGTTTATTAAAGTACGTACAACTTTTTTTTTGCTTTAAATAAAAGCATACTATGCTTCTTTTTCCTTTTCATTTACAAAGCATTCTCAAACAGCAATGCAGTGAAAATGTAGAGCTGCGCTGCTTAAGAACATGAGGGACAGAATGGCTGACGGTGGGTAAGAGCAGAAACAATGATTACGACGACGAGCATATCATTAATGTTAATTTTTACTGTAAAAACTTTTGCCTTAATATACTTAAGTCTGTAAGTATTTAATATCTTCTAGGTTTACAAAAAAAGTAAAAAAAAAAAAAATATGTATCTTCTGTGGCATTGCTCTAAGGCTCTCTCTCTCTCTCTCTCTCTCTCTCTCTCTCTCTCTCTCTCTCTCTCTCTCACTAAATCTAAGAGTTTGAAATCTCTATCAGTAGTTTAGAGTAGCTCAGATTTCGGGCCTCTTGTACCCCTGTGGCTGATATCTGATCTCCTCATGCCTGGAATCAATGCTGTGAAGTAGGAAGCATAAAGGCTGAATGAGGATGACTCTGAATTTCTCTCTGAATAATACAGGTTCAGATTCATTGTATTCAGGGACTGCAGTTTATAATTACAGATAGTAAGACCCTGCATTACCCCCTTCATCAATGGTCAGGACATGCAAATGTTCACCAATAAGCAGGTATTATTTGGGAGGTGAGTTATTTTCAGCACAGCAGTGACACATGTTTGTGTATGTTATCATACACTAATGTGGAATATAATGAACATCTTGCACAAAGATGAATTAGCATTATTATCATCAAATCAAGGACAGTATTATTTCTCAAATGAAATTGGTTGGATGTTTAAATCAAATCAGAATAAAATATATTGAAACTACAGCAGAAAAAAGAATTTTCTCTCTTTGTTCAAAATCATATAGCTTTGTTTTGCTTAGATTTCTATGAAGGGCTAAATGAAAATATACAGTGGAAAAAGCCTGAGTTTTGAAAACTTTCAATTTCATTAGTGAGTAAAGCACAAATTTTTTAATATACAGTTTAGGCCAAAATTATTAGCCCCCATTATGAAATTAGACAACACTTTTGATTTCTCCATGAAAATGACCATTAACAACAAGTGTTTGTTATTTTGGAAACAAATACAGTATAAAAAACAATGTGCACTAAGTTTAATTAGGATATTTTATTGATACACCGAGTTGAAACAAGAAAGGGCAAAAATGAGACATCCAAATTATTAGCCCCCTGGCCATTAATAGTCAATAGTGTACCCTTTCTGAGCCACAACTCACAACAGTCTCATACAGTAGTTCTTTACTAGGTTGGCACAGTTCTCCTGAGGGATTTTGTCCCATTCTTCCATTGCAAATTGTTCTAGCTGGTCCAAATTGCATGTTTTCCAAGCATGGACATTCACTTTGAGCACCCGCCACAGATTCTCAATAGGATTGAGGTCTGGGCTCTGTGTGGGCCACTCCAGGATCTTGGTTTTGGTATCCTTGAGGAACTTTTGGACTAATTTTGATGTATGCTTTGGGTCATTGTCTTGTTGGAAGACCCAGCAATGACCTAAGCCTAGACTATGAGCAGATTTCTGCATATTCTCCCACAAAATGTCAACATAATTTTCTTTTTCATGATGCCATGCACACGAACAAGGCTCCATGTATCTGAGGCTGCAAAACAGCCCCACAGCATGATGCTCCCACCACCATGTTTAACTGTGGGAACTGTGTTCCTAGGGTTGAAGGCCTCTCCCTTTCTTCACCAAACATCAGCAACATCCATGTGCCCAATTTATTCCAGTTTATTCTCATGAGACCAAAGCACAGATTTCCAAAACTCATCTTTACCTTTCAAATGATCACAGGTAAACCTCAGTTGGGCTGTGATGTGCCACTCTTTGAGTAATGGGGTTCTTCTGGGACGATGGCCCTGAAGCCCACCACGATGAAGAGCCCTCACAACTGTGTTCCTTGAAACATCAACTCCAGAAGAGGCCAAGTCAGCAACAATCATCTTGGCAGATGTCCGGGGCTCCTTGCTGACATCTCTGACTATTTTCCTCTCCAGAGTTCTTGAAATCTTGCGCTCATGGCCACCGCCAGGTTTGTTTCAGAATTTGTCTCCTTGTACTTGGCATTGATGCAACGTACTGCAGTTCTAAACACTGAATTGCTTGGAAGTGGCAGTGTAGCCTTCCTTATCATCATCTTCTTTCTGAGCTCCAGACTGATTTCCTTTGTCTTTGGCATGGTGAGTAACACACCCTCTTATGTGTTCTGTGCCCTGTTCCTTGGAGTCTTTTTAATTTAAGTGAAAGTGAAAGTGACAACCCTTGCGACTTGTGAAAGCGCCCAGGGAGCAGTGACAGGGACAGAGACGGTACCTTGCTCAAGGGTACCTCAGGGCAACTTACTGGCAAGGGGTTTGAACCCACAAGCTTCTGATCCTGTGGCCAACTCCCCTGACCACTAGGCCACCGCTGCCCCTGATTAAATGCTGATTATGTTGTTAGGAAGCCAACTGACTGCACAGGTGTGGTTTCAAAGCTGGTTGGTTAATTGCTGTAGGTGTGTTTTGAAAGCAAACATTCTAATATTTAATATTTTTGACCACCCCATTTTTTACTATATTTGATATAAAGCAAGCCTAAAAATGTATTTTATATTACAAAATGTACCAAAAGCTACTAAATAGCACTGGTGAATGTTTGCTTATATCAAGTTTCATCAATGCTGCAAACATTGGGAAGAAGTTTAAAAAAATGTTCCATAATTCCTGGGGGGCTAATAATTTTGGCCTCAACTGTACAGTGCATCTGGAAAGTATTCGCAGTATCGCAGTACTCAATTTTTTTTTTTTGCTATGTTACAGCCATATTCCAAAATGGACAGATTTGTTTTTACCTTAAAATTCTACACACAATACCCCATAATGACAAAGTGAAATAAATTTGCTTGAAACTTTTGCAAATGTATTAAAAATAAAAATCATGCATAAAACATGTACCTACATTATTTATAAATTATTTACAGCCTTAGCTACATACTTTGTTGAAGCACCTTTGGCAGCAATTACAGCCTCAGGTCTTTTTTGAGTATGATGCTGTAAGCTTGCCACCCCTTTTTTCGGTCAGTTTCTCCCATTCTTTTTTGTAGAACGTCTCAAGTTCTATCAGATTGGATGGATAGCATCGGAACACAGCCATTTTCAGTTTATGTTCAATCAGGTTCTGGCTGGGCCAGTCAGGACTGGCTGGGCCAGTCAAGGAAAATAGCAGAGTTATCTAGAAGCCACTCCTTTGTTATCTTGGTTGTGTGCTTAGGGTCATTATCCTGTTGAAGGATAAACTTTTGCACTAGTCAGAGGTCCAGAACACTCTGGAGCAGGTTATCATCAAGGATGTTTCTGTACATTGCTGTATTCATCTTTCCCCTGACCCTGACTACTCTTCCTGCTGCTGATAAACAACCCAACATCATGATGCTGCCACCACCATGCTTCACTGTAGGGATGGTATTGGTCAGGTGATGAGCGGTGCCTGGTTTGCACCAGACATGATGCTTGGCTTTCAGGCCAAAGACCAGATCAGACCAGAGGATTTTGGTGGAGTGCTGCAGAAATGTTCATTCTTCTGGAGGGTTCTTCTCTCTCCACAGTGCAATGTCGGAGCTCTGTGAGAGTGACCATCAAGTTTTTTGGCACCTCCCTGACGTAGGCCCTTCAACCCTGATTGCTCAGACTGTTGTGGAAAATTGAAGTGTGAGCCTAAGTCAGAAATTTTTTCTAAGTCAGAAATCAAACGAAGTCAAAGAGATGCAGCAAAACCATTTTAATGAAGAACTTCAGCAGGAGTGGTCCAGTGGGAGCAGTTTTCCACCAAAAATATTAAATGCTGTCATGATTAACACCTCAGTTTCCCCACCTTAACCACTTCAACAATAGACAAAGGTCCTTTCACTGATGGCTCCCTGTCTTAACCACTACCAGCATTTCAAGGTTGCTTCCCATCCAGTTTCCCATCGAGTTCTCAATTGTAAACGCAGCTTCTTGATTAAAAATGTAACTGTTTGCCACTGGCTATCTGTGGGAACTATTGTTCAATTAAAAATTTAACTCTTTGCTGCTGGATATCTTCTGGAAACAGCTGGACAGCGTAAGATACTGGACAAAATGTAACTGTTTGCAGGTGCAACTGCTTGCTTTCCCGTGGGAACTCCGTGGTGTGAGACACTATAGGACAGGGACAAAAGTAAAGGGACGTTTACTATAAGACTGGCGGGATGGCCAGTTCTAGGAAGAGTCCTGGTGGCATCAAACTTCTTCCATTTATGGATTATGGAGGCCACTGTGCACATTGGGACCTTCAATACTGCAGATGGTCTAAACATGCTCTGACATGCATTGTCAACTAAGGGATCTTATAAAGGTGTGTGCTGTTCCAAAACGCATCCAGTCAATTGAATTACCAAAGGTGGACGCCAATCAAGTTGTAGAAACTTCTGAAGGAAGATCAGTGGAAACAGGAAGCACCTGAGCTCACTTTTGAGTGTCATGTTTTACATTTTGTTTTTATTTAATTTAATACATTTGCAAAAGTTTCAAGCATGTGTAGAAATTTCTGGTAAAAAATGTATTTAACCCATGGCACATTCACATATCAACTCTGATTGAAAATGTAAAAGAGTTTAAAAAAAAGAATTTAAGCCAAAAATCATTTATGAAAATAAATGATTAACACTTCCATTTTTGAAAGCATTCTTTGTTTACAGCATGCATACAGCATTTCCACACCTGCCTAAAACCTTTGCACAGTACTGTATGTAACAAAGAATGCTTTCAAAAATGGAAGTGTTAATCATTTATTTTCATCAATCAACAAAATGCAGTGAATGAACAAAAGAGAAATCTAAATCAAATCAATATTTGGTGTGACCACCCTTTGCCTTCAAAACTGCATCAATTCTTCTAGGTACACTTTTTGAAGGAACTCGGCTGGTAGGTTGTTCCAAACCGCTTGGAGAACTAACCACAGATCTTCTGTGGATGTAGGCTTCCTCACATCCTTCTGTCTCTTCATGCAATCCAAGACACACTTGATGGTGTTGAGATCAGGGCTCTGTGGGGGCCATAAGAATTGATGCTGGTTTGAAGGCAAAAGGTGGTAACACCAAATATTGATTTGATTCAGATTTTTCTTTTGTTCACTCACTTTGCATTTTGTAAATTGATAAAAATAAACAATCATTATTTATATTTCTGAAAGCATTCTTTGTTTACAGCATTTTTTCCCACACCTGCCTAAAACTTTTGCACAGTACTATATATCTATATGCTCATCTGAGACAAATGCTAATGCCGGATTTGAAGAAGTACCTCCAAACCTCCAAAGCTTTCCAAATCAAAATATATTCAAACATAAAGAGCGACTATAAAGAGTGACTATGCATTCTTTTTCTGGCTGTACAATGTTTGTGTGTTCTGGAAATCATGATTGTGGACTGATTAATAGAAAAGATTAAAATGTTTATATTGTCAATCTACTTGTACTTAAGTGGATTAAAATTGTGCTGAGTATGCTTGCTGTGAAAAGGAAGCAAGTAAAGTCTCAACAAGTAATTACAGAATTTTTTGCCAGCACTGGCTCAAGCCATGTTATTCACTGAATTGCCGTTTGAGTCTGTTATAATAATATTGTTAGAGACTTTTTTAATGATTTGTATTTATTAATTTTTATTTTTGTTTATTGTCATTTTTTCTGTAAATACAGTTGAAGTTTATGATCCAGAACAAATGTCAACCATGTAATTCCAGAGCACACATACATCAAGCAGTACAAGACAATCTGTAGACTTGGTAATATGGTAATATTTGTATACAACAGAATTCTGTGGTGAAACATTGTTCAAGCTTCTGAAGTGAAATATATATTATTCTGTCCTTCAAAACATCCCAATAAACTACCTTAAAGGAGTCTTAAAGACAAAATTGCACTTTTTAAAATTCAGCATAATTTAATCTTACTGATTTAATAAAGACAACTAGAGTGATTCAATGTGAAAATGTTCATTGTAGAGAAACTTTCCAACACAATGTCTTAAAACATAAACAAAAACATAAATATTGTATTTGTACTGTATCATTTACAACAATTTGTATTAATATTGGTAATGTAGTAGTATTAAAAATTTCGTTTTTCCTCATAATATCCTGCATGTACCTCTCCATTAATTAGTTTTGAATGAATGTTTTAAGAAACAAGTTAAAAACTAAAACCCTTTTAACAAACATTTATAAAACAATCTTTGAGACTATCTGTAATTTTTCTGTGTTATGATGTGCAAGGAATGATTCACTTTACACCTGGTTTCTATCTCTACCAAAGTGAACAACTCTAACTGGGTAAGTTTCTCCAAAATTCTGCATTTTGCATCAAAAATGTCTAAATGTCATTTTTTTCATATTTCTATTCATTTTAAATATCCGGCAGAAATGTTGATTAAAAGTTGATTAGCTTTGCACAGTAAGAATATCACTGTAAATAAAGAAAAAAAAAATTCCTGAAAGCAGATAATTTGAAAAGCAGAAAAACAGATGATCTGTTAAATTTACTTGATTGAAATGTCCATTATTTCTACATAAATAAAATATAATGTCAATAACTGTGCTGGTGTAAAACCTGTGTAGAAATTATGTACACATTTGAATCAAGTAGGTTCAATACATCACTATTTTAGCAACCAACCCCTATTCCAATGTTGCTAACAATTTTCTTTTGCTTCTGAGGGGTACTTAAAGTCCAGTGGGTTTGCACTTAATGTGGCTGTTCAGCTATTCGGTGGAGCTTAAGTGGAAAATCCAGAAGCAGCAGCGGGTAACTGGTGTGACTCAGCAGCAGTGGTGAAGCAGTGTGGTTGCCATGACTCCTGATATTACCACAATGAGGGCACTGGACCTCAACTGGGAAGCAGTGCTGGCTGGAGCAGTGGTGCCATTCACTGGATTGCCATATGTGCTTGTTGCCATAGTGCCATTGATGTTTGTGTTATCTGTCTGGTTCCTCATGGGTAACAGGGTTGAGTTTGCACTCAGTGTAGTCTGAGAAACCACCTACAAAGTGAAAAGTAGGACAGGATTTTTAGAATTTTTACATCTGAATGTGAAAAACAAGTCAATTAAATGTGGTTGCTGAAACGTGCATCAGTTTTAATATGGAATAGCTTTTATGCAATTAAGTGCCAAATAATAATGAACTATTAAAATTTTATTTTTCCAGGTCAATAATTAAAAGGAACTATTATGCTTTTTGTATATTTGTAAAGAGCCTCACATAGGCTTTTATACATGAAACCATTGTGTAAACTCTTCTCACTACTGTCATCTGGGAAAAGGTTCCGTAGCATATGGGCCACCACTAACAGGTTGCGAAACAGTTTCTTCCCCCTCGCCATCAGGCTCTTGAACTATAAATGATACCTCAATTACCTGCTCCTTCTGTTAATCTTCCTGGTTATGCATTGGGTACTGGTTATGCACATAGTCCCTTTATTGTTGTTATTACTATTATTTTATTTGCACTCCACACTTTTTTAACAATGCTGCTCTGTACAGTCTAGTTATTACACTGCTGCTCTGTTCCACCCATATTCATGCTCATACTGCCTGACTCCTGTCAGATGAATGTCCTGTCTGCAATTGTTCTTTGTAATCTTGTCTGCACTGTGAGTTTTGTCTGGACTTGTCTTGTCTTGTGTTCTATGTAATGTTAAATGTCCTCTCATGTGTAGCACCAAGGTCTTGGAGTAACATTGTTTTGTTCCCCTGTGTACTGTGTATGTGGATGAAATGACAATAAAGACCTACTTGACTTGAAGTTGCCACACTCATACACCCTGCCAACCCCCTTAAATGGAGAAATGTAGTTAAAAAAATAATAATAAACACTACCTTTACTGGGCCATGTCCCTCTATGTTGAACAACCCCCCCCCCCCACACACACACACATTCACACTCACACACACACACACACACACACACACACACCTGTGGTGTAAAGACACTGGACCTTTACAGACCTTTTCACATCATAAAAATAGGAAAAAAATAAAATAGGACAGAAAGGGCAAACAACAGAAGTGAAGAGGCTGAAAAAACCAAACAGTTTTTTTCCCAGACTAGTAAAGCAGCAGTGACCTAGTGGTTAGGGAGATAGCCTCAGGATCCAAGGTCGTGGGCTAAATTTCCAGACCAGTAGGTTGTGTCTTCATCACTGCTCCCCAGACGTAATAGCTGACAATAGCTGACCCCTGCTGTACGGTGTGTATGGGTTAAGTGTAGAGGCTACATTTCATTGGGGTTCACTGAGTAATGTGTTGTGTTTCACAATGACAACTTGTCACTTTCCCTTCAGAATGTGAGTGGTCAAGTGAGGTTAGCACCAGTTTTTAAGAATGTGATGGCTGAAATTAGGTCCTGGAGAATGCATGTTAGGCTCCAAGTTCCCAGCTGGGTAATTTCACATGATGGAGGAGATTTTTAATTAATGTTAAAGCTTTGAAAAGGTACATTTGCCTTAATACTTTAAATGGCTCTATAACTTCAAAGAAGCCTTGGCTCAACTTGAAGAACTCATTAATGTTTATCTGAAACAGACCACAACTAACTTTTGCCTACATAAGCCTGTATGGCTCTATTGTATATGCATTGAGCAATATCGATCCTGTACTGTATTAGGGAAAAAAAAGGTACGTGAGCAGTGTGATGAGGTAGAGTAGTAATAATCACGGCACAGGTTAAAAAGCATCAAAAGTAGCTCACAGAAATATTTTGAATAAACACTTATGTTCAAGTCTCTTTTACAAAAATATGAATATTTTGCTCTTCGCATATACTCTATCTTGGAACAAGCATCCACCCATCATATAGTATGCATATTGCTCACCATATTACTGTTATGTTATGGTTCCTTTGTTTTTATAATTTGCTTGGATTGATCTACCTGCTAACATCAGTGTTTTCAGCTTAGATAATGTATTGCTGGCTAAAGTTAAAAGGTTGAATAGCAGATTTGTTCAACAACTAAGAGTGGGACAGTGGTGGCCTAGTGGTTAGGGAGTTGGCCCCAGGATCAGTAGATTGTGAGTTCAAATACCTTACCAGTATATTGCCCTGAGGTACCCTTGAGCAAGGTACTGTCCCCATCACTGCTCCCTGGGTGCTTTCAATAGCTGCTCCTGCTGCATGTATGGGTTAAAAGCAGAGGCTGCATTTTGTTGTGGTTCACTGTGTGTTGTGCTGTGTTTCACTAATGGCTTATTTGAGTGCAGACAAAAAAATACCAGTTATGGTGTTAACAACATTTCTAGGTCAATGTTCTTATCAGGCCAAATTCCTGTTACAAGTAACATAGCCAGTTTGTATTGTTACCTTTCTGCAGTTACTGAATAATAAGAAAACTTTAAAGCAAGGTAGCTGAAGAATAATCATTTGACAGGAGTCAAAGGTGGATCTTCTATAGAATTGAGTGTGGCAATCTGGGTGGCAGTGGTCTAGTGGTAGGGTACTTGGCTACAGACCTCTGGATCAAGAGGTCCCCGGTTCAAATCCCACCTCTAGCCACTACCACCCCTGGGTCCCTGAGCAAGACCCCTAACCCTGAGTTGCTCCTGTCCCTGTAATTAGGACATGTAAGTCGCTCTGGATAAGAGTGTCTGGTAAATGTAAATTGACATTTTGGCAATACTACAAAGAACCCTTAAAAGTATTTTAGCCTTTCTTTCCCCATCATGTCTAAGGTGGAGAAGAGGAGAAGAGAGGGGAGGTAATGAGGTGCATTTACTATAACTGACACACACTTCAACTTCTTACAATATAAACTCATCTTGAGATAATAGGCAGTCTTCTAATCCAACCCCAGATATTCATTCCAGATTCATTATTTATCTTGCCATCATAGTGACACTATTTGAATGAAAAAGGTGGTGTTTATTATGTGGAATTATTTTACAAGCAACTGTGAAGCAGTTTTCAAAAACATGAAAGTGGGAAAATATGAAAAGTGAAAAAATATACATATGCGTATGTACACAAATCTTGCAAACTCAGCATGTGTAACACTCATAATTAAAAGATGAAATTCATGTGAGGCAGAAGTTCAAAATATTCTTCCACATTTTGTGGATTGATAACATTAAAGAACCTTCTTTGGTTCTCTTACCTTTGCAATCAGTCTAATCAGTCTAATATCTAATCCCTTTGTAAAGTATGGCCACTTTAAACAGAGAATAATTTAACACACTTAAAATAGGAATCAGTACACAGTGTGCTAATGCATATACAAAATATTTTATTACCTGTCAAAAAAAACAGATGTGTGGTATGTTTGCTTTGTAATTTTATTATTGCAAATTGGGTACATTTGGCTAACCTGACTTCCAGATTTTCTTCTTCCCCTTCTTCTTTTTTTCCTACTTCTTCTTTTTATTATTATTATTATTATTATTATTATTATCATCATTATCATGTTTATCTGCCATATAGAGCTCTTTGAGATCTTTTCCGATTAGAAAAGATGTAGTCTCTTCTGCACATATTCATGCATTGAGGCTGCATTCCTTCCTACTGTCTCCCCTTCTTTCTAACTACACTTCTCTAGTGTGAAACCCAACCTCAGTGTAACACAATCGCTCATGACACAGATCTGCATCACCGGTGTTGTGAGGCACTCCAGTTCCGGCAGTGCTCACCTGTCAGGTGTTCAGAAGGATATTTTTTAGGACTGCTTTAAAAATGTTGTTGGGACTCAGTAACATGAAAAAGTCCTGTGTTTTATTGAGTTCTTGTGTTTTTGTGTCCTAAGTTCAGGTAACATGATTTCTGATTCTTTTTCATGTAAGACATTATAGTTGCCCCTACTTATAATTCAGAAGTCTCTGTGGCATTTATTTATAAGTTCACAAATAGTTTGACACAGACTTGATCTGTTGTTCTTTCTGAGGCTCACTCCCAGGGACATTAATTATTTACCAAATCTACCAAATAACACTGCCAAGATCAGGAAAGCATTCAATCAAACTTAAAAAAAAAAGTTAAATATTAATTGTAAAAGGCATATTCTTCAATTTACAATTACAAGATACAATTTACAATGTATTATTCCATTAATGTGTCACCTTCACAGCAATCCAATTGTTTCAGGAGGTCTGTCATGTAGCGAGGTTGGTGTGTTGGATTAGCACAGAAAAACTTGACATAAACTCTGAATACTGAGCAGCCATGGCTGGAAATTATTCATGCTTTATCTTGAACTATAGTTAAATTTGCCTTTGTGGAATGGTTTGGAACTAGAACCCATCAGAGGATTGGGAGTCCTGGAAGAGTTTACCCTGAGTGACCCTTGAGCAAGGCACCATTCCCAACTTTGTTTCCCCGGCGCTGGATCTATGGCTGCCCACTGCTTCACTTGGGTAGAAAGACTAAATGCAAAGGAAGCATTTCATTTTGCTATAAGGTATACAAGGTGTACTAGCGCAATATTGTGCTTGCGTTTTTAGAAATGTTCTCTTATGTAAATACTGGTGGAAACACACTCATTATCAGCATAGTTCAACTCTTCATGAGGTGTCTAACAGTTTAGTGTGATACTCTCTGTCCCTGTCTCTAAGCTGTGCTGAAAGACACGCGGAGCGTCGGGTTTCCACAAACGCGCCGATCTTCAGAGACACTCGATCTCCAGCGGACACAGATATGTAGCCTTTATCATTTATTTACCACTTTTCAAAAGACCAGCACAAACATTGTAGACCTGCATGTCTATTTTATCTCCAAAAGAAACAATGGCGTGTTTGTTAAAAATAATTTATATATATATATATATATATATATATATATATATATATAT
>CM029372.1:534748-561016 GCA_017165825.1 Hepsetus odoe | reverse complement strand
ATATATATATATATATATATATATATATATATATATATATATATATATACATTTTATATATATAAAACCCTCAAAATTTTATCTTGTGTACACAAACTATATATATATATATATATATATATATATAGAGAGAGAGATAATATATATATGTAGATATATAAGATATATATATAAGATTAAAGATGGGCAACCCTCAAATCTTATGTACATACAATATATATATATACAATATATACATTGTATATTATAGTATTTGGAGGGGCAGCGGTGGCCTAGTGGGTAGGGTGTTGGCCACATGATCGGCAGCTCTGGGGTTCGAACCCCTTCCCAATGGGTTGCCCTGAGGTACCCTTGAGCAAGGTGCCGTCCCTGTACCGCTCCTCCCTGCGATGGGCTGGTGACCTGTTCAGGGTGTGTCCCCTGTCCTCGCCCTGTGTGCGCTGGGTTGGACACCAGCACTCCCCCGCGACCCGGTTTGGGACAAGCAGCTGATAATGGATGGATGGATTATATTATTTGTACAAATTCTTATTCCTGTGATTTAGCTATAGTAAGATGGAAAAACTGATCATATAATAAATTTAATTGTACAGGAAAACCAGAGGATTTATATTATTTAAGCATCTGTTCTCAGACCAAATAAATTGCTTCCAACAGGCAGTAATATATTTGGTCTTATAAACAGTGACTTTACAGGGACTTTTTCAGTAAAGAGCCATGTGTTAGAGCTACTGACTCTTTTCCAATTCTACCAGGATCCATTTCTGACTCACCCAGGTAAAACTGCTGCTTGTATTCATAATCACTGGCAGACAGTATTAAGGACTTTTATGAGGATGGGAGTCATGTTTCTCGTACAAAACTGGTTCCACCCACTATAAACCAAAATATTGCTGAATTCTCTGCCACTTGCTAATTATGCAATAAACAAAGTGTAAAGACTTCAGTCCAGCTTCAGTCCAGACTCAGAGGCTGAACTTTACCAAGATACCACAGGAACAAAATTAAAATATACATGTAAAAAATAAAATAAGCCAAATAAGCATGATGTTTCTATTCAATTAACTACTAATTAAATATATATTAAATAATTAGGCCTTTTCTGCCCATAATGCCATGTGTGTTACCATCCAGGTTACATTTTACAAATTGGTGTAACTGACTTACAGTTATTTTGCAAATTGACTGGGAATGAAAGTGTGTGAAAAAGAAAGAGAGTTTTAGAGTATTGTGTGAAAAGGAACGGTCAGTAAATAGACAGGATGTTCCATGTGACTGACTACAAATCTGCTGAATTAGTGTTACCGTAAATCTGTTGTGTGTGGATGGCAGAAAGTGTGACAATGAAAGAAAGGAGGGATGAGGGATTGAATGCAGTGGGTATTAGAGATGACGGCGAGAGGGATGACGTGGCATATCTGGGTGTGTTTAATCAGGATGCCCACAATGCTGACACATATTCACTCAGAGTGTACAAAGGTCTGCCAAGGCTTAGTGAATTTGGTCTGTTTAAGAATGTGAAAGAATGAGAACAGGGAAGCAGCTCATCACCCATTTAAAATCTAACATTACACTCAAAATAAAATTGTATTTGTTATTCAATCCATTGCTTTAAAGGACCTCTGGTCATTCTAAAATATCTTGACTGCCATGTTCACATGGTAGTCCCAGTCTATTTCTAAATGCAACAGCAACAGATGGGATACATCTAGTTATTAAACTTGGAAAATGTAAAGTTCACCTGGATGGGTTGGCTATTGAAAATGAGCATTTGGTGTTTTTATTAATTTTGTGTAACTTACCTTCATTATCCCTTGATCATATGTTAAACATGAAAAAAATCACACTGACATTTCTCTTTAATAAAAATGGCTTTTTGAAGGATTCATGTAATAATTTTGAAAGGAAAGTTTGATATAACTCAAGTCGAGACCATAAAGGTTGGTCATCATCTCAGTTTAGTTGCTCCCCTGCTCAAAAAACATCCATTTAGTCCTGTGATCAAAAAGATTGAGGCCTTTGAACAGGGACATCACCACACAATTTTTGGTGAAATAGTATAAAAAAAATTGGTTTTAATAACTTTTCATTTCCTCACCAATCCATACAATCTTTGAAATAAAGCTGAATATTTTGAATATGTTGTTTTATGTTTCAGTCGACCCCATCCTTAAAAGCAATGACCAGTAAAGTTATTAACCTTCATGATCTGAATACTGGGATCTTTCAAGTACTGGAATATTTTAGACAGCAAGTGAAGAGTTGATTGTTGACCTTGAAATAGTGGAGCCAAAAACAATGGGCATGCGTAAAAGCTCAAGTTGTGATGGATTCTTGTTGTTACTTTGTTACATAGTTAATATCTAAACATGGTTACAGACCATGGCACCCCACCGTCGCAAGGATATTAACTAATGACCTCTTCAGCACAGCCTGCCACATTGCAAAAATTAAACAAGAATGCTTTGAGGAACATGATAAACAGCTCAGAGTAGTGACTTGGTCTTCAAATTCATCAGAACTTAATCAAACATCTCTAGGATAAATAAACCCTAGTTCTATGAAAGATAGTTCTATGGAGGTCCCATTTAATCTTCTTCAAGGTGCCAAAAACCACAACAAGCCCCCCATTTTTTTTGAGTTTATGCCTTGATTATCACAAATGGTTTTAAAGTTATGGCTGATCTCTGTCCACATAAAGTATTCAGCATACAGCTGTTTAGCACTGTTCATTCATTTTAGGGTTTTAAGAATGGTTTTAACCTGCACTGCTTGTTAAATCAATCATGAAAAGTGTATCAGGGTGTTCTTGCCTGTAAAGCCTTAGCTCTGTTCTTTTTATCCAGGCTGCAATAGCTGGAACTGCTGGGGTCGCTATATTGAACACTTTAAACTCTGCTAATTAGTCTATGCTGTGAACTCAAACAGCGCTAACTCTCTTTCTTTTCATTTTCTGAGCTGGACAATTGTCTACCAGCTGTATGGTAGGCATCTTAAATATTTTTGATTTTCTGAAGAAAAAGGTTGCCCACCCACTCAGCATACTCAACTACCATCAGGATTTACAGCTCTCTAGATCAGATCTATCTTCTTTTCACTTTTTCTTTTCACTTGTTTCACTTTCATACTCTGTCACTTTTTCTCACCTGTACTCCAGACCAGCTACACCATTATGGTTGACTCGCATGTGCCGCTACCCACTAACTCATCAAAGCTGCATTGACTCACACACACTCAAACAGAATTGTTGCTGTTAGCTTAAAAACCTGCAAGCTTTAATGAACTCCAATTTACAAACTGTAACTTAACACACTTCTATAGGGTGGCCAGTCAGGAAAAAACAATACAGCTTCCACAAAATAAAAGTAAAATGCTAGATATGGACCCTAAGAGATTTATTTATTTTTTTTTTGCATTTTTCTTTCAAATTGGGAGAAAAAATCCTTGGAATAAAGCCTGACAACTGGACAGAAGAAGGAAGCTTGATGGCAGAACCCAGAGGTCCAGCAGTATATACAGAAGAAGAGCCTGGTGGAGGGAGAAAAGAACCTATACCGATTGGCTATACAGAGAGACAGAGCTGGGAAAGATGTGCAGCAGGTCAGGGAGGAAGATGCTGAGGATCGGGAGAAATGGAAATGGATGATCCACTGTAGTGACCTCTAAACGTAAAGATTATTATTATTATTGTTGTTGTTGTTGAGGTTATATTACATTTGATTGATTAATCAATTAATTAGCTACATTCATTCAATTAATTAATTTTGTTAATTAAGTAGCTATCTTTTCCTTGTTTACTCTGGCTTGGTCAGATTTAAATGATGGTCACAACCATAAAAAATTATATTACATTTAAAAAAAGCAAGAAATGGAAACTACATAGGATTTTAGGTATTAACCAAGCAAGTCTCTAATATGCTCCCCACAGTGCTCCACAGTATGATGTATTTGTTTGGAGGAAACATACCAGGGCTACTACTTGTTAAAAGAAATTATAGTTCATAGTACATTTACTACAGAAAACTATTATGCCAACTAACATACATTTGGAGGTGTTTTCAATTTATTTCTCACTTAAGGATGTGAATTTACAGTGAAATGCACAGGCTAGAAAACCTGGTCGGTTATAACAGGACCAACCCTTTCCCGGTTTAATTCATACTTGACCAACTGTTATCAATTTGTAAATGCAAATGCAAATGTCAGTTTTTACAAAAGTTAGTTATGGAGTCCCACAAGGCTCTGTCCTAGGTCCCCTACTTTTCATATTATACATTTTCCTTCTGGGTTCAATAATCCAGATACATGGAATCAGCTTGCACTGTTACACTGATGACACATAATTTATATATTTCAGCCAAACCAGATGATTAACTTAAATTTAAAAAGATTGAAGATTGTATAAGAGAAAAAAAAGAGAGTTTGTCACTCAAATTTCTTATTTTAAATTCTGGAAATAGGTTCATTAACTAAGTCCTAAAATTGCTAGAGACAAACTTTCAGGTTAAATGCTAGATTTGGCTAATTTTACTGTTAATCCTAAACCCACTGTCAATAGCCTGGGTGTTACAATTGACTCAGATCTTTCTCTGTATACACACATTGTATACAAAGCTATACTAAAACAGCTTTTCTTCACCTTAGAAACATTGCTAAACTTAGAAGTGCACTCACACTGCAAGAGTCAGATATATTGATACATGCAATTACCTCAGGACTACATTATTGTAATGCCCTGTTGTCAGGATGTTCCAGTAAAAGCCTTCATAAATGGTGCAGATCCAGGGGTTCATGGATACAGAGAATTACAGTAAACTGGGATGTTGGTGCTGCTGGCCCATCATTGTCACACTACAGGTTTGTCTCAGGTGTCTCACTACTACTCAGGTTTGTTGATGGTGGTGTGGGGGGATGCCAGTGTTTCTGGGTGCTCTCGTGTTTGTAAAACCCTCAGTTCTATCTTTTCTAGTCAGGCTGTAATATATAGTTTGCCACAGTCCATTTGAGTTACAGTTTATAAAGTCATGGTTTGCAAAATGTCCAAAATAGACATTTTGCAAACCATGCTTTTACCATGCTTTTCTAACTTCTTTTCTCTCTGCTTGAGATGGCGGTGTCCACCTGGTGGACAGCTTAGGCATTTCCAGAAAGCAAAGGCCTCCCAGCCAAGTCCATCAATCAAGAGGGATTTCTGAACTCCATACCTGATACTCCTTTGAGTTGATGAAACTACTATCAACAGATTTCTTTCCTCATCTGAACTTCACATCAGCTATATCAGATTGGATCATATGCATGAGCCACTAAGATAAATAAAAGCTTCCCCCACTCTAGCAGAACGACCACTATTAGCTTACCAAATTTCCAATTACAGACACTAATAGATTCTTTTACTGTAACTCATGCTTACTGGAAGTCATTGCTAAATTGATTAATTATGAAAAGCACTTTCTCTTTCTTTCTTTCACTCTTTATTTCTGGTGTCGACCAGAGGAGGATGGATTCCCCCTATGAGTCTTGGTTCCTCCCAAGGTTTCTTCCTCCTGTTTTGGGGATTGCATCCATTCCTTCCAAAAAGATCTGTAGAACTGATTCATCTGGAAACAAAAGATATCTCCACTGTGTACTGCTCCATCCCAGACTCCTCTGAGCCCAGCAAAGTTGACAGTATCTGACAGTTGTTGAAAAGTATATGTAAAGTTTTTGCTGCATATCTATATACTTTAAAGTGGAAGTGATTAGGGAAAAAAAGTTAGAGAGCGATTAGGGAAAGAAATTAAATCCCTCATAACAATAAATAATGCATTTGGATCTAGTATATTTAAATTTTTACATTTTTATGAAAAAACAACTTTCTCTGGGGAGGATATTTCATGTCTCTTTATGCAGTGGCACTGGGATGTGTGAGGGAGTCAAGCATCAGTGATTCTATGAATGAGACAGAAAGAATGACTGAAATACACTTGTGTATTACTCAGAATAAGCTTTGCCCTGCTGTGATCAGAGTAACTGTGATGTGGCTTCTGCCAGCTCATGTTTCTGCATACTGTTAGCAGTTAGCGGTTAGCTCATTTGAGAACAGGCCAAGCTGTTTTGTTCACATTTGGCAGCGTTGTGCAACCCCTTGGCCCAAAACTCTCTCTCTCTCTCTCTCTCTCTCTCTCTCTCTCTGATATTTAAACTGTACCATTAGGCTTTGTTGTAAGCATTCTGTATTATAAACAACATAAAAGCAGAGCTTTTGATAATTCATCTCAAATTATTATTTTGAAATACATTAAGCATGATATTTTGGAAAAAAACTTCTTTAGCTTATGTTATTGACTACCATTTAAAAAATGGTAGTCATTAAACGGCCCCTTACTAATATGTACCTTTATATATATATAATCTCTCTCTCTCGCTCTCTCTCTCTCTCTATACACACACACACACACACACACACACACACACATATATATATATATATATATATATATATATATATAGAGAGAGAGAGAGAGAGAGCGAGAGAGAGAGAGATGATATATGAACATTACAGCAAATAAAACCCAGCTACATGGCCATCATAGAGCCATTCTTAATTACTAGGCCAGATTTTATTCTGAGCCCCACAGTACCACAACAAGCCTGCAGGTGGAGCTTCTGAATCAGAGATAGGGAAGGTGCATTTCAAACAGGCACACTTTAAACAAAGCTGCTTAAAAAGATATACACTAATCAAAAACCTATAAATAATTCTGTGACTTGTAACTTTCAAGTAACTTTAAGGGATTAGTTCTTGGGTGTTTTATAGAGCATTTCAAAGGGAAAATTTTCCACTATTATTACTAAATTCATCTAGAATTTCACATCTTGCCACTCATTTTAAGCTCTCTATAATTAACACAATAACTGATGTAGTACCAAGCATAATAAATAAAAATCATCACATTGTGAACTGTAGCATGGTTAAAATAGTTTTAAAATATTAAAATAATCTTCTTATTATTCTTCTTTTGGTCGCTCTTGTTTAGGGGTTGCCACTGCCGTTTCCATCTCCTCCTCTTTGGTCTTCCTCATTTCCTCTTTCTTGGCAGCTCCATCTTCAACGTTCTTCTCCCAATGTAATCCTCATCTCTGCTCTGGACATGTCTAAACCAATGCAACCTTGCTTCTCTAACTTTGTACCCAAAATGTCTAACCTGAGTTGTCCCTCTAATGTAATAATTTCTAATCCTGTGCATCCTCATCACCCCAACAAAAATCTCAGCATCTTTATCTCTGATACCTAGAGCTCTGTCTTTTTGTCAGTGCCACCGTCTCCAACCTGTACAACATAGCTGGTCTTACTACTTTCCCTTTTTTTAAACCTTCGCTTTTACTCTTGCATCTGTCACAAATCACTCCAGCCACTCTTCTCCACCCATTCCAACCTGCCTGCATTCTGTTCTTCACCTCTCTTCCACACTCTTCCATTACTCTAAACTTTTTAAATGCTGAAAAGTATTTAAATTCCTTCATTGTCACCTCTACTCCCTGCATTCTAACCACTCCACTTTCCTCCCTTTTGTTTACACTCATGTATTCTGTCTTTGTCCTATTCACTTTCATTCCTCTCCTCTCTAGAGCATATCTCCATTTCTCCAGGTTCTCCTCAAGCTGCTCCCTAGTCTTACTACAGATCACAATATCATCAGATAATATCAATGTCCACGGGGACTCCTGCCTAACCTCATCCATTAACATGACCTTTACTATTGCAAACAAGAATGGACTCGGTGCTGATCCTTGATGCAATCCAACCTCTACTTTAAATGCATCTGTCACTCCTACTGAAGATGTTACCAATGTCGCCCACATACATATCCTGAATCTTCTTCTTTTGGCTGTTCCCGTTTAGGGGTTGGCACAGCGGATCGTCCATTTCCATTTCTTCCTGTCCTCTTCCATATCCTGAATGCTCTCACATACTTCTCTGTAACACCTGACATCCTCAAACAAAACCACAACTACTCTCTAGACACCCTGTAATATGCTTTCTCCAAGTCCACAAAGGCACAATGCAACTCCTTCTGACCTTCTGTGTACTTTTCCATCAACACCCTCAGAGCAAACATTGCATCTGTAGTGCTCTTTCTCAGCATGAAACCATACTACTGTTCACTAATCACCACCCTCACATCACATCACACCACCTCTCTTCATTCATCAGCCATTCAAATTACTGAATTACAAGCTCTGTTCACTTGTGAGTTAGTTTACAGTCCTATCCTTAATTGCAGTGACCTGCTGCACATCTTTCCTAGCTCTGTCTCTCTGTTCAGCTTAATCTGTATAGGTCCTTTACTCCTTACTGTCCAACCTCTTATACAATTCACCATACACGTTAACTTTAGCTTGGAGGACCTTGATCCTCGAGTCTGCCCTCCTCTTCTTGACCTCAGAGGTCATCCTACAGACCACTATCATATGCTGTTTAGCTATGCTCACCCCTGTCACTACTTTGCAGTCTCCAGTCTTCTTCAGACTGACCCTCCTTCAAAGGACATAATCCACGTATGTACATCTTCCTCCACTTTTATACATCACCTTGTGCTCCTCCCTCTTCTAAAAATAAATATTAACTACAGCCATTTACATCCTTTTCACAAAATCTACAACCATCTGACCTTCATCATTCCTCTCAGTACATTTTTTTGTCCTCAGGTGTAGGGTAAGATATTAGTGAAGCCATAGCTTTTCTGAAATTTTCATTTTCTGAAATAGTAATGAATATTATAACAAGGTTATGAAATTACATGGTTTACATTTAACATGCTGTATCTATTTCAGGTAATCAACTCTTTACTGAATGAAATCAGGTTCAGCTGCACTGAACACATATAAATGTGTACCTGATGTTAGTTTGTGCAGGAAGCAGTAATGGGGATGGCATTTTGCTCTAGGGTATCTCAGGGCAACTCACTGGTCTGGGATTCAAACACATGGTCTTCCACTCCTGGGGGCTTTTTCCTAAATACTAGACCACCACTGCCTGGTGGCCAACTGGTTTATATATCAAGCAGTAAATTAATATAATTAGTTCTTGTGAAAAAAGTTGTTGTGAAAAAAAAAAAGTATTTTTTGACAATAGTGAGTGCTAGGAAACAGGATCAGGACATCTCTAAAAGTGCAGCACTTGTGGTGTATTCTCAGTGTGTGGTTTTTAGTAAATAGATTTAGTAAATACCCAAATTATATAAACCCGTTTGGTTTTAACCTACATAAGCTACTATAGAACAAACCATAGAAAATAAATAGCAATAATAGAAAAGTGTCAAATACTAAGTTGAACTTGCTGCTTTAAGTGAAACTTGCTGCTTATGGTGTTGTATAGTTGCATACCAGCCAGTGTTCTTATGTTGACCCCTGCCTATTGCAACTTACAGGACTTAAAGCATCTGCCTAAATGACAAACACACACACACACACATCCATTTTCCATTCCCACAAAGATTCAGTTCTTCAGTATGGGAGTGGAAGTCTAAATCAAAGCTTCCTTTTAGCTCCTCTCTCTATTCAGTGTATCACCTTCTATTACATCAGTGTGAGTCATTCACTCTTCAGCCTACCTGGACATGTTCAAAAGCCCCCATACTGCTCTGGGCTTATAGGATTGCAGTGCAAAACACTCTACTTTTAGTATAAGTCACTGCCTGCTCATATGATAAAATGTGGCAGTTATGATAAAAATCTGGAGACAGTGTTTAGATTGACAATAACTAATAATAACATTATAATAACAATGATAACAATAATGACTTATTATTATATTTTCAATTATTATTTTAAGGTCCAGATGCAAAGGTACAAATTAGCCGAAAGTTAGAAAACAAACGGTCTCTAAGCATCTTTTTGTCCTCTTTATTTATTTGATGAGTTATTTTAGGTTCTGGATCTTGAGTATCCTTTTGATGCCAAAATAATTCTTACCAATTTATGTTTGTCTTATTTTCACCTGCACGCTACAATGGCTAATAAGAAAAAGGCTAGACACCTGACCTTCACTGAAGAAGCTGAAGATAGTGGAGATTAAAAAGGTCAGTCAATAAATGAGCAGAACTCCACTTTAATGCAGCTATGTTGCTGTTTCCATCTTTCATTTGATCTAAGCTATATATAAATATTTAAAAATCATGACCAAAATCCATTCTTGCTTGAGATATTAAGTAATTATAATTAGTGCTATTTTTAAAAAGGCTCGGAACACCTTAGTAGAAACTTTAGTGTAGTGTCTTTTTCAACATGCCGGGGACAATCAGCTCAGCTTCATATAACAGTGATATGGAAGAAAATTGGTCATTTGCTTTGGACATGAATAATACCCCATGTATCTTAAAATACAGCTATTAGAGATTTCATTCCTCCTGAATGCAGTTCAAAATACTTTACATCTTGGAACAATTATGAAATCAATTAGTCGTTTAATTGTTAGGTAATGTAAATAGCTACAAAATATAACTATTATCACAAAAATAGCTTCTGTTTTTCTATAACAGAATTTTAAAGTCTGTTACAAAACAAATTTTATATGTTCTGTTTTTTTGTTTGTATCAGTACCTGTCTGCAGTCTGAATAAGCCTGTTGATGATGTTTTTCAGTGAACAGTGAACATTGCATTACAATAGTTAGTCGAGAGAAAACTGGATCTGTTTCAGCATCTTGTTATTAAAGGAAAGATAAAATATGTTAAAATACCTTTATTTCTTAAACGGAACAAAACTGCATACATTTTTTTAAATTGTGATTAAAAACTTTAAAATTACACCAACCTTTCTTATTTTTTCTTAAGAAATGATTGGTGCTTCATTACCAATCATAGGAATTTGTTTTTCTTTCTTTTTTTGTCCAATTTATGGTATTAAACTGTCTGGTAAACGTATTACAATTTTCTCATTATTCTTCTTTTCCTTCCGTTCTATTCTCTCTCTCTCTCTCTCTCTCTCTCTCTCTCTACACCCACCCCCACCCCCCCACTCATTCTCTCTGCTTCCCACTCTTACTCCCCAGTCTCATCCTCGTTTTCTTTTCTTTAGCTCACTCACTCACCTTGGCTCGACGTCAGTGGCGGTGCAGCAGTGCAGCAGTATTGGGCTTTACATTTCTACTGAGCTTGGCGATTTCCTCAGCATCCTTCACGCCACCCTCCCCCTTCGTCCTCATCTGCAGCTCACGTCTTCGGATCTCCTCCGTCAGCGATGGACGGGCCGTGCAGTCTGTGACCGAGAGACGCGGTCCTTTGCGCAGGAAAAACGCTGGAGAAACGAACAGAGGGGAGGGGAGAGGAGGGCTTAGTGCTGATGTTTTTGGTGTGCAGGAGAAGTTGACCATGTCGTGGATGCTTCCTCTTCAGCCCTGACGAGCACTGGTGTAGAAATCGCCGTCATAAAACGAGTCTCGCTTCAGGCAGGCGAGCAAAGATGAGCAGCGGTCCTGCCCAGCTGACGGGACCGATGCTGGGCTTCGCACCGGGTCTGCAGCTGCTGCCTTTTACGCTGTTTCTGGGCTGCTCTCTCGGGATGCCTCACGTATTAAGATTCGGTAGGAGAAATAACTTGTCATTGCTTTGCTTTGAAAGAATCAAGGCTTGGCTGAAATCCGTCTCAGTATCCTACATTAGACCCTTTAGGAAGTTCTTCAGTGAAGAGAGCCCGAGGAACCTAAAGCCTCAGAGAAGCATTAACATAGGTGTTCAAAAAAGGCATCTTTCTTAACCAGTGTGTAGGTTTGTGTGTGTGTGTGTGTGTGTGTGTGTGTGTGTGTGTGCGTGTGTGTGTGTGTGTGTGTGTGAGTGTGCGTGTGTGTGTGTGTGTGTGTGTGAGTGTTTGGGGGAAAATCAGACTGAACTGGTTGCCCAAGGGCTGGCTCGTAAACAACATGTTGCCTTTGAAAGACATTGCACTGTCGCATTGTTTCGGGTCTGGATTTGAATATAAAGCTCAACATCCCAGCAGTCTCAGGATCAAATTGTTGAAGATCTATCAAACATTACTATTATGATGAAGTACTTCACCAAAGGGCATGTGACACAGATCTAACAAGCCCTAAGAAATTGCAATTCTCTCTCTCTCTCTCTCTCTCTCTCTCTCTCTCTCTTTCTGTCTCTCTCAGGCCCTCTCACTCTCTTGCATACACGTTAGCACGGTTGCTGAGCGAGGTCTGTGACACTGAAAACACCGATCATTCATCTTTAAAAAAATACTGTTAAGCAAAGCAACTAGGCTACGTCCCAGGAGCTTTCGACATCATGTGTTTTATGAGTTAAATTACTCTTTTGGTCAATGAGACATGGTAAGATGGACTGTTATCAATCTGTGTCAACCTGTTTGAGAGTCAGTACGCGTGTTCACGTTGCCACGGTGGATGCTGAGCCGGAGAAGGAGGAGGGGGGATTGGACAGATGTAGTCGGTCGCCCTTGCTTCCGTTCCACACCGATTTCTTTAAGCATAGACAATTTAATTAATGTGTTATAAAACAAGAGATGAATGGGGATGCAGGAGAGGAATTGCCCTCAACTTGTTGAAGTAAACCTAGTCCAAGTCGCTATTTGCCGATGCTGTGTTGATTATGTCTGCAAGTGGAGGCCGTCAGTTTCAGCACCACGGAAAGCGATTCAGTTTCTGCGATTTGGTCGAGAAGGGCAGACCACAATCCTTTCAATTCCTCATAAGTTAATTTAGGTGTGTTGAGCATGTAAACCGCCATACTGTGGGACACTTTTTCTCCACAGTCAGAATTAAAGAAACATGGCCTAAGCTCTTAATCACAAAGATTAAATGGTTATTTGTCTTGAACCTTTATTATTACGAAAACAAATCGTATTTAAGCAGTCTATTCTGAAAAGGGTTTCACTTTATATCGGTAGACTCTGGATGTTCAACTAATTGAATTTGGTAAAATTTGGTATTGCTTTAGGATTTAGGTGTTAGAATTCATATTAAGGATATGTTTAGGACCAGATTTTTAGACACTTTGAAGCTAATGTTTGGTTTAGAATGTTTGGAACAGGATGACTCATTAGGTAATGATCTATCATCTGTCAAATAAAGGGCTACATTTTATAATAAAAAATAAAATACTTATAATATATTATAAATATTATTATTTTTGCATTCATTTGTAAATCTATTTAACATTTTTTGTTTTAAACAGTCAATCAAAGGCAGCCATTATGTGCTATGTAAATGTGTTTTCCACAACTCTGCTAGCTCAACATTTTCATTATTAATTTTAAAGAGTTAAAAGAGCTGAATGATATCCAGTCTCATTCTGAAAGTAGATTCTCCATTGAATGGAAAATAGAATCCAATACAAGACTTAATTTTTGCCCTGAAACATATCATACTGTACCTATTGATTCTATTCTGAAATCACACATTTTTTAAAAACAAGAAACAAGTGTTTTTATATTCCTTTTTGAGCTATACACAATTCATTTAAACATTTAAACACTTGTGAGTGACTGATAGGCAACAGCCTATATTGAACACTGAGTGACTGATTAGGCAAAAGCCTATATTTCTGCCCTCTGCACTCTGCCCTCTGTTGATTCGAAGAAACATTTGTTGTCTAAAATTCCTTCCATGTTCCATAATTCTGATTTGATTTGGTCTGGAAATTTACATTTAGCTGGAGATATTGTGTAGTAAAAAAGCTTTGTGTTAAGCTGGTAACACACTCTGACTAGCTTTAAACCCTAAGCACACAAACATGTTTTAAAAAGAATTATAGCTACCTTTAACAAAGAGAGCTAAATATTTTATAAATAACTTATAATAACTTATAACTTATTGGAATTGCCAAACTTTTGCAGGCATTAACAAAACTGTTGGACCAAGGCTTAAAGCTGAAATCTTATTAAAGGCATAAATATTAGATTAGAAACAAGTCTGTTTCTTGACTGCTTGAAACCTTTGAAATCTTAGTGTACCTTGATCAGGATTTGATTTTTTCAGTGGCCTAATAGCCACAAACTCTAATAGCCACAAACTCTAAACTTAGGTGTCCACCTTTTTTTCAGTGCTACAGCTACATTTTGTTCTTTATATATGTATTAAGTTGCAAGGTTAAAATAATTGTTGGAATTTCTTATGTAATTGCTGCAGGCAATGCAGATAGTACCATTTCAGTTTCAGTAGCTTAATCATGCTTGGTTAATTTACAAATTGTGCTAAATAGTAATCTATACAAGTAGGTAACGTGTGCCATAGCAAGTGGCTTCCTGTGGTCTTCCCTGTTACAGGGAAAGTGGCAAGATTTGATTAGGTCTGATGTGACTCTAATCTTCTACAATGAAAATCTTTAATTGCTAAAGAGCCTTTTACAACATTTGAAAGCTTTTTATTATTCTTTATACTTCTCATTTCTCATTTATCAAATGTGGCTCTTCTGTGGTTGAGAAACATTTTATACATCACTTTTTGGAATGTGGTAAAAATCTCTTTGGTTGTGGACTAATGATTAGGGAGTTGGCCCCAAGGTCATAGGTTTGATTCCCAGACCAGTAGGCTATCCTGAGGTACCCTTGAGCAAGGTACCGTCCCCTCCATTTATCGTCCACTGGTGCTTTAAATAGCTGCCCCTTACTGCATGGTGTGTATGGGTGAAAAGCAGAGGTTGTGGTTCACTGTGTGCTTTGCTGTTTCATAATGTGTCACTTTCACTTCACTTTTTCTACGCTAAATGAATGCAGTAGTATATAAAACTACAGACTGTCAGTATTTTGTAAATTAACAACATGATATCACAGTGTGCTATTGTTCATCACACCATGTGGTGTACAGGTAATCATATCTTCTTCTTTCGGCTGTTTCCGTTTAGGGGTCGCCACAGTGGGTCATTCGTTTCTTCCTGTCTTCTTCATGCTCCTCCTTCAAACCCACCACCTTCATATCCTCTCTCACCACATCCATAAACCTCCTCTTTGGGCTTCCTCTTTTCCTCTTTCCTGGCAGCTCCATCTTCAACATCCTCCTCCCAATATAATCCTTGTCTCTCCTCTGGACATGTCCAAACCAACGCGGTCTTTTCGTCAGTGCCACCATCTCCAATCCATACAAAATAGCTCGTTTCACTACTGTCCTGCAAACTTTCCCTTTTACTCTTGCTGTCACAAATCACTCCAGCCACTCTTCTCCACCCATTCCAACCTGCCTTCTTTATAAGTTATTTATAAAATATTTAGCTCTCTTTGTGAAAGGTAGCTATATTCTTTCACCTCTCTTCCACACTCACTGTTACTCTGAACTGTTGATCCCTAGTATTTAAACTCCACCTTTGTTACTTCTACTCCCTGCATCCTAATCACTCCACTCTCCTCCCTTTCATTCACACTCATGTATTCTGTACAGGTAATCATATGTAAGGTATTATTTGGTGTAAGCCTTTGAAGTAGCATTTGTTTAACCACTGGATGGTCTGTAATGTAATTTGGGGATTTGGCTGGCTGATTGTACCATGATAAAAATGCATAGTGCTTCTAATTGTAATTTACTCAGATTCCTACTGCCTAGCATTCTGCACTGGGATATCATCCCCTGGATGTAAAGAACATTTTTAGACAAAAGGTATGGCTCTTTATAATAAATAACAATAACATACTGCATTGTAGTTTCAGCAAATTTGAGCAACTCAGAATCCAAATTATTATCTTTAATTTCTTCAGTTTCTTCAGAAACCCTTAACAGGGAGAAGAAAGCTAGCCTGCCTGGCTAACTAGCTGTAGTATTTCAAAGGAAAGCAGAAGTAAAGTAATTGATGTATATCTCCAATAAAAAAGGGAACTCACAGAATCTCTATCTTCTTCTTCTTCTTTCTGCTGATCCCATTGAGGATCAATAAGTGACCTAGGAGCAACTGAATAGGTCCTCAGCATCTTCCTCCTTCAAACCAACCACCTTCATATCCTCTCTCACATCGATGAACCATCTCTTTGGTCTTTCTCTTTTCCTCTTTCCTGGCAGCTCCATCTTCAACATCCTTCTCCCAATATAATCCTTGTTTCTCCTCTGGGCATGTCCAAACCAGCGCAACCTTGCTTCTCTAACTTTGTTTCCAAATCGTCTAACCTGAGCTGTCCCTCTAATATACTCATTTATACTAATATACTGACACCTGCACCTCCACCTCCTGTCTTTTTGTCAGTGCCACTGTCTTCAGCCCATACAACATAACTGGTCTTGTTCAAGGTTTAAAGAGTTTCTGGCTTTGATATTACATCCACATCCAAGAGAGTTGGATTTGGATAAATGGAACGATACCCCAGAAATATGTGAGAGTGTGCCCAAAAACAGCACACTACTCTCACATAAGAGCCTGACTCAGCTTAACTCTTCAGATAATTTAACTGCCACGCGTAAATGGGCAGCAGATATTTATAGCTGCGGACCTGTATAATACTTAGTGTTAGAACTGTGATCAATAGGAATGCATTGGAGATGTTTATTTCATGGCTGATTCTTATTCCAATTCACATCCAAACTGGTAGCTTTGGCTACCCTTTCAAAACCTAGAGCTTACATAGGTTGGCCTACTACCTTGAAAAAACCTTCCAGTGTTTGTGCTTAAGAGAACCATTTTACTAAATGAGATCCAGCCATCACTAAATTTTCCCATCAGCTCTGGGTATGTTCATTTCATCGTTAAACAGGCCTTATTCTTTCTGTGTTCTGTATACTCTGGATAGAATGCAATGTGTGTAAGAGAATGTGTGGGGAATTATATGGTGCTTGTGTGGGTTTCACTGTCTGAATATTGCTGGCTTTGCTCTGGTTGCTCTGTGCACATTCTTAGGCTTCCCAGCGGGATGTTCCTGAGTTGAGCTGTTGCTGAGTGTGAAGAGTTATCCAAAATGCCTTAATGGCAATTCAGGATAGGCAGGAGCTTTCCCACTGGGCTGGTTATGTTTCTGCTGACTGTACTGAATTTTACTAAGAACGAATTTGTACTAGCTTTTTCAGCAACAGGCTTGAAGGCTTATTCCTTTTTCTTTTGCAACCATACATGCATAGCCCACAATATAAAATTAAAATCTTCCTTTGAAAATGCAAGTCTTACAGCAAAGTTGCCAGTTGAAAGTCATATTACTTATTTTTATTATTTTTTTTACCCAGTCCTTCTCCTTGTTCGCTCATGGCGAATTTCCACTCACATGTTAAAATGCCTTAGACTACCCAATGATATATATATAACCATCACATTGCAAATGAATTTTTAAATTTTTCATTCATATGAATCAGCAACTATAGCATAACAAATTCAAAACCTTATAATAGATATTAACTGAAAATATATTGTGTTTTTGTAATAATGCTGTTCTTTTTTTAGTCAGCAGCACATCCTCAGTGACTTTTCTTCTTTTGAATTCATCCACGGTGAGCTTACAGAGGGTGAGATTTAGAAACCTGATTAGCCACCTGATAGTAAAGGTGCAAGGCCATAGGCATAGTTTGAGATTTTAGTTGACAAAACCTATTTTAATGTTACAGTATCTCCTCAAACATAACAAACTAAATAGATAAGCAAACAAAACAAAGAGAAGTTACCATGTTAGTTTTTTTCAAGAGGAGACTGCAGAGGGGCTGAATACCACTCCTCTCACTGTGACATAACGACGCTTGCCTCTTTTCCACTATGCAATGATAATAATCAAACAAATATCATAATAAAATAATTAGGAAAAAATTAGTATCACGTTTCAGTGGAAAAACTGTTATTAGATTACAGCCTTTAGGTAGCTTCAGAGGCATCTCTATATCCACTACAGAATATTTCTTTTTTTCTTTCATCCAGTTTTTTCATCCCGGGGTCTGCTGCCTTTATACACAACCAATATTTTTTACTTGTTTTTCCTATTTAAAAAAGACACTCTGCATTAATTTACATTTACATTTACATTTATATTTATAACAGAAATATGAAAAACTGCATTTAGGCAAAAATTTGTTTTCTGCTGTCATTTAAACAAGGACAAATATGCCTCTAATGCTAGTTGTTTAAACTAGTGTGCAGAACCATGGAGCTACAGAGAAGCCTCCTGGTGCTCACAACAGCTTTGAGAAAACAAAACAGTCTTGTTTGGTATTAGTATGCATCACACACAATAGCTAGAGGGAAAGGTTGAGGGAGAGAGAGAGAGAGAGGAAGAAAGATAGAGAGAGCGTCATGAATTCAGTAGGTCATGCTCAAAGGCTCTAACTTGGGGTCGCTTGAAGCTCCTTCTATATTCCTGTGAGATTTATGACTCTGAGATGTAACCATAACAGGATCCTATATTAGAATTAATTTGAAGGTCTCATGCTTTCAAGTGACATTCATTGAATGTAACTTGGAATCAAAAGAGTTTCTAGAAAACATCACGATGAAACATACAGTGAGAACACGAGAAACCAACAATGAGGTAACTGCAATCTTTTTCCTTCTTAACATAAAAATTTATTGAAAAATCTAAAATTAAGACATAAAATAAAATTTTTTAATTATAGTTCATAAAAGCTGATCATGCAAATTTATTTCTTTAGTTTTGCACTCGAGCTAGAAGGCTAATGTAGCTATAAAGCTGGAACACCAAAAAGTGTTTAAAGTTGGGGTGCTGATATGTTAAACAATATACAATATACATCATACACACTATACATCATAGCAACAGAGAAAATAATGTCTTTCTTTGATTAGATTTTTAAAAATGTGTCATAATGCTTGATTTGAAAAGAGATAATACAGACATTTGCTTGAGATTGTCAGACACTTAATATACACTCTATCCTTCTGAACAAACTATATGCAAATTAGCTAAGTAGAAACTGTCAGTTTCATGCCCACCGTCACTGGCTAAGATACGAAAACCAAGTAAGAATTAATTTCAATTTCAATTTCAATTTATTCTTGTATAGCGCCTTTTACAACAAAGTTGCCCCAAGGCACTTTACATTGATGGTCGATGATGGAACAGGTTACAGTAATAGATGTTAAAGCTGGACGACTACGGAGGAGAGAAACCAAAAACTCCACTATGTGGAGAAAAAAAAAACCTCTGAGGGTCCAAGGTCAACCGGCTACCCAACCCCCTTGGGTATACTAACAGTACAAAGTTAGTTAGGTTTTAGACTCCAGGATCAGTGAGGAGTCCCAAGTTTCTTCCAGGTATCGATGAGCTGCCAGGGTCCCTTGGCGCATCAGATGCATCACACAGACCAGATGATAGCTTGGCATTGGACTCAGGTGATGACCACAACGGGCCCCCCCGGACATGTGGGGAGAGAAATGGAATGAGGGGGTCAGTAATGAGCAGGATCCAGTAGTGACAGACACAGAAATGAAACAACAGTGCGATGGCATGTGCGATGGCATGTACAGCAGCACCAGCGACATTAGTAATGGTGCACTATGGTGATTGGGGCGGGTAAGCTAAACTAAAGAAGTAAGTCTTCAGCCGTGATTTAAAGACTGAGACTGAATCGGCATCCCGTACAGAAGCAGTCAAGCTGTTCCACAATCTAGGGGCCCTGTAACTGAAAGCTCGTGCTCCTATACATTTATTTATGCGAGGGACAATTAGGAGATCTTTATTCTGGGATCTAAGTGGGCGGTTAGGTGTATAGGTATTAAGCAGTTCGGTTAGGTATATTGGGGCAAGACCTTTAAGTGCCTTGTAGGTTAAGAGGAGGACCTTGAAGTCAGCCCTGTACCTAACAGGAAGCCAGTGAAGCGAGGAGAGTATGGGAGTTATGTGGTCGTACTTCCTGCTCCTGCTAACAATCCTAGCAGCTGTGTTCTGAATGCGCTGTAGGGTGCTTAATGTGCCCTGAGAGCTTCCAGAAAGTAGGGCATTACAGTAATCTAATCTACTGTATACAAATACATGTACTACTTTTGCCGTGTCTTCCATTGACAGAATAGTTTGTCAATGTTCCGAAGGTGCAGGAAGCATGTCTTCGCAACTGCATTAACATGGGGATTAAATGAAAGATTTGAATCAAAAATAACACCAAGGTTACGTGCCAGAGTACTAACTGAAAACTTCAACCTTGCATCCCGGATATGCGAAATGAAGTTGGCCCTGTCTACATCGCTACTACAAAACAAGAGCAGCTCAGTTTTTTCGGGGTTTAGTGAGAGGAAGTTGTTATTCATCCAATCCCTAATATCACTGAGGCAGCTAATTAAAGTGCCAGTTGATGCTTTATCACATGATTTAAAAGATAAGTATAGCTGAGTGTCATCAGCGTAAGAGTGGTAACTAACATTATGCTTCCGTAAAATAGTGCTTAGTGGGAGCATGTAGAGGGAGAAGAGCACTGGGCCTAACACCGACCCTTGTGGGACTCCATAGTTAACTAGAGACATAGGTGAGGGGGTGCCATAATCATCCATTTGGATGAAGTAGTAACGGTTTGTAAGATAGGAGTTGAACCATTTAAGGCCTGTTCCGCTAATGCCGACAGTGGAGTGAAGCCTATTTACTAAAATGGAGTGATCTACCGTGTCGAACGGAGCACTAAGATCTAAGAGAACAAGAACAGTGATGTTTCCTGCATCACTCGAGACCATTATATCATTCACCACTCTAGTTAGAGCAGTTTCTGTGCTATGGCCAAGCCGGAAGCCTGATTGGAATGTATCTAAGAGGTTATGCGTGTCTAGATATGACTGCAGTTGTCTCGCAACTAGTTTTTCTAGAATCTTAGAGAGAAACGGGACATTAGAGATAGGTCTATAATTACTTGGTGAGCGAGGGTCCAAGTTAGGTTTTTTAAGCTGTGGTCTAACCACTGCTGTTTTAAACTGATTGGGGACTACACCTGAGGTCAAGGATACGTTCATGATATCAAGTATAGGTGTTGATAGTATTCCTAAGGATTCCTTCAGGAGCTTGGTTGGAATGGGATCTAACCGACAGGTTGTGGACTTTGCCTTGGTTATAACAGAAAATATCTCAGAGTTATCAATGAGATTAAAATCACTAAAATATTGTGAGCACTGTTCTGCTAATGGATTAATTTGAGGGCTGATAGGGCACATTTGGAGCCTAATGTTGTTAATTTTATCATTAAAAAACTTAAGAAACCTATCGTTAGTAATACTACATGCTGGCCTTTTATCAGTTTTGTCTGTTAGCTGAGCTAGTGTCTGAAATAAATAGCGGGGGTTATGCTTGTTGTTTTCAATAAGCTTTGAATAGTACACAGTGCGAGCACTATATAGAGCTTTCTTATATTGTTTTAATTTAGCGAACCATAGAACCTGAGAGGCTTGGAGACCTGTTGTCTTCCATCTGCGTTCTAGCTTACGGCACTCCCGCTTAGCAGGCCGTGTGTGATCATTGAACCAGGAAGAGTGCCTGATAGTTCTGACCTTCTTTATCTTAATTGGGGCTACCTGATCAAGGATCTGCCCAACTACTGTATTGTACATGTCGGTGATGTCATTAACAGTTTTGTTACCGGTGAAGTCTATCTCTGTTACGGCCTCCATAAACTGAACACATTTAGCCCTGTTTAGGTGTCGTGTTGTACTAGTCCTTTCACTGAGGTACGTTGGAGACATATTAATCTCAAACGTGATTAAAGAATGGTCGGAAAAAAGTTTATTTAAGGAGTGGACCAGTACAGTATCAATGTCAAGTCCATACGAGATAATTAGATCTAGCGTGTGTCCTTGTACATGGGTAGGTCCTGATATATGCTGGGTGCAACCGACAGAATCGAGGAGCGTTAAGAAGCTTTTGGCACCTGCATCCGTCTCTGTATCAACATATATGTTAAAGTCACCTAACATCACGAATCTAGTAAACCTAACAACCAAGTCAGAGAGCAGATTGCCAAATTCATTAATAAAGGCAGCATATGGTCCTGGAGGTCTATAAACTAATAGGATATGGAGCGCTAAATCAGACCTAATGCTTAGCAGCATCACTTCAAATGTATGGAAGCTCTCAGTAGTTTTTGAATCAACCTTAAATGATTAATCAAAAATTGCAGCCAGGCCACCACCACGTCCTGCTGAGCGTGATTTATGCAGGTATGAGAACCCATCAGGGGAGGCTTCCACTAAGGGGATGGTGTCAGTGGGTCTAAGCCAAGTTTCAGTCAGTAGACAGATATCTGACTTTGTGTCGAGTACCATCTCATTAATAAGCACTGCCTTGTTTCCTAAGGAGCGAACATTCAGCAGTGAACATTTGATTTTAGACGGACGCTGTGTTTTATTTGTTTTTATGATGGGTACTGGGAGCAGGTTACCAGCGCAGGAGCCCCTAGATTGGCATCTATACTGCTTCCTTATCGTACTAAGAATAGATATTCTCTGGTAATGATGGGAGAAGTCTGGTTCTAAGCTAGTGTGTGACATAGGGGATGCCGTGTTATAAGGAACCTGGGTTTCTGCCAAGAGTGTACTGGTAGTGGGATAATAGCCAGCGTGTGATTTAAGATCACAGGACTGCGACCTGGGTAGTGCTCTAAAGAGTCACAGTGGCAATTTTGCTGCCATATTTTGGGAAAGCATGTATGATCCTCTCCAGTTAGGATGAAGACCGTCCCTTTTATAAAGGCCAGGCCGTTCCCAAAAGAGGTCCCAATTATTTATGAAGGCGATGCTTTTAGATGCACACCAAGTCTCTAGCCAGCGGTTGAAAGAGAGCAGCCTACTGTAGGTTACATCTCCTCTAAAGAGAATTGGCAAGGGACCAGACACAATTAAGTTCTGACATTTAGTTTCAGCTTTTGAACACATTGAGATGAAGTTCCTCTTTAATACCTCGGATTGTTGGGACTTTATATCGTTAGTTCCAGCCTGAACAACCAAGGTCGGAACTTCATTGCAGGAATAGGAGTCCAATCGTGCCTCGATGTCAGAAACTCTGGCCCCGGGGAGGCATTTCACAGAAACCGCTGGTTTAGGACGGCCAGGAACGCTAACATTCCTAACAATCGAGTCGCCAATGATGAGCACCTTCTCCGCTTCAGCAGGCGCGCTGCCGAGAGCAGAGTACCTGTTGGTCAGCCGAATTGAAGACTGGTGTGCAGGAGGTCCATTCTTTGAGCTCCTGGACCCCCGTTTGGCGGTCACCCAGCGTTCCCTTGAACATGCCGCTGGTGCTGGCTCCGAACCGGCTACGGTTGGGCCCGGAGGGTCTACAGCCGAGTCTAACTGGGCCCGGAGGGTCTACAGCCGAGTCTAACTGGGCCCGGAGGGTCTACAGCCGAGTCTAACTGGGCCCAGAGGGTCTACAGCCGAGTCTAACTCAGCCAGCGGCTCCGACTGAGCCGGAACTACGCGTCCCTCGGTCTGACTACGCTGATATAAAGTACTAATGTGCCCCTCCAGAACACAAATCCTGTCCTAAAACTGCGTTACAGTTACACATTTCCTACAGGTATAAGACTCTACATAGTTGGACGGACAGTCTACGCTGTACATGCCGCACGATAAACACAGCACAAAAGAGGATGTCATGGTAACACTTACGTTAAATGTGGAAGTTTTTTTATCAAGAAAGCGTTGTGTCAGAGGCTGCAAAGTTTGCTGCTTGTTCAGTCCGGGTCTCTTTCCCACAATGCACTTCTCAATTGTGTGTACCTTTAAGCTGATTAATTAAGCAGATAAAATTAGCAAAAAAAACAATACTCAAAAGCCAAGATATTTTTACATTTCTTTTATTTCTAAAGATACAAACAAAATTACTTTCTGCACTTATTTTTTACATTTCTAAAACATTTTTTGCAGTTTTGACCCAGGATATAAGAGTGACTGTCTGGGTCATTCTAGCAGCTTTATTTTCTTTCTCTGAAACCAATTTTCCTTTGCTGTATGTTTGGGATCATATTTTGTTTAAATATCCACCCTCATTTCATCTTCAGCGTCCTGGTAGGTGGCAGCAGATTCTTATCAAGAACATCCTGGTACATTTCTCCATTCATCCTCCCTCCAAACTCACAGTCTTGCATCGTGAGCTTGCATAGAGGCCATGGCGGTTGATTGCATTACTTATCGTTTTCTTTAAAACAACTGTACCTGCTAATTCAAGGTTTTTCTGAAGCTCTCCGTAAGTGGTCGTTGGCTCTTGGAGAAATCTTCTGATCATTCTTTGTGAGGAGCACCTGGTCGTGGCCAGTTTATGGTGAAATTTACATTTACATTTACGGCATTTAGCTGACGCTCTTATGAAAGTATTCTTGTCATTGCGAGGTCACAGCACAGCACACAGTGAACCACAATGAAATTGGACCTCTGCATTTAATCCATGCAAACCGTTCAGCAAAGGGCAGCTATGAAAGCGCCCGGGGAGCAGTGACTGGGACGGTACCTTGCTCAAGGGTACCTCAAGATTCCTCATCACTGGAATCTTATCCACATCCCCCTGGAGCAACTTGGGGTTAAGCAACTTGCTCAGGAACCTAATGATGGTAGTGCTGGAGGTGGGATTAAAACCTTCAATCTCTTTGTCTGTAGGCGGGTATCCTATCACTTGACCACCAGTACCCACTTCCAGATTTTGACCCCAATGGTACTCACTGTAACTTTAATTTGCAATGATAGGGGTCAAGAATGCTTTCTAAATACTGATAGACTTCTAAATACTGACAGAGTTCAGCTGGTTTCATGACTTTGCAGGCCTTTTTGCACCTTCTTCAGTTCAGTACCTTTTCTGGTGTCATTACACTTTAATACACATAACTTAATTTATGAACTTGTTTGTTTTGATTTTTTTTTAATTTTGTATGTTTGGATTACTTGAATTGTTACTGATATCTGGTGTAAATTTCATTTGAATAACCCCATTAGAAATATACTTACTGAGAAAAACATTGACGTGTTCAATAGTTATTTTCCCTGCTCTATATAAGCAAGTGCACTGGTGCTTCCATGACAACTTTAGGGAGTACTTTTGAACACTGGTCCAGTATTCTGAACATAAATTTGTGGGTATATTTGCTTTACTTTTTCTTTTAATGAGCAAAGCTTGTATAAAAATATTCACATTTTGATGGCATGATTGTATTTATTTGCCATTAAAGAAAATGGACAGTGCAGATTAAACACACACACACGCACATACACCTATCAGCTTCTGTTTTGTAAACACGTATAATGTTCACCATGGCAACAGTGATGCAAAAGGGACCTCAAAAGGCTAATCATTATCTCAAGAGACTGAGAGAATATGCTTCACATCCTTCATCCTCCAATTTTACCTATTTCTACTGCTTTGTATCTTTCCCCCTCTCTCTATCTCTCCCTTATATGCATCAGGTTTCTCCAATTGTCAAAGCTATCTTTTGTAAGCCAGCTCTCATAGTTGCATTTATAGGTCTGTGCATTTGTATCTGTGTATGGTTCCTGGTAGGATCTCGATGGGAACATTTGATTCTAGAAGCACAACCTTTGAGACAAAACAAAGCAGAGACAAATGACAGTTTAACTTCCATCACATATAAGGTGAATAAGGTAATTCTACACAAAAGACTTCCAAATCTTAGTAATTCCAAGGAAGTATTAGAACCCATACCAATGTCTTTGTGTTCGCAAAAACACAAGCTGCCCTTTACACTGTGTATACATTTACTGACGATTCGGTCAGTCACATCAAATTCATTTCAAATTTTATTTATCTGTTCTGCAAATTACTTTTACTAAGACCAGGGTTTGTTCAGACTACTCAGATGACAAGATCCGGTGTCTACATTTCTGTAACACCTTCAGAAATTTGTATTGAGGGTCCACATGAGGTTGTTGGTTATGTGAACACCAAGAAACTTGGTGCTCTGGACCATCTCCACAGATGAAGTGTTGATATTCAGTGGAGCATGGTCCCGACGTGGTCTCCTGAAGTCAACAACCATCTCTTTAGTCTTGTCGACGTTCAGAGACAGGTTGTTGGTTCTGCACCAGTCCGTCAGCTGTACTATCTCCTCTCTGTAAGCTGCCTCGTCTCCACCGCTGATCGGACCCACCACGGTTGTATCATCAGCGAATTTGATGATGTGGTTCGAGCTGTGCCTGGCTGCACAGTCATGGGTCATCAATGTGAACAGCAGCGGGCTGAGCACACAGCCCTGAGGGGCTCCTGTGCTCAGCATGATGGTGTTGGAGGTGCTGTTACTGATCCTGACTGATTGGGGTCTCCCAGTCAGGAAGTCCAGGATCCAGTTACAGAGGGAGGTGTTCAGGCCCAGCAGCTTCAGCTTCTCACTCTGAGGGATGATGGTGTTGAATGCTGAACTGTAGTCGATGAACAGCATTCTGAC
>CM029372.1:297465-534357 GCA_017165825.1 Hepsetus odoe | reverse complement strand
GAGAGAGAGAGAGAGAGCGAGCGAGAGAGAGAGAGAGAGAGAGAGAGAGAGAGAGAGAGAGAGAGAGAGAGAGCTCATTATTACATAGTAATGATATTCTTGATGATAAGGAGCTGGAAATCTGCTTTACTTCTGAAGATACATTTGTGGTTATAGAGAGTTATTTCATCACGTGGAGTTCCAAGAGAGATACATAGGAAAAATGGTAGATGTTTTATTTCCAAAGACAAAGGTTACTGTGTGCTCACACACACACAAACATACACACACACATTATGGTAATGAAGACAATTTATGCTTAACTGTAGATGCATTAAGAATATATTGAAAGTAATACCATCCTTTCCTCGCATACTCTTGGAAAAGAAGTAAGCAGAAATAAAGAAAATATTTGAGCAGACCTAGAGAAAAAAAAAAAAACCTGAGTAGGTCTGAGTATGAATATATATGAAATAAATAAAATATATAAGACCTAGTGAAATAATCTCAGCAAACCATAATTTTTTCAAGGGGTTAGAATTTCTAGTCTTATCCATGCATGTAACGTGTGGACAAACATTTTGATTGGGTAGGAAGTTTACTGGCTTAAGCCATAAATGGGTTTTAATGCTACAATATGATCAATTTCATATACTGGCATACAACACTAGCTGTTGTAGCTTGATGCATTTAGTTACTCCTTTATCTAATTACCATGTATAGTGGCACTCAAGTGATGGGCACATTCAAAAAGCTTAGCTGATGTCATGGGTGAGGTGTGTTTTGGGCACGATAGAGGGTGCTCTGTTCTGACTGAGCACACCTGAGCTCATGAACGCACAGGTGTGCTTCATTGGGGCTGACTATTTAAGCCCCGATGAGTCAGAACAGAGCGCGGCTCATTCATTAGGCTCAGCCTACACATTATGGTGGTTTTGGTATTTGGTAATCTGGGTATCTTGGTTTAGGCTGCAGTTCTTTGGTTTTGGTTTGAACTGAAGCCCTTTGCTCTTGTTTTGTAAATATAGTTAATAAAGTTATAATCCGAACTCCTGGCTCAGCGTTGGCGTCCTCCCCACACGCCGCTACCGTTACAGCTAATTAGCATCATTATCATTATAGTGTTTTTCCTAAAAACAAAAATAATGCCTAATCTATTCTAACAGTATGATTCTTCACACATATTGAAAGAAAACAATTTTTTTAAAATAAGTAATACCTTCTTCATAAAGAATCATTTCAACCCAATTGAATAATTGGTACCCTGGTAGCTTACACCCATTTTACTCAATAATGTCGAATTCTCAAATTTTCAATACTCTGTCAGGAGACAAAAAATTTATTTAATATGATGGCTCAGCAGCAAGTACATTTATAATTAACTTTGCAAATCAGCAAAATTAGCTTTGCGTTCAAAGATCCTTTGAAAATTTAAGAAGTGTATATGGCTGAAATCCAGAGGATGCATTTTGTTGGGTTTCATTGTGTGCTGTGCCGTGTTTCAGAATAAGAAATAGTCACTTTCACGTTCACTAGCTGCACTAGGTAACAAGTATGTTAATATAAAGCTCAGCAGTCATTGACACACACAAGCCATACTGATAGCAAAACAGAGAAAAACTGTTAAATTTCCTGATCTCCATATTTTTGTTTTCCCTTGACAACAGGTAATCTATGTAACTGCACCAGATATTAAGCATGACAAAAGCAATTATTAACACAAACTTTGCAAAGCATATTGATAGCAAAACACAGCAAAACTCATAAGCCTCTCTGGTGTGTGCGTTTTTGTTTTCCATTTCATAGTTATTAATAATTATTGCTGTAATTATTTGCAAAAAAAAAAAAATTGATCCATGCCACTTCTTAGTCTTGTCCCTGCTCACCTTTTTGTCACCTCCCTTCTTCAGGTGTCTCTTGTTCTCTGTCATGTATAAGTATCCTTGTGTTCCAATATGTAGTCCCTTCTTCTCTGTTTTATTGATGTGCTGTGTGTTGTGCTTTGTTCCTGTGCTATTATGCTGTTGCATACTTTAGTCTTAGTCTTGCTTGGTCTCACCTTGATTGTTTTCTCTGTCTGTTCTTCCTGTTTGTTAATTACTAGTTAACTTTGTTATTTTTTTCTTTATTGTTATGAAGTCCACTTAATTCTTCATGCCTGCATCCATCCATCCATCCATCCTCTTCCGCTTATCCAAGATCGGGTCGTGGGGGCAGCAGCTCCAGCAGGGATGCCCAGACTTCCCTCTCCCCAGCCACTTCTTCCAGCTCCTCCGGGCGGATCCCAAGGCATTCCCAGGCCACTCATGAACAAGATCCCGAGATACTTAAACTCCTCCACTTGGGGCAGGATTTCACTCCCAACCCTGAGAGGGCACTCCACCCTGTTCCGGCTGAGGACCATGGCTTCAGATTTGGAGGTGCTGATTTTCGTCCCAGCTGCTTCACACTCACTGAAGGAACAGGATCAGTAAGGAAAGGGCAGCCCTGGCGGAGTCCAACTCTCACCGGACCACCACCCCGGTTTGCCAATCCAGAGGCACTGTCCCCGATGTCCATGCAATGTTGCAGAGGCATGTCAACCATGACAGTCCTACAACATCCAGAGCCTTGAGGAACTCTGGGCAGATCTCATCCACCCCCAGGGCCCTGCCACCAAGGAGCTTTTTAACCACCTTGGCAACTTCGGCCCCAGAGATGAAAGAGTCTACCTCTATGTCCCCAGGCTCTGCTTCCTCATCAGAAGGCATGTTGGTGGAATTAAGGAGGTCTTCGAAGTATCCCCCCCACCGACCCACAACGTCCCGAGTTGAGGTCAGCAGCGCACCATCCCCTCTAAACACTGTGTTGACTGAGCACTGCTTTCTCCTCCTGAGACGCTGGATGGTGGACCAGAATCTCCTCGAAGCCGTCTGGAAGTCTTTCTCCAAACTCCTCCCACGCCCGAGTTTTTGCCTCAGCAATCACCAAAGCCGTATTCCGCTTGGCCTGCCGGTACCTATCAGCTGCCTCCGGAGCCCCACTGCCCAAAAAGGCCTGGCAACGGGTTCTCGGGTTGCCACCGCGACAGGCATTGACCACCTTACGGCCACAGCTCCGGTCAGCCGCCTCGACAATGGAGGCTCAGAACATAGTCCATTCGGATTCAATGTCCCCCACCTGTATCTTCATGCTTGCATCTACCATTTCAGAAACATCACATTGGATGATGTTTAAGCAGGGGCAGCAGTGGCCTTGTGGTTAGGGAGTTGGCCCCTGGATCGGACGATTGTGGGTTCGGTTCCCTCAGTCGTTGGTTGCCCTGAGGTACCCTTGAGCACGGTACCATCCCTGTCACTGCTTCTTGGGCGCTTTCAATAGCTGTTGTCAATATCTGCTCTTTTTTTCACTGGATCATTAGCACGTTCACACTGTTGGAAGAGCATATTAACACATTTAATAGCAGCCTGCTGAACTCATTTGATCAGTCAGCTGCCCTTTCTGAGGAACAGAGGAGTTTGTCTGCCAACAACTTGAACTGTCTGTCATGATTTGATTAAGGGAAAAAACAGCACATTATTATTGGAAGAGAGAGAAAGAGAGAGACAGAGAGAAGAGAGAGAGCTAGAGAGTGTGGGGACACACATTTTAACCCCAGGGGTCTGCAACCTTCATAATAAAAAAGCACATTTCTGTCCCTTCTTTTACCAAATATTGGTTGTCTGGAGCTGCAAAACATATTTGATTTCACAGCGTGCTCTATAAATGTCTTTCAACATTACATTTTTTTGTTGTTTGCTAATTTCTCACCACATATCAAGAATACAGACACATTTTCAAATATTAATATTGTATCAATTATATGTATTATATTATATGTAATCAAATTACAATTGAATTTAGATTAAAATACATCCACACTTTGAAATGTAATGAAAATCAGAAAATTCAAGGCTGATTGATAGGAATTCCTGATCAGTCAGAAATTGCAGTTCATGGTTAGTTGTTTAACCAGCTTATTTGTACTTGTTGGACAGTGTTTTGTTTTTTTTCTTAATACGAAGTAGCTATGTTCTGTTAATACTGCATGTTCATGAATACAAGCCTAATAATTTATTTGCCATCTGCTGGCCTCTTTGTCGGTTTATGGCTGACACACATGTAGAATTGTAGGCTGGCAGTTTGACCTGCAATTTGTATGCATTTTTTAATATTGAATTTCAGAGTATAACACTGCCACACTGACAACAGGAGCCCCTCAGGGCTGTGTGCTCAGTCCTCTGCTGTTCACACTGATGATCCACGACTGTGCAGCTACGCACAGCTCCAACCATATCATCCAGTTTGCTGATGATACAACCATGGTGGGTCTGTTCAGTGGAAATGAAGAGGCACCATTCTGTCCTTTCTAATGAGGGGTCATAGAGGGCATCCAGAACAGCAGCATCATGGCCTGGTACGGGAACAACCCCTTGAACTGCATGTCCCTACGATGGGTAGTGAAGCTGAACAGGTCATCGGGATCTCTCTCCCCTCTTTTGAGGACATCCTCATTACACGCTGTATCCACAAAGCCACCAGCATTGCCAAAGACCCTCACTCACCCCTCCCTCACTCTTTTTTCCCTCTTGCTGTCTGGAAAAATTGACATAGAAAACAGGCCTTCACTTCCAGAATGGGAAACCGTTTCTTCCTCAAAGTCATCCAGCTTTTGAACCAGATCTGATTTTTACATTAATTAGAATCCCACATCAAGCAATTAAAATAAAATTTAATTAAATTAAATTAATTTTTTATACAGCATTAAATGTATTAATTATTGTTATAATAATTTTATTACTACATTTATTACTATCACTCTTGACCTCAGTCTTTTGAGTTTTTCACTTTTTAATCACTTATTTCTAAATACTGACAATCTATGTTGGCTGCAATGTTGTTGTTTTGTATTGTATTTTGTACACTGCATGTAGTATTGTTTGCATTTAGTCTAGTTTTATCTTGTCTTTTATGTAGCAGCATAGTCCTGAAGGAAATGTTGTTTTGTTTCACTGTTTATGGGATAAATGGCTGAAATGAACATGAAACCTACTTGACTGGCATTGGTTGAGAAACAATAGATCACAACACCACATATGAATGATTGCTCTTCACTTTCTGAAAAAAGCTAATGACTGTGCAGTCTGAAACTGGAAATTATAACAAGAAGTTTGAATTTTGGCTTTTAACACAGCAATATAGATCCCTGCAGAATTTTTTCTGTTCACTATGTCTATGTTCTGTCCATTCTTTATGTTGGACTTTACATCAATGTTTGACTGTGTTTTTCTAAATGTTCTGTAATAAGAGCATGTTGAGGTTCACGTACATTTTTTTCTTACACAGGAGGAATTTTTGAGTCAATTGAGAGCGGTCCTTCTGGGGCTGAGGAGCTAGCATTCAAATTTGCACTCAATACCATCAACAGGAACAGAACACTGCTGCCCAACACCACGCTCACCTACGACATTCAGAGGATCAACGTTTTTGACAGCTTTGAGGCCTCAAGGAAAGGTGAGGGAGTGTAGTGAGTGGTAGCTTTTATGGCTATAAAGCTCATTTACATGTAAAACCACAGAGCTGCTTTGCTCCTGGAGTTCATTTAAATATATGACCTCATGCATGCTTCTAAAATGGCCTTCAGGGTCAGGAAGCAGGGGCATATGAGTGTCCTGCTAGGTAATTATTTCATAATGCAGTTCTGACATTTTCTAATATTTAGAAAAAATATTTGAATATTATCCTTTTAAGATATTTTCTATTTTTTTGGGAAATAATTTAATGAAATGGAATTTGGGTCCAACTGTGACTTCTGAGTCAGTGTATTCTATTCTCAGAACATCAGGCAATGATTACAGGATCTGGAATAACTATGTGTCAGACTATTTTAGATACATTAGCTTCCACCACTTTAAGTTTCAAGCTTTGAGCATGTTTGCTCCCTTGAAAAAGTTTAACTCTTTCAGTCCAATGTTATTTGTTTATTCATATTAAAATGTATTCAGTGAACTGTAAATCATTTGGTTCTACATATTATTACATTGTATTTATGAGCCAGGAATTGATTTTAAAGGGTGCATATCATGGACAACTAATTTTCTCAGATTTTTATATAGTAGATATAGTAGATATATGTAAATACTTTTAAATATATAATTCATGTGGAAACTAAGCTAAAAAAAAAACTAAAAAGATACAAAGCAAATATAAATATGAAGAAAAGTAGGAAAATCATCATGTAATCTGTTTTGAATTAATTGATTAATATTACATTTACATACAGTATATATGAACATTTGTCCTACAGCAGTTGGCTCAAAGTTTTTCCAGGATAAACTGTGTCCATACTGAACTGTACATGTATTATTTTTTCAGAACTACATCAAAAACTGTAAAAGATTTTGATAAAAGTCTCATGCAAACCTGACCTGTTTTGGCACACAAATGTGCTAAGTGGAGTACAGGAAAGGGACAGAAAAATGTAGAATGTGCGTTTTAAGGGTCTTTAAGGGTTTTAAGGAAACTGTTGATTATGAACTTTTATTAAACTGTTGTGAAACACTGAGCACAATTTTATAGGTCTTCGTAAAAAGATACTAAGTAAGTACTCACTTACAGTTAGGCCATTGCTTTTCTTTATGCATGACAGGCATTTTTCCTTAAAATCTACAGCTTGCGAACAGCTCTCTTTAGGTGTAGCAGCCATATTTGGCCCCTCCCACAGCACCTCAGCCAACGCAGTGCAATCCATCTCCAATGCCTTGGGTGTGCCACACATCCAGACCAGGTGGAAACATCAGGTCTCAGATAACCGGGACTCATACTATGTCAGCCTGTACCCAGACTTCTCCTCTCTCAGCCGAGCCATCCTGGACCTCGTTCACTTCTTCAGGTGGGAGACAGTCACCGTGGTGTATGATGACAGCACGGGTGAGTAATGAAGATGAACTGGGGGAGCAATGTATTTCCATATGAAAATAATAGGCTATTAGGACCAGGGAAATACTAGAATATACTGATCACTGATGAAACACACACTTCTGTCATATTATACAGTACTGTGCAAAAGTGTTAAGCAGGTGTGGAAAAAATGCTGTAAACAAAGAATGCTGGTTTGAAGGCAAAAGGTAGTAACACCAAATATTGATTTGATTTAGATTTTTCTTTTGTTCACTCACTTTTCATTTTGTAAACTGCTAAAAATAAACATCATTATTTATATTTCTGAAAGCATTCTTTGTTTACAGCATTTTTTCCACACCTGCCTAAAACTTTTGCATAGTACTGTACATACCAGTGTTTACACAGTTACATGTTATGGCATTTTATGGCAATTGTACTAAAGCAGGTAATAATGCAGTACCATTTTTGTATACCTATGGCTGTATTCAAATCTTTTCTAAAATATCAAAACTATTCTGTTCTTGTTTAGTATGTGGATTTAAGGTTGATAATCAAGCTCTGTATGGTTGCTTTGTATATAAGAGCATTCTTAGCTCTTCAGAGTGCTACCATAATAAAAACAAAAATTGATCAAAATGGTGCATCTAATGGCTCTCTTCTCCCTATGCACTGCATATGTAATTAAATTATGGATTCTACACATACAGTGTGTACTATAGGTATGATAACAAGTTATTTATATTCAACCTGCAATGGTTTTGCCTGATATCTAGCTCAAAATAGTTGGTAGACTTGAATTACATGGGTCTACTTGAATATCTATCACAATTAACAATGCATGCACTTGTCTAAGATTTAGAGCACTATTTGCATGAGGAAGCTATTGATAACCTATGCAGTGTACTAGACAGGTGGCAGGTTGCTATTTGAGATTCAACATATGAAGAAGCTTATGAATCGAAACAGTAGGCCTAAGCAATTTTTATGTATATTTCCTTTCTTGTGTATCTCTTTCTATCACTTTGGGCAGTGGTGAGGGAGTTGGCCCCGCATCGGAAGATTGTGGGTTTGATTCCCTCACCAGTAGGTTGCCCTGAGGTACCCCTGAGCAGGGTACCGTCCCCGTCACTGCTCCCCAGGCGCTTTCAATAGCTGCCCACTGCTGCGTGGTGTGTGCATGGGTTAAAAGCAGAGGTCCAATTTCATTGTGGTTCACGTGTGCTGTGCTGTGACCTCGCAATGACGAGGGTTGTCACTTTCACTTTCACTTTGATCTCTTAGTCACCTAACCTGAATGTTTTTAGTCAGTTCAAATAGTCAAGTAGGCTCTATTGTCATTTTAACCATATACACAGTACACAATGAAACTAAACAATGTTCCTCTGGGTCCATGGTGCAGCACATGAGATTACACAAATTACACAAAAGACGAGAAGACTAAAAGACTAAGCAGTGAGTATATGAATGAGTGGCGAATGCCACAACAACAGCAAAAGTGAGTTCAATGAGTACAATAATAATAATAATAATAAATATGTTGCGCAAAGGCAGCAACATGAGGTAGTTAAATGTATGTGTATGCGGGGGAGATGTAGAGTCAGTTCTGGTCCACGAGTCTAATGGCCAATGGGAAGACAATGTTTCCTATCCTGGAAGTGGAGGCCCATATGCTACGGAACCTTTTCCTGGATGGCAGGAGTGTGAAGAGTATGTGGGATGGGTGTGGGGTCATCTACAGTGCTATTTGTAGAGATACTGTTTTCTTGGTGCAAGAACTGGTGTTGAGGATACATGTGAGGTTCTCCATGATGTGAACACCAAGGAACACCAAGGTCCATCTCCATTGGTTAGCTGTTGATGCTCAGTGGAGAGTGAACATTAAGAGACAGGTTGTTGGTTCTGTCAGTCATTGTAACTACTCTCTGTAAACCACCTCATTGTCACAGTTGATCAGACCTACCACGGTAATATCATCAGAGAATTTCATGATGTTGTTTGAGTTATGCAGAGCTGCACAGTCATGGGTCATCATTGTGAATAGCAACAGGCTGAGTGTGCTCAGCGTGATGATGCTGGAGGTGCTGCTCCCAGTCCTCACTGTCTGGGGTCTCCCAGTCAGGAAGCTGTGGATCCAGCTGGACCAGATTGATCCAGATTTTACCCACAGATAAACAGACAAATAGAAATGTAAGACTCACCACAGCTGACTCCGTACTTAAGGAGAAGACAGCTGGTTCTTAAATGAATTAAATGGAATGAAGCACTGCTTTATGATGTTATTCATCACACATGCATGCTCATGATTTATTATTTTTTCAGCAGATCTCATGAAATTGCCTGTTCATCCAACTGAAGTTCTGGCATGTGTGATACAGATGTCTTTACAGTCGTGGTGAACTCCTTTGTATCTACTCACATATATCTGTTCATTTAACATAAGCTCAGATCATATTCAAGTTCAGACTAAAGTCTGAAATCTGATATTTCACAGATCCTAACTTTAGCCTTATTCTAGGCCTTATTCTAAAACAGACAGATGCAAATCACAGAAATAAAATGCATTCAAGCTATCATTAGCTAACTACCAGCTTTTACAGTTATAGTTCAGATGAACTGAGATAGCTGCTTGCAAATGGCCACTTTGAACTCAATACAACATTTGTTGTTGAGGTGAGATATTTCAAAAGCTTTAATACTTGTTAGCTTTAATACTATTAACATGAGCTCACTTTAGTTGACCTTTAGCGCTACCACATTTTAAAGGGTCTTGATAAGGTCTTCCTGCTAATGATTAGGTTCTTGGTTTGAGATCAGGACAAAAGAAAAAAAATGTTTTCTGGAAATAACAGAGAATTTTAATTATATACAGTTAAGTCCATAAATATTTGGATAGAGACAAATGTTTTCAAATTTAGGTTCTGTAGATTACCACAATGAAAGGAAACAACTCATTTGCAGTTGAAGTGCAGACTTCAATTCAGTGGGTTGAACAAAGAGATTGCATAAAAATGTGAGGAACTAAAGCATTTTTTTAACACAATCCCTTCATTTCAGGGGCTCAAAAGTAATTGGACAAATTAAATAACTGAAAATAAAATGTTCATTTCTAATACTTTGTTGAAATCCCTTTGCTGACAATGACAGCCTGAAGTCTTGAACTCATGGACATCACCAGGTGCTAGGTTTCCTCCTTTTAATGCTCTGCCAAGCCTTTACTGCAGTGGCTTTCAGTTTGTTTGTGGGCTTTTCTGTCCGAAGTTTAGTCTTCAACAAGTGAAATGCATGCACAATTGGGTTTTGATCAGGTGACTGACTTGGCCATTCAAGAATACTTCCACTTCCACTTCTTTGTTTGCTGGGTTGCTTTGGCTGTATGTTTTGGGTCATTGTCCTGTATTATGAATCTGTGAAATGCCGCCCAATCAATAGACTGCATTTAGCTGGATTTGAGCACAGTATGTTTTTGAACACCTCAGAATTCATTAGGCTGCTTCTGTCCTGTTTCACATCATCGATAAACACTAGTGTCCCAGTGCCACTGGCAGCCATGGATACCCAAGCCATCACACTGCCTCCGCTGTATTTTACAGCCTTTCTATTCTTGAGGCTTATGAGTGGCTTGCACTTTGCAGTGCAACCTCTGTATTTACTTTCATGCAGTCTTCTCTAAATGGTAGACTTGCATATCGATACACCTACCTCCTGGAGAATGCTGTTGTGTTGTGAAAGGGTTCCTCTTCACCATGGAAATGATTCTGCAATCATCCACCACTGTTGTCTTCTGTGGATATCCAGGTCTTTTTGCGTTGCTGAGTTCACCAGTGCTTTCTTTCTTTCTCACGATGTACCAAACTTTAGATTTTGCCACTCCTAATATTGTAGCAATTTCTCGGATGGGTTTTTTTCTGTTTTCGTGGCTAAAGGATGGCTTGTTTCACCTGCATAGAGAGCTCCTTTTACCGCATGTTGTCTGTTCACAGCAAAATCTTCCACTTGCAAGCACCACACTTCAAATCAACTCCAGGCCTTTTTTCTGCTTCGTTGATAATGACATAACGAAAGAATTGCCCACACCTGCCCATGAATTAGCCTTTGAGTCAATTGTCCGATTACTTTTGGTCCCTTTATAAGGAGGGTGGCACATGTTAAGGAGCTGGAACTCCTAAACCCTTCATCCAATTTGAATGTGGAAACCCTCAAATAAAAGGGTAGGATACACATCATGTCCATGTCCATTACATAACTATAATTGGAATATGTTTCAGTAAACAGGTACAAAAACAAAACTTGTGTCAGTGTCCAAATATATATGAACCTAACTGTATTGTGCTTTGTGTGTAAATGTGCATTAGTTCAGACAGCATTGGCTACTAGCTTTTTTTTCTCATAAAAATATATTCCTGAGTAGTAATATCATTTGTAGCAGAATACATTAAATACATATTAAATACATATACATATAATACATAAATACATTATGAGTAGTATATCTTCTCTTGGATTATTACTATATGTGCTATGGTACTTTTGTACCAGTTAACTGTTTTCTTAAGAGGTTGAGTATAGATTTTAGTAGAACAGGAATTAAATAAGTGTATCACAGTGTCATCTCACAGTGATGGTCCAGGGTTCAATTCCCAGTCGAAATGGTCTGGGTCTTTTCTGTGTAGCGTTTGCATGTTCTAACCTCATCTGTGTGTTTCCTTTGAGTGCTCCGGTTTCCTCCCACCATCCAAAGACCTGCACATCAGGTTGATTGGAGAAGCTAAATTGCCTGTAGGTGTGAGTGTTTGTCTGTGTATCTGCCCTGTGAATGGATTGGCGACCTATCCAGGGTGTTTCCCCGCCTTTTGCCCTGCGAGTTATAGTGATGCCTGTCAAAGTTATAGGCAGCAAGTGACAGGCTGTGGCAGTCTGTTTTTATGTTGATGTGTTAAAAGTAGGAAAATGGCCAAGTGTAAGTATCTGAGCGACTCTGAAAATTGGCCAAATTGTGATGGTAAAACTGAATCAGGTCATTTCCAAAAAGAGCAGAGCTGGGGTCAGTATACAGTGGTTATTACCTAGTAGTTCAAGGAGGAAGGACAATGAAGGACAATGATGAAGACAGAGTGAAGGCCCCGCCTTGCAGTTTACAGGACTCACTGCTCTGCTGCTCAGTTTGTCTGATTGATGTACATCTGGATATTTAAAATGTTTAACTGATATGGCCCAGAAAATTATATTGTTTTAATAGGAATTCTTAATTTCTGCAGAGAGTTTGAATTACATTTCCTCTGCAAATGCAGTCAAATGATTACATTACATTGAAATGATTAAAACCCATAAATGCCTTCTGTCTTTTCTTTATTGGTCTTCATTACCTCACAAGATTGGGGGCAATCCTTATATTTGTCAGTTCCCAAGCATCTTTCTGTAATCACAAATACTAAATTAAACCATTGGCTTTAACCTTGTTTTATGTATTACTTTCTAAATGCAGTCTTAATCTAATTAGCTGTTCTTCCAAAGTTCTACCAAAAAGGCCTTTTATATTTGGAAAATTTCATGCTGTTCCCCTTTTTGTATAGTTCTCAATGTGTATAGTTGTGGACTTTATTTAGTTGTGTCATTGTATTTTACTGTTTCTCTGTACTGAATCTATGCTGTTGTGAGTTGTGTCTTGAGATTATCAGTCTTACTTTTTCAAGAATGGTTGTTTTTCTTCAATTATCTGTTTGCAATGACCTTAGAAAAAGCTTGTTTTGCTAGTGACTTATAAAATGCACAATTAACTTTAATTATCTAGACAACAAAGAGTACTTTTCAAAGTTATATTCAATATTTCAAGAACAAAAAGATATTTTTAAAAGATAAATGTTTAGTGTAATTACATATTTTTTGGAATTGTAATCTGGCTTGAGATATGATTGTCACATTTTAAATAATTAGACATTATAGGTGCAAATTTTATTAGAACTTAAAACAGTTGTTTTATAAGTATCTCCAGGTCAGTTTATTTCTGTGGAAATTTAAATTGTTTGTTTACAGCTTACTTCTAATTGCTTTATAAAGACTTGGTGGTCAGCAGTCAGCAGTCACTGTTGCCAGCAGTCACTGTTCTTTTTTCTCTATAGGGCTGATTCGTCTACAGGAGTTAATAAAGGCTCCATCCAGATACAATATCCGTTTGAAAATTCGCCAGCTGCCTGCAGAGACCAAGGATGCCAAACCACTTCTTAAGGACATGAAGAAAGCAAAAGAATTTCATGTCATTTTTGACTGTGGCCATGAGATGGCTGCCTGGATCCTCAAACAGGTCTCAAACCTTTCTAGTAGATAGTAAAATATTATTAATGCTTCTGCATGCTTTTTGAAAAAGATAAAAAAAAAAAACCAGATTGTTAATTCTTGCCTCTGAGTTTGTGCAGATCAGTAGCACAAAATAGCTACATCTGAAAATGTCAATAAACCTGAAGAATGTTAAACGCAATAATTAACATCACAAGGAATGTTCATTACTTTAAAAAATTAAGAATGCTACAAAATTATGAAGGAGGTTAATAATGGAGCAAGCACACACATAATGTTATATAATAAAGTAACCTAAAATACCTGGAAGAGGTATAAACATTTCAGTTACATTAACATGTCATTAAAAAGTTGTCATTAAAAAGGCAAGAATCAAGGCATGGAGTACACAAGACCTCTGAAGGTGTGTCTTGGTTTCCAGCACAAAGATCTGTTAATTGTTAAATTGTTAAAGGTGGGCTGAAGAGGTGGACTTCGTCACATCTTCCTCATCCTCTGTGTGTGGGAAATTGAAACTACTGTTGCAGTGTCAAAGTGCATGTTACCCCGCTGAAAGATGCTACTGATATTAAGGAATACTATTGCCATTAAATGATGTTCTTGGTCTTCAACAATGTTTTAAGTTGGTAGGTAAGTAGGTAGCTAGGTAGGTAGGTAATGTCTAAGTGACATCAAAACAAATGACAGGACATGTAATGGGGTTTTCTGACTGAAAATGCTAGACAACTAGTCAGGTCCACTGAGGACCCACCCCACAATTTATAGGATTAACGGCTAACATCTTAGCAGCAGAACCGTTGCACACCATTTACATAAATTGTGTGTTAAATCATGCATAACTTACGCACTAACTTACACATACATACATAAAAAAGAGAAATTAGAGGTGATATGATTAAATACAGTCATAGTAATTTGATTAATAATTACAGTCATATTAAATTGCTAAATTCTGTAAAAGAAACATAGTCACCGGTGAGAGGACACAACCCATAAAAAAGTCAGCCATAAAAATTTACTTAAACTTTTTTCCAAGCCTTATCTCCTACAATCCATCTACTGCATAATTTCAGTGCTTGGAGTTTTTAAAATTAATTTACTTTCAGGTGAAGTGAGTTTGTTTATTGTGTTTGATTTTATTATTTTCTATTTTGGTCCGTAGGCTTTATCTATGGGGATGATGACCGAGTACTATCACTACATTTTCACAACACTGGTAAGAAGTGCTACTCACTAAAGTGAGTGCTACTACTACTACTACACACACACACACACACACATACACACACACACACACACACACACACACACACACAAACAAACACAAACACACACACGCACGCGCGCACACACACACACACACACGCATGCACACACACACATACACTCACACACACGCATGCACACACACAAACACACGCATATTGTGCTTCAGAAGTCAAGTCTAAAATATACAACATTGGACTCAAACTAGTAAGTTGAGTCAATAAGCTTTTTTTATTATACAAACGCCAAACATTTCAACCATTAAGTGGTAAAATTAAAAACTTATTCCTGTTATTATTGTGGCACTTCCAGAGTAGAACGTATTAGACAACATGCATTTTAGATTTTGGAGTGAAGATAGTTTGGTCCAGTCCCTCAGCAGTGATACTGTAGCACAAATTTCAGAATCACAGCATCACACTTTGCTTTCTTATGGTCAGCGTAGCTGCAGATCAGTCAGAGAACACAGGCTGACCACTGTCCGTCCTGAAAGTAACTACAATGGACATGTAAGCATCAGAACTGGACCATGGGTTAATGGAATAATCTGGTACTATGAATCATGTTTTCTTGTGGGTGTCTATCTGACAGAGGCTATGGCGGTGTCTGGGCAAGATTTTGCAAGGAAATCTTAAGTCCAAGCACTCATGTGGATGTTCACAGTGGTATGATACGTAACATTCATTTAAACTTTGTCATCATTTTTAAATTAAAGCATTACTTACAGAGTACCCCTGGTAACATCTTGGTCCTGCACAGTTCATATGAATGTTATGTCAACCCAACTAAACAGTATTTAGTCTTTGATTGTTATTGTGCATGTGATTGGATTTGGCTTGTGTCTGGCCACTGGAAGCTCTATCCTATCATCTATCTCCTTGTGAGAAATAGCATTTTACACATACACAAACAGACAGTAAGCCATCTCAAACTGCCAGACTGCACACATACACACACTTTATATTACCCTTAGCATGCTCACAAATACACACATACACACATATTTTATGAGACACATATAGTGCCCTCCAAAAGTAATGGAACAGGAAGGCATTAGTGTTTGAGATCTGTATCAGAATCCCCCCCCCCAAAAGGCGCGGCTCCCGAAGCGCCAAAACACAGCCGAACCTCTGGGGGAAGGCCAAGAACAAAAAACACCCTACAAAAAAGTCTCTTTTTGGGGCATATGGTCAGGTCCACAAAACACTTCAATACAAAAGGACCTCTGACCAGCCATGTCCAGGCAGAAGGTGGTGGTGAGGGGAATCCTAGAAGTTCAGTCCACTTCTTTATCTGTTGCCTGAACTCGACCCTGGAGTCACTGGAGGAATCACCTGACTCAGTGGAACGTCTTGCCTCGATGGAACCTGAAAGAGAACTAAACACAGATTTTACAGGATTCAAAGAGGAAGTCTTTTTCACATAGTCCGAACTCTGCTTCCAACCCCTGCCATCCTTGTTCTTCACGTCTCTCATCACAGAATCTACAGTGCAGAAGCTGTCGTTCATGTTCTTGAATTGTGACAGGTCACTGCTGATGTCTCTTGGCTCCTTCTTCTTGATCATACTTCTCTGCTGCTTGGAGCTCAGTGAAGCAGTATCCCAGCTCCTGGTTCCACTACGAGAAGTTCCACATGGACTCCTCCACGAGCCACCTTGTTCTGAGCCTGCTGAATTGTGAGGGTGAACTGAAGGTAGGGAGTCATAATGTAGCAGCTCAACCTCTGGAATCTTTAGCTGCTTCTCCATGAGACTGTTCTTCAGCTGCTCCGCTCTGGCGTTAACCACCAGGGTCCCAGCATACACTGGTGTCTGTGGAGTGAGTCGAGATTCAAAGATCGCCAATTTTGCTTCCATACCTCTGACCTGCTTCTCCAGCTCGCTGAGCTTACTAGCCTCACTTCGGGCTTCTCTTAGTTCAGCCTGCAGAGCAACGTTGTGGTCATGCACCCATCTCAGCTCTGCTCTGGTCTGATTCAGTTGTTCTTCCATAGTGGCTATTTTAGCTTCCAGCTTCTCCTGAATGGTTGGAGTCTCAACTCTCCTCGTTGTCTGGCATACAGTTTGGTCCCTCTGTTCATCCGTTCTCTCCAGCCTTTCTCTTTGGACAGCCATCACAGCTTGCAGCTTTATTCTAGAGACCTCTCTCTCTTCTCTGAATTTCGCGCTCTTTCTGTGAAGCTCACCTTTGTCTTGAGCCAGAGCTTTTCTTTCTGTTTCCATGCCTTCAATCTCCATTTGGCAACTGGACAAGAGTCCTTTGGTCCTCTTCAGCTGAGGAAGCAGATAGGTGATCCTTTCCTTGCGTTTCAACCTTTCATTCGTGACTGAAGCATTCACCTGTAGCATCGAGGCTTCTTTCTCCGTCAGCTGCTGGTAGAGCTCTGTCAGCAACTCCTCCTGTTCAGTGATCTGAACATTCATGTAGCTGATTTGTTCATCTCTGAGGTGAGATTGGATTGTCCTTGCAGCTCTGATCCGTTTGGCCAGATCCCTTGCCTGCTTTCCTCTGAATGACTTTTGCAAGCAAATTGCAGCATGTCTGAACAGCTGATACCTCTGCCTTTGTTGATGCCCAAGCTTCCACCTTCTTAACCTCCTCTGAAGAACACTTGCTGCCCAGCATTGTTTCTTGAAAACCAATCTTTGCTGGTGCATTCTTACTGCAGCCTGAATAATGGTAGCAGCTTTGTGCATTGCAGCAACATTCTATCGAACAGAATAACCCCTAAAAGCTGCCTGGATGCATATCGCAGACCTTCTTAACACCTGGAATTTCTCACGTTCAAATGTACCCTTAATGTAGGACCTATAATTTCTTTGAATGATGATGGCTGACACCCTTATGGCCTGGTACTTTACTACCTCCCTGTGTCTTCTGAACGCAGCCTGAATCAGGGAAGCTGCCTGATGTTGCAGGATCATCTCCCTTCTGACCCTCTGACCTCTGAAGCAGGCTTGCAGGAACATTGCAGCAGAGCGCAATTTCAAGAATTCCTCCCTTTGCTTTCTGGCATCAAGTGTGGAACGATACCTCAGCTGAATTGCAACAGCAGCATGTTTGATGCATACATATCGTGTCCGAGCACAGTGAGCCCTGTAAGCACATTGTATCACAGTGGCAGTCACCTGGTGCTTCTGTTTCAGAGTCTGTCTGGTCTTTATCCCTTGGAATGCAGAACAACAGCAGCCATCTTTTTCTCCTTCAAAGACTTCATTTCTTGCTTCATTATCTTACTAGCTCGGTAATGTCGCTGAACAGTCCTGGCTGCCCACAGTAGCTTCAGGTAGTACTTTCTGCTCAAATGCTTCCTCACCTGCGCCTGAATGGTTACTGCATGTTCAATTTGCATCTGCACCCGAACCTTCATTCTAAACTTCCCACTAACCTGGAGCTGCTCCTTCTCTGCTTTCTGTGCAGCAGACAGGTCAGTGATGCTGAGTTTGGGGGTTGACTTCTTCATGCCGCTTTCCTTGCTGTGAAGGGCTTTCTTGGTCGACCTCCCCAGTTGCACGATGCAGGAAGCGGTCTCTGTCGTCTTCCTGCTCTCTGTGTCAGAAATGGCCTTCTTTGCCACTGCCTCACTTCTATTGTTGCGGGCGGCCTTCTTTGCCTTCCTCTCGTGTTTAAGGTTGCAGGGAGCATTTATTTCCACTGTTTTGCTGTTATTCGCGCTGGCTGTGTTCATCATGTTGAGCTGCACTGAACGTAGTGTTTACCGTAATGCCTCCATTAGCTGCGCAGGGAGAATTCTTTACCTGCTGAATTGTGAGGAAGCTCAGGAAGAATTCTTTGCCGTAACGCCTCCATTAGCTGCGCAGGGAGAATTCTTTACCGTAATGCCTCCATTAGCTGCGCAGGGAGAATTCTTTACCGTAACTCGGCTATCAGCTGCGCGTGGCGCTTTCTCCGCTGGCGGATCGCTGTGATTGGCACGCGGCGCTTTCGGCGCTGAATCTCTGTGTGGAACAGCGCAGGGCGGCGCCACTATCAACGTTCCGCTTTGAATGACGTAGGGCTTGTTGACTGGCGTCCTTCCGCGTTACGTGACGCCCGTTGTCAACGAAGCCCCGCCTTCCATGTCGCGTGTGGAAAAATACACGTGGTTCAGCGTGTCGAGGTAGCGCTGTGTGTTCGCGACTAGAGCGACCAGCCTCGGGTTAGGTTTTGTAAGTTTTTCGTTGTCTCATCACAAAACACTCATCTCAGTACTCTTTGTTTTTGTTTCTTACTGCTGATGAATATTTTGCATCTAGTGGTATAGACAAGATGCAATAGATTTTTGCTCTTGTGTTTTGTATTCTTGTACTCTTGTATTGAACAGTGCATTGTGATATCCCTACCTGTGCCCTGCAGATTGTTCATGATGTCACTCACTGTTGTTTTATGTTTTTTCTTCATCGCTTTCACAGTTTGTCATTAGCTGTTGTTGTTTTCCTTAAACAGCCAGTTCAATGTCTGTTACTCAGATTACCAGTTGTTTCCTTCTTTTTCTTTTTTTTACTGTTGCCAAATGTTTGTGAAGTGTTTCTTCTAGATTTCCATTGGCTTGCATTATTCAAAATGGCTTGCATTATTTTTTTTCTTTTTTTTTTTCTTTTCTCTGCTCTGTAAAGTGACCTTGGGTTTGAGAAAGGCGCTATATAAATAAAAATTATTATTATTATTATTATTATTATTATTATTATTATTATTATCCCATAGACAGCTCTCTGGTCTTCATGTGAGAAATATGCTTATTTCTCAATAAGTCAAATATATGTAATTTTGAGTTTTGAGTAGTGCTTGAACATTATTAACCTGTTCATTATTTTATTTTCACATTATTTTCTGAACTTCTGAACACAAAACATGCTAAGTGAGAAAACAATGTAAAGGAGCTTCTTTGGCTAAACTATACTTTTAGAAACAATGCAGTTTCCATGTTAGCATCCCAAAATGAGATTTTAACACATTTAAACCTTCACTTATATCTTGAGTGTGGGGATTATATCTGTTTAAAGCTAAACTGCATAAAAGTGCAGGTGTAAATGCACTCAAGAGGCATTGAGAAGAGAATATTTAACTTGTAAATTTGTTGAACACAGATAACTTCAGGAGATTTCTGAGATACATTTATTAAAATATTCAAAAGTCAATAGTCAAATATTATCACTTTAAATTTAAAATGTATCATTTGTCTCATGATACATTCAAAACCTAAACCCCTCGCACTGCTGTAGCGGCACTCCCCCTTGCTGTTCTGCTTATAAAAGAGATTATACTTCAGACTGCTGCCACTTAATGCAGCTTTGCTGCTCCTCAGTTTATGACTTTCTCCTCTGAATTTATATTTGATTATGCAGCTCACTCTGGATAAGACATTTAGCTCAAACAGTCAGCAGGTTTATTTAACCTTTTTTGACATATGGCAATTACAGAATTAATTGCAGAAGACAGAATTCATTTGGGTGGCCAGGTATATGGACCCCAGACATGCCTTGATTTTGTAAATCATTTTGCCGAATAATTTCTGTAATAAGCAAAAAAGACTGATTATGATAGTTGATGCTGTAAGATATCCTTGTTATTTCAGGATCTGTTTGCATTGGATATGGAGCCGTATCGATACAGTGGTGTGAACATGACTGGCTTTCGGATTCTAAACACAGAGAGCACTCAGGTCTCATCTATTGTGGAGAAATGGTCCATGGAGAGACTGCAGGCTCCTCCTAAGCCAGACTCTGGACTGCTAGATGGATTCATGACGGTATGTAAGCAAGAACATAAATACTGTGTATGTAAAGTGCTGCTTCATATTATAGTGAAAACCCAGTAAGGGCACATCCTCTAGAGAAAACACATTTTTGCACATTTTAATATAAAATTCCTGCTGATTCTGAAACAAACTGAACAAAATGTGGCTTGTATAATAAGGCATTTCATATTTTGACATTTCTTATTTATAAAAGAAACCGTAACGTTATATTAGATGATGGTGACCTAGTTTTTAAGGTTCCGTGTAGCTGTTAAGCAAAACGTTGGTGGTTCTAGCTCACACAGGGATGGTGGCATCTTATGGGGCAGTGGTGCTCTAATGGTTAGGGACTAGGCACCAGATTTGGAGGGTAATTGGTACGAATCCCAGATTTGTAGGTTGTCATGAACTCCCTGATGCACAGTGTTTTTGCATTTTATTTGTGGTTCATTGTGTGCTGTGCTGTGTTTCACAATGACAAAGAGTCACTTTCAGGGGACTAGACTAGATTTCACTGCACCAAAAGAGCTGCAGAAGGAAACACCCCTTCCTTTTCCTGTTGTGAGAACATAGGTGGGGCAAAACCAAATTGACACTCGAAGGGGAACATACCCTAAGACGAGTGCCAGAGGGTGTTATGTGCATACTCAGCCCAAGAGGAGGGATTTTTAGAAACTAGGCAATGGAGGGTTTGCTCCAGGTCCTGATTAACTCTCTGTCTGGCCATTAGACTGGGGGTTGTAGCCAGAAGAGAGACTGGTGGTGGCCACCAAAGAATTAAAAAAGGCCTTCCAAAAAAGGCTAACAAATTGAGGACCCCAGTCTAAAACAACGTCCACTGGTAAGCCATGTTTCCGCGGTAAGGGGGCAGCCCTGAAATAAAATGCAGAGAGAGATGTGACCAAGATGATGATCCAAGAAAGGCGGCGCGGTAACACTCAGCGGCCGCTCCGGGGTCCAAACTTTGGTGCTAAAGTCTGTAAAAAAGTCTTTAATCCGACTAGTTTTCACCATAAGACTTGCACATGAGTGTCACATCTGTGAATGCTCTTAAATTTAACCGCCAAACACTGCTGGAGCTCAGGAATCAGCCAGGATTCAGTCTTCCAGCGACTCTCCAAACAACGCTACGGGAGCTCGGTGTGCTGAGAAGACCAGGCCTTCAGCCCCCGAGATCGCCTGCTATACCTGGCCGACTGAGAGGACATCAGAAGCAATGTGAGAGGAAACAGAAACACGGCAAGCGTGCTGGGGTCCGGGCTCAGCTCAAGGCTAACGCTAGCCGACCGGCTATCCCGTCCGTCTTCCTCGCCAATGTCCGCTCCCTGGATAATAAACTGAACTGTATACGACTCCAGCTGAACACCCAGCGTGAGTACAGAGACTGCTGTGTTTTTGTTTTTACGGAGACATGGCTCAGCGACAGCGTTCCGGACACCGCCATCCAACTCGCCGGACTCTCTGCGTTTCGCGCGGACAGAAACTCTGCTCTGTCCAGCAAGTCTTGCGGAGGGGGGCTGTGTGTTTACGTAAACACACAATGGTGTACAAACGCTGTGCTGGTCTCTACACACTGTTCGACACTGCTGGAGGTGATAACAGTGAGGTGCAGACCGTTTTATTTGCCCAGGGAGTTCTCCACAGTGTTTATTACGGCAATCTACATCCCACCCAGCGCTAGCGCTAACAGCGCTAATGCTAACAACGCGCTGGCTGAACTTTATGGAGTTATCAGCGGGCTCCAAAACTACCACCCAGACGGACTGTTTATTGTTGCTGGAGATTTCCACCATGCAAATCTCAAGTCAGTTCTCCCTAAATTCCATCAACATGTGAACTTTGCAACGAGGGGGGAAAACACGCTGGACTGTGTTTACACAAACATGGCCAGCACGTACAGAGCGGAGCCCCGCCCCGACCTCGGACACTCAGACCACATCTCTGTGCTGCTGATCCCAGCGTACAGACCCATCGTCAAGTGTGTGAGACCCACCCTGAAGCAAGTAAAAAGCTAGCCCACAGGAGCCATCTCTGCTCTTCAGGACTGCTTCGAACGCACCGACTGGGACATGTTTAGGGAGGCTGCAACCTACAGTGGCTCCATCAACCTGGAGGAGTACACAGCTTCAGTGACTAGCTACATCAGCAAGTGCATTGAGGATGTTACTGTCTCCAAGTTCATCATATCATGACCCAACCAGAAGCCATGGATGACTGCGCAGACTCCTGAGAACCCGGGACAAGGCCTTCAAGTCAGGGGACGAGGCCGCCCTAAGAAAAGCGAGGGCAAACCTGTCTCGGGCCATCAGAGCAGCAAAGCGAGCTCACGCAGAGAGAATCCATGGCCACTTCAAGAACACTGGTGACACGTGGCACATGTGGCAGGGCATCCAGGCCCTCACCAACTACAGGACATCTCCACCTGCCTATGACGGTGACCCCTCCCTCCCAGATGCGCTGAACCACTTCTACGCACGGTTTGATGCAGTGAACAACACGAGAATGAGGAAGACCACCCCTCCTCCGAACGACCAGATTCTCCGTCTGACCACAGCCGAGGTGAGAAGATCTCTTCTCAGAGTCAACCCACGGAAAGTTGCTGGTCCAGACAATATTCAAGGTCGTGTGCTCAGAGGATGTGCAGAACAGCTGGCAGATGTTCTCACTGACATCTTCAAAACCTCTCTGAGCACCACTATTGTTCCAAGGTGCTTCAAGACCATCAGCATCATTCCAGTGCCAAAGAAACCATCTATCTCCTGCCTCAACGACTATCGTCCCGTCGCACTCACACCCATCTTCATGAAGTGCTTCGAGAAGCTGGTCATGAGGCACATCAAGTCTCAGATCCCCTCCTCACTAGACCCCCTGCAGTTTGCGTATCGTCCCAACCGCTCAACGGATGATGCAATCTCCACCACCCTCCACCTGGCCCTTTCTCATCTGGACAGAAAGGACAGTTATGTCAGAATTCTGTTCATCGACTACAGTTCAGCATTCAACACCATCATCCCTCAGAGTGAGAGCTGAAGCTGCTGGGCTGGTACACCTCCCTCTGTAACTGGATCCTGGACTTCTGACTGGAGACCCCAGTCAGTCAGGATCAGTAACCAGCACGCCTCCAACACCATCACACTGAGCACGAGGCCCCAGGAGGCTGTGTGCTCGGCTTACTGCTGTTCATACTATTAACCCATTGCATGCAGCCAGCGCAGCTCGACCACATCATCAAGTCGCCCGATGTGATACAACGTGGTAAGGTCTGATCAGCGGTGCTGGCGCAAAGCGAAAGCTTTGAAGAGGAGATACAAAGCTGGCGGACTGGTGCAGAACCAACAACCTGTCCTGAGCATGACAAGACTAAAGAGATGGTTGTTGACTTTACAGGACTTCGCGTCGGGACCACCTCACTTGTGTCAACACCACACTACTGTAGAGATGGTCCAGGCACCCAGGTTTCTGGTGTTCACCTTCACACAAGCAACCTCACGTGGTCCCTCAGTGCCAACTCCATCACAAAAAGCCCAGCAGCAAGCCTCTCTACTTCCCTGCGCGGACTGAGGAAAACCCATCTCCCATATTCCATCCTCACCATCTTTTACAGAGGAGACAATGAGAGCATCCTGAGTGGCTGCATTACTGCCTGGTATGAGAACTACAACTTCTTAGACCGCAAAAAGTTGCAACTACAACGGGTAGTGAGAACAGCTGAGAAGATCAGCGGGATCTCTCTGCCCTCTGCCTGGGACAATGCCTCACCACTAAGCTGCATCCATAAGCTTAGCCAACATTGTGGATGATCCCTCCCACCATCCCAGACTCTCTTCCTCCCTACCATCCGGAAGGTTCGCAGCATACGGGCCTCCTTCCAGGATGAAGCAGTTTCTTCCCCAGCCCATCAGACCCTTGAACTCTTAAACCACAATATCTACCCAGTCCACCATTTTCATCTTGTATTTATTTATTTATCTCATGTTGTACTCTGCACTTTATAAGTAACACTGCTCCATCACACTGCTACACTATAATCTACCTGGGCTGCTTTGTTCCAAACACTACGGATGAATGTATTGTCTGTTGTGCCGTCTGCTGTTGTCTGTCTTTTCTGCATTTGTTTTATTTTAGCCCAGTATTTTAGCTGTGAAGGCCATGGTTGTGTCTTATGTTGTCTTGTGTCTTTGTGTCTTATGTCTTGTCTTGTGTGCGCTGGGGTCCTGGAGAGACAGTTACTGAGCTCACTGTGTACTGTGTATATGGCACAGAAATGACAATAAAATCTATAAACTTGACAACCAAGAGCATGGGGATCAGCAGTGGATGTAAGAGACCTGCAGGTGCAAGCTCTTGAGTCCTTATTGCTACTTTTCCTAGAACATCCAAGTGAGCTCGAACCTCTTGTCCATTCCCGGCCACCAGAAATGTTTTCCTTTCCTTTAAATAGGCAAGAGCACAGCTGAACAGAATTACTGTTGCTTACTGCGCCTGACTCGCTGGTCTCCCAGCAGCCTGACTCACCAAAGTGCCCCGTGAGAGTCGTACCTATTACGCGTGTCTTCCAATACTGATCTGGCTCCCACCTAACGTGCTCCATCGAGGGTGGAATCTTACAGTAATCTCAGACACACTCAGTGATGTTGCGATCTTGAACCTGTATGGGGGCCATAATTGATGCTGGTTTGAAGGCAAAGGTTAGTAACACCAAATATTGATTTGATTTGGAATTTTTCTTTTGTTTACTCACTTTGCATTTGTAAATTGATAAATAAGCAATCATTATTTATATTTTCTGAAAGCATTCTTTGTTTACAGCATTTTCCCCACCCTAGGTATGTGTGAATATATATATATATATATATATATAACCTATATATATATATATATATATATATATATATATATATAAAACCTCTAGGTGACTAGAGTGGTTCGGGGGTTCGAACCCCTTCCCAATAGATTGCCCTGAGGTACCCTTGAGCAAGGTGCCATCCCCGTCCCGCTCCTCCCTGCGATGGGCTGGCGACCTGTCCAGGGTGCGTCCCCCGTCCTCGCCCTGTGTGCGCTGGGTTGGATGCCAGCACTCCCTCGCGACCCCGTTTGGGACAAGTGGCAGATAATGGATGGATGGATGGATAGATATATACACACAGTACTGTGCAAAAATTTTAGGCAGATGTGGAAAAATTGCTGTAAACAAAGAATGCTTTCAAAAATGGAAGTGTTAATCATTTATTTTCATCAATCAACAAAACGCAGTGAATGAACAAAAGAGAAATCTAAATCAAATCAATATTTGGTGTGACCACCCTTTGCCTTCAAAACAGCATGAATTCTTTTAGGTACACTTGCACACAGTTTTTGAAGTAACTCGGCTGGTAGGTTGTTCCAAAAATGGCTGTGTTTCAATCTACGTGTGACATTGATGGTCATTAGCATCTGTTTGGTAAAATTGGTTGCTCCTACACCTGACTATAATCTTACAAAATCCCTGACTTTGTGCAAGTGTACCTATAAGAATTAATGCTGGTTTGAAGGCAAAAGGTAGTAACACCAAATATTGATTTGATTTTTAGATTTTTCTTTTGTTCGCTCATTTTGCATTTTGTAAATTGATAAAAAAAAAAAACAATCATTATTTATATTTCTGAAAACATTCTTTGTTTACAGCATTTTTTCACACCTGACTAAAACTTTTGCACAGTACTGTATATTTTGCCTAAATACAATATTTCACAAAAGTGAGTACACCCCTCACATTTTTGTAAATATTTTATTATATCTTTTCATGGGACAACACTTGGCACTTTGATACAATGCAAAGTAGTCAGTGTACGGCTCGTATAACAGTATAAATTTGCTGTCCCCTCAGAATAACTCAGCACACAGCCATTAATGTCTAAACCACTGGTAACAAAATGAATAAACCCCTAAGTGAAAAATGTCCACATTGTGCCCAATTAGCCATTTTCCCTCCCCGGTGTCAAGTAACTCAGTAACTCACAAGGTGTTACAAGGTCTCAGGTGTGAATGGGGAGCAGGTTTTTTGGAGTTATCGTTCTCACACTCTCTCATACTGGAAGTCACTGGAAGTTCAACATGGCACCTCATGGCAAAGAACTCTCTGAGGAAAACATTTGCTGCACAACATACAGATGGCCTAGGCTATAAAAAGATTGCCAACCCCCCCTTAAAATGAGCTGCAGCACAGTGGTCAAGACCATACAGCGATTTAACAGAACAGGTTCCACTCAGAACAGGCCTCGCCATGGTCGACCAAAGAAGTTGAGTGCACGTGCGCAGTGTCATATCCAGAAGCTGTCTTTTGAAAACAGATGAGTTGTATGAGTGCTGCCAGCTTTGCTGCAGAGGTTGAAGGGGTGGGGGGTCAGCCTGTCAGTGCTCAGACCATATGCCACACACTGCATCAAATTGGTCTGCATGGCTACCGTCCCAGAATGAAGCCTCTTCTAAAGATGATGCACAAGAAAGCCCGCAAACAGTTTGCTGAAGACAAGCAGACTAAGTACATGGATTACTGGAGCCATGTCCTGTGGTCTGATGAGGCCAAAATGAACTTATTTGGTTCAGATGGTGTCAAGCGTGTGTGGCTGCAACCAGGTGAGGAGTACAAAGACATGTGTGCATTGTACAGTCAAGCATGGTAGTGGGTGTGTCATAGTATGGGGCTGCATGAGTGCTGCCAGCACTGGGGAGCTACAGTTCATTGAGGGAACCATGAATGCCATCATGTACTGTGACATACTGAAGTAGAGCAGGATCCCCTCTCTTTGGAAACTGGGCCTCAGGGCAGTATTCCAACATGATATCAACCCCAAACACACTTCCAAGATGACCACTACCTTGCTTAAGAAACTGAGGGTAAAGGTGCTGGACTGGCCAAGCATGTCTCCAGAACTAAACCGTATTGAACATCTGTAGGGCATCCTCAAACGGAAGGTGGAGGAATGCAAGATCTCTAACATCTACCAGTGATGTCATCATGGAGGAGTGGAAAAGGATTTCAGTGGCAACCTGTGAAGCTTTAGTGAACTCCATGCCCAAGAGAGTTAAGGCAAAAGGACAGGGGACAGCAAATTTAGACTGTTATTCAAGCTTTACACTGACTACTTTGCATTTTATAAAAGTGTCATATCTTCAGTGTTGTCCCATGAAAAGATATACATAAATGTGAGATACACTTTTGTGAGATACTGTAAGCAAGACAATGCAGAACAATATTCCAGCAGAACTGTATAAAACCCAGTAACACTGCCATCATAGAGCCATTATTAATTACTAGGCCAGTTATTATTCTGCCATTTTTGGCCATTTTTAAAATATTTTTTTTAAAAACCATTACAGGTACTTGATGCTGATAAAGTTTCACACCCCCCCTACAAACAGTCCATAAATGCCTGAAAAAAACAGCTGAAAAAAAACAGCCTGTTTTAAATACATTGATTTGTATGTTGATTTATACATATTTAAATACCTCCTCTTGTTCAGTCTTCAGTGATTAAGCTTCACCTTTACATACAGAAGCCATAAGAAGTGTTTCAGCCTAGATTGAGTATGACATTGCTCAATCATTTTATCAGTCTCAAAAGCACAGTAATGAAAACAGCTTGTTTAACTGTTTACATTTAAACAGGTTGAAAAATGGTCATATTAAGTTATGCTATGACTATTTTGCTATACAAAAAAATGTATTGAGTAAACCTCAGAAGAAAATTACGTTTTCACAAGATCTTCAATTTTTGACAAGGTCAATTTGAATATATGATTTAGTGTTCATTGAGTTAACTTGAGGTAATTGCGACAGGCCTAGAGGATAAAACGAATTTGTTCTTTTATCTGAAAGGCTATGGTTTGTGACATGTTGCTCTGGCTTGATTTATTGCACCCTCAGTTATAATATGTAGGGCCTGTGTTATATGCTCTGTGTGTGAAGCCTTGTTTTTGATCTTACCATTAAGAGCATTCACCTGGAAGACAAAGCAAAACTTTCTTTCATTGCCAACCACATATTACCAAGGCTGTTTTTCAAAATGCCAAATAGTTGTTTTCTAATTGAATGCTGATCATGGCTGTTCTCCTACAGAATCCCAACAGAAAAAGAAAGACCTGCTTCTCTGGAGATGGAATGAAAGACTGGTTACCAGTAGTACACAAGTCTTTGCAGCAATTATCTTATCAGTGATAAGCTCAAGTACTTTTAGGGATGAATTTTTGTGTTATATCTTTACAACATTGTTCAGGTATGGTTAATTTCTGTAAATCATTGCATTTGATTTGAGATGCTGGAGGAACAGGTAAAAGATTCATCCCTAAGCACAAACCTATACCTTCTTCAATAGTTGTGTACTCTTTTAACACACTAACACACTCACTAGTGTGATAGTAGTTTGCACATTGAGACACAGCCTTAACTATGTTAGGAGTTAGCTATCAATAGCTTAATAAGGGAAAGTGAACAACCCTTGTCATTGCAAAACTCTGCGTTTCACCCATACACACACATGCAGCAGGGGGCAGCTGTTGAAAGTGCCCGGGGAGCCGTGAGAGGGATGGTACCTTGCTCAAGGTTTGAGGGAATCGAACAATCTTCTGATCCAGGGCCAACTCCCTAACCACTAGGCCACCGCTGCCCACTAATAAGTCTAGTTAAAGGCAAGGTTCATTTTCAGTCTGAAAACAGCGGAAAACAGAGGACTGCTTGCTACCATCAGCTAATTAGATCTCACTTTTTTTTGGATAATGAAGACGTTTCTGTACTTCTTCTCTTAAGCAGCATTATAGACCTTTTCATGTTAAAACTAAAATTAAAAAAAGACTTTGTTAAAGTAAAGATCTGGCTAGGAACAGCTGTTACTAGTTATGAAAATACATGAAATAATGTGGTGGAGGCTGTGTAGGAATTCAGAATTTCTCAAAAACAGTTACTTGCATCTTTGCCAGAAGTAATTATAATTTAGTTGAAATAGGCCTCCTAGCACAGCAGTACCCCTTACACTCAGTGCAACACACATACCAGAGCATGCTACTAACATGTCAGTGCCACTGCTGTACTGAGAATATCTTTACTTACATAACTGTGACTATCAATCATAAAGAACAATGTAATGTAATGTAATGTAATGTGACTGACGAACTTTGGAAATAAAAAAGAAAAGCATTTACACAAATCCACAATTTTAGCCTACTGCATTTCACGAGAAATACAATATAGCACAGCCAGTGTGAGAGAAGTAAGAACTGGTCATTATAGTTGCTTACCAAAAAAAAAAAAAACACATTATCTAAAACACATGATACAGGAGCATTATTATTATTAATATTCATTATTATTAACAGTCATCAGTGCTGTGTGTACCTTTTTCAAATTAACTGAAACAAAAAAATTGTAAATAGAAGCAAATTTGACATTCATTAAAAATAGTGAGGGGTAGCACAGTGACGCAGTGGGTAGCACTGTCACCTCACAGCAAGGTCCTGGGTTCAACTCCCAGACGGGACAGTCTGGACCCTTTCTGTGTTGAGTTTGCATGTTTTTGTGTCTGTGTGTTTTTTCCTCTTGGAGCTCCAGATTCCTTCCACCGTTCAAAGATATGCATGTCAGGTGGACTGGAGATGCTAAACTTTCCCCTAGGTGTGAGTGTGTGTATGAGTGTGTTTGTCTGTGTGTCTGCCCTGCGATGGACTAGCAATCTGTCCAGAATGTTTCCCTGCCTTTTGGGATAGACTCCAGCACTATCTGTGATCCTAATCAGGATAAGGAGGTCATAACATGAGTGAGTATTATTATCAGTCATCGCTGCTGTGTGTACCATTTTCTTAGCAAGAAGGTCCTGGGATCAATTCCCTAGCGGGGGGGCGGGGGGTCTAGGTCCTTTCTGTGTGAAGCGGACAATTTCTCTGTATGGGTGTCCTCCGGGACCTCTGGTTTCCTCCCACTGTCCAAGGACAGTACAGGTGGATTTTGTGTGTATGAGTGTGTGTGTGTCTGCCTTGTGATGGACTGGCTACCTGTTCAGGGTGTGTCCCTGAGTATCACCCTGCCCAGGACCCCAAGACTCTGGTTTTCAAATGAGCTAAGGTGTTAAGTGTTGAGTGTTAAGGGATTAGGCAGACAGATTAGATTTGGAAGGTTCTGGGTTTGAGTCTTGGACTAGTAGGTTACCTTGAGGTACCCTCAAGTAAGGTACTGTCACCATCTATGCTCCTTGAGTACCGTATATGGCTTTGATATAATGGTGAGAATGCATTTTGTTGTGGTTCACTGTGTACTGTGTTAACAATGGCAAACTGTCGCTTTCACTTCACTTTCAGTTTTCTCTTTGGTTGACATTTTTCAGAAATGTAACTAAATATGAAATTAAAAGTGTTCTTCTGAGTTAGTCTGAGGAAAGACTGTTGCTATGTAGCAATTAAACAGTCATGACACTACATCTGAACTAGAGACACCATGCTCTTGATTACTTGTAAAATTGCAGAAAAATTATTGTATTTTTCCCAGTCTTGTCTTCAGGCAATTTTCTTAACCTCATCGCTTGGTTTTCACTCTGAGATGAACATCAGTAATGAGAACTTGTTTATGTAGGTGTGTCAGATAGGCAGAGATAAACCAATGGGGTGGTGGTCTAGTGGTAAGATACTTGCCTATGGACCTATGGTTCAAGACGTCCCAGGTTCAAATCGCACCTCTAACACTACGTCCCTGGGCAAGACCCTTAACCCTGACTTGCTCCAGGGGGACTGTCCCTGTAATTAGGACATGGAAGTTGCTCTGGATAAGAGTGTCTGCTAAATGCCGCAAACTAATGACCACTGACAGAAGTAGGATGCACAACAGCTAAATCGTAGGCATCATAATAGAAGGTCTAAATACTTAATTACTTCATATAGTTAAGGGGCAGCGGTGGCCTAGTGGTTAGGGAGTTGCCCCAGCATCGGAAGATTGTGGGTTTGATTCCCTCACCTGTAGGTTGCCCTGAGGTACCCTTGAGCAAGGTACCATTCCTGTCACTGCTCCCTGGGTGCTTTCAATCGCTGCCTGGTGTTTGCACGGGACTGACTTAATATAGTTAATACTTAATATACTTCTATTATGTAAACCTTCTACATAACAGAAGGTCTAAATACATTTCAGTCTGTTATTTTAAATAAATTAATAATATAATTATTTTGTCATTCTGGATTACCGTGTGTAAATTGCTGGAAAAAAATGTACTATTTCTGACACATAAGAAAATATTAATTATGGGGTCTGAAGACTATTTGAATGCACTGTAGGTCTCTGAAAAATGCAAAAAGTTTTATAACAGATACTATAGAAAGCTTTGTTTAGAATGTTTGCTGCTCATTAGAATTTTTGAGTAATGAGAACTAAGGACTGGGCTAAAATTATTTTTAAAATTAATTATTTATTAATTATTAACTTAGTATTGATTATTTAATTCTTTAATTTATGTGTAGAATGTAGAGCTGTGTAGAGCATGCTTAGTTGGTTCATTTAAGCATGTTAATACCAAATGCCTTGATGTGTGACAGCTATACATCTGCGTGTACATGCCCATGTGTGCATGAATGAGGAGAAGACAGATTTACTACCACATCCAAGATGCTTACGGAAAGATACATGTTCTTTTAGTGTTTGCTTGTGAATCTGTTATCTATGTCAGCTATCCAGTTTATCCTGTGCTAAAAGTGGGATGAGAGAGAGAGAGAGAGAGAGAGAGAGAGAGAGAGGTGGAGAAAGAAAGAGAGAGAGCGAGAGAGAGAGAGAGAGAGAGCGAGCGAGAGAGAGAGAGAGAGAGAGAGAGAGAGAGAGAGAGAGAGAGAGAGAGATGGAACAGATCTGCAGCCCATTCACTTTCACCACGGCTGTACATCATGCAAACATTCATTCATTTGTTTTTGTGAAGGGTCATATTTCCTTTTGGTATCATTTCACATACTCACAAAACCTGCCATTTTAGACATTATTGACACAGTTCATTTTCCATCACAGTTTGGCCTTTGTTAAAGTTGCTCAGATTAACTTCAAGAATTTACTTGCCTGTTGACAGGTGCCACTGTAATGAAAGTAACTGTTAGTGGTTTTATTGTTGTGATTGGTCTCTAAGTCCCATATGTGTTATGTAATTATTTACACTAATCGTAATTGTGGTAAAACTTGTACAATTACAAAGCATGTTTTGTTTGTTTATTGATAAGAACAGTTTGATCCATTTGATAGGTCCTGTTTTTCATTCAGTTTTTTGAAAGACGAAAGACCATACCATTTTTCATCCTGAAAATGAACACTCACACACACACACACACACACACACACACACACACACACACACACACACACACACACACACACACACACAGCGGTCTGGCACAATCATGGCCACTGGCAGCCTGGCATCTCTCCCTGCATTCTTTCAGCCCTGACCAATCATCTCTACAGCAGTTGCTACCAGAGATGCATGGTTGCTATGGAAACCAGAGCTGACATTGTGGAGCTACAATGCTGCCATGCAGTGGGGGGCTACGGTGGGAAGAGGGTTGTAATTTCACAGCAATTTCAGCCCATTCGTTGGTGTTATGTGATTTATTGCTATATAGGAGCCACTGCAGGGGAGAGTGAGACAGACAGAGAGAGGGAGGCTGAAAAAGATAGGAAAACTGTCTGAAATAATTCAGTTTCTGAGTTTTGTTGGGTGTGGAAGATCCTGTGAGTGGGAGGATTTAAGTTGATCATATACATAATTCAAAGTTACCAGTTAAATCCTGGTAACTTTGAATTATGTATATGATCAACATTGCATGACTGCCAGAGTAGGAAAACACTTTAGAGTGATTAGGCAAAACAAAAGTAAAAAAATTCAAATACAGTTTTGAAGTGTTGTTTCAAGTGTAGTTTCAGTCAACCTTTCATTGGTGTTTTACAGATTCATAAAATTAATTTTGATCTTTTTATGGTAATTTTGTAACTGTCAAGCAGTACAACTATAGACTTTAACTATAGAATTTCAATGTGTGAGTTAAAGACATGGATGTTTATATATATGCATGTTAACAGGTATGCTGTGGGTGAATAAGAGGAAAAGAAAATTTATTTTTTAAATAAAAGAAAACTAATTAAAATATCAGTGTAACATGAGCTTGTGAAACAGGAAAACAAAGAAGAGATCATTAGAATATTTTGGCTTTTACCTACTGTGCCATTATTTAATAACATAATGCATTATTTAATAATACTATAATAATAATTTAAAAATTTAATAAAACATTATTTAATGTTTTGTTACTGGTTTTGTTACTCTATTATTTATCAATCTGTTAAGTAACAATAAATATCTTGTTGTAATGGGCAGGAGTAGGTGTGGGCAAGCTGTGTGGGCTGAGCAAATTTATTAATTGACTTCCAGTAATTGTTTTCAAGGCAGGCAAAGTTCACACATATGATGGGTAGGCAAAAAAGAATTTTTATGATCAGAATCCAGAAACAAACCTAGTAATTGAAATGTTGCATTTGGGCTGAAGAGTTTTGCACAGTACTGTATATCTTTGCAATATTTTGCACATTTTTCTTAGACTATGATAAACAGCAACACCTTTATATATTTAGCAGATTAGCAGTCCTATTTAAAGAGGAAATAACAGTATTAGTCTTGTTAATGGACAACTGAAGCCTGGCAAAATGTGTGTGAGTGACAGTGCTGTCCAGTGTACTTACTCAGATTTTTGCATTTAACCTGCACTTTCAATTTTTCAGTGTGATAAACCTATATGCATAAAAATTGTACATTAAAGAATCAAGGCTTTCCAATGGCCATCATAGTCCCCTGACCTAAATTCCACAGAAAACCTGTGAAATTAGCTGAACAGGAGAGTCCAGAAGCTTGGAGCTCAGAATAAGGAGGATCTTAAGAGTTTGGTTTGAAAAATGGTCTCAGTTCCACTGTTATGTTCTCCACAAAGTCCCAAAAAGTTTAAATGAATGAATATCATAAATTGTGGCACACAATGAATTTTGGTTTACATTATTGTTCAGGTATTAACATTTTTGCTAATATTGTTATTAATGAAAAGCAAATGAATGAGAAAATGTATGCAAGCCTATCTTTATATTTATCAGGATTTGAGGAGGATACTCTGGGTAGGATGAACTACATTAACCTTTAAAAAACAAACAAAAAAAAATTTTTTTCAACGAGGATTGTCAGGATTGTCACGGTAGGCAGTGCTCTGCTCTAACTGTGCAGATGAGCACAGGTGTGCCTCATTGGGGGCACGGTTTATAAGCCCCAATGAGGCAGAGTAGAGCATTGGACATTGTTTACGTGACTTCCTTTGTACAAGTGGATCCTGAGTTCAGTTTATGTTCAATAAAGTTGAGTACAAGACTCCTGACTGTGCATCTATGTTCAAGCTACAACATCACAACATTACACACTCAGTATTCCGACAAATTGCTCTCTTTAGCCAGATCAAGCACATGGTCAAGCAAAAGTGGTCATGAGCCCTGCTGTTCTAAAAAGGAAATTCATTTTATGTAAATTTTGAAGACAAATTGTAGTGAGAGAAGAGACAGCATTAAACTTTTCTGCTTTGGACAGGCAGCTGAAGAGCTGAAGTTGCTGAAGGCAGTACTTGATTTATGCAGTCACTGCCACCGTCTCAGCAATATGGCTTGCTTAATTAGTGTAATGAAAATAAAAATTTCACCTGAAGAAGGAAATGCTAACAAATCCTCAGTTTGAAAAAATCCTTGGGGATGACAGACCATTTCTGGCCAGCTGGCAGACATGCTGTCAAGCCTCATTACTTGAATGCCTGAATGTTACTTTAGTAGTCTGTCAAATACATTTGTCACTAAATCTTCAAGATTAAATTCCAAGATGGCGGCACGGTAACACACAGCGGCCGCTCTGGAGTCCAAACTTAAAGTCTGTATTTGTTAATCGATTACAGTTCAGTATTCAGCACCATCATCCCTCAGCATCTGAATGAGAAGCTGAGGCTGCTGGGCCTGAATACATCCCTCTGTAACTGGATCCTGGGCTTCCTGACTGGGAGACCCCAGTCGGTCAGGATCAGTAGCAGCACCTCCAAAACCATCTCACTTAGCACAGGGGCCCCTCAGGGCTGTGTGCTCAGCCTACTGTTGTTCACATTGATGACCCGTGACAGACAGCTTGAACCACATCATCAAATTCGCTGATGATACAACCGCGGTGGGTCTGATCAGCAGTGGTGACGGGGAAGCTTACTGAGAGGACATAGAACAGCTGACGGACCGGTGTAGAATCAACAACCTGTCTCTGAATGTCGACAAGACTAAAGAGATGGTTATTGACTTCAGGACCACGACCACGTCGGAACCATGCTTGACTGAATATCAACACCTCACGTGTGGAGATGGTCCAGAGCACCAGGTTTCTTGGTGTTCACCTAACAGACAACCTCACATGGACCCTCAACACCAACTCCATCACTAAGAAAGCCCTGCAGCATCTCTACTTCCTGCACAGACTGAGGAAAGCCCATCTTCCACCACCCATCCTCACCATCTTCTACAGAGGAACCATCGAGAGCATCCTGAGCAGCTGCATTACTGCCTGGTACGGGAACTGCAACGACTCAGACCGCAAGTCCCTACAACGGGTAGTGAGAACAGCTGAGAAGATCATCGGTGTCTCTCTGCCTTCTGTTCAGGACATTTTCTCCACTCGCTGCATCCGCAAAGCAACCAGCATTGTGGATGATCCTTCTCACCCGTCCCACACGCTCTTCTCCCTCCTGCCATCTGGGAAAAGGTTCTGCAGCATACGGGCCTCCACTTCCAGGATGAGAAACAATTTCTTCCCCCTGGCCACCAGGCTTTTGAACTGATTTAATCACGTTACCACTGCAATACTTTATTACTTATTATTTATTTATTTATTTGGCAACCCTGCCAAGAAAAATGCCTCATCAAGTCTGAAAGACTTTTTCACATACTCTCTCACTCTCTCACTCTCTCACTGTCTCAATCCCTCTTTTTCCTTTGCATCTGTATCTGTTTCATTTAGGAAATATACTAAAACATTCGTAAAATGTTTTTACATTTGTAAAAGCAAGCACTGTTTTTAATCCTAAAGGGGGCAGGTCATATCTTTAGACTGTATTGTATTTTTTTCTGAATTTTACTCTTAATGCTTCTGTATTCATTAGGTTTACCTAAAACAATCTTAATTTGTGTTTACTCAGAAAACACTCATCATAAAGGTTAATAAAGCATAGATGTTGTGTTTTCATTTATATCACCGACAACTAATGGCTAATAATACTCCATTTCATAGATGGATCTTGTTTCTCTAGTTTTTCTTGAAAGTAAGAGGTCCAAACGTCTTGCAAATGTAAAAACATATGGTCTTATCCTGCCCATTTGTTGAAGAAAGAAGGGTAGGTGAACAGAATGATGATATCCATATAAGTGTTCAGTCAGTCAGTCATTTTCTGCTGCTTGTCCCAAACGGGGTCGCAGGGGAGTGCTGGAGTCCAACCCAGCTCACACAGGGCAAAGGACGGGGGACACACCCTGGACAGGTCGCCAGCCCATCGCAGGGAGGAGCGTGACGGGGACGGTACCTTGCTCAAGGGTACCTCAGGGCAACCTATTGGGAAGGGGTTTGAACCCCTGATCCTCCGATCATGTGGCCAATGCCCTAACCACTAGGACACCGCTGCCCCTTATAAGTGTTCAGTCAATACATAAAGAAAAAGTCCTCTTTTAAACTGACAAATATATTCTTTAGAATATAAATACCAGATAACACACTTTAACTGTGTTTCATATTGTAATCATATTTAACTAATGAATTGCATGGATCTCTCTTGTGTGTGTGAGTGTGTGTGTGTGTGTGTGTGTGTGTGTGTGTGTGTGTGTGTGTGTATGCATGCTGTGTGTTCACAGACAGATGCAGCACTGATGTATGATGCGGTTCATGTTGTAGCTGTAGCAGTGCAGCAGTCCCAACAGATCACTGTCAGTTCTCTACAATGCAACCGACACAAACCCTGGCGCTTCGGTGGGAGGTTTATGAGCCTTATTAAAGAGGTGCACATAAAGCACATACACAGACAAACACACACATTACTGAAATTCTATGTGACCCCAATGCATTCTAACACTTTTTTTAATTTAGTATCACTGCAATTATCAGATGTTTCCAGTTACTATTATTAATATTTTTTTAATCATTTTATAAGAAGAGAAAATCATACGTTGGATTTAAATATAAAGACAACCAACTCCTTACGAAAACACAATTAAAATATACTTATGTGAATCTTTGCTATTTTGATTGTATGTTCATGTCTTATAACCTAAAAAAATGTACCACATTTATATGCAACATCCATTTATTTCTTCTTTTTTAGTTGTATATCCTGTTCTTCTACTGGTCTTGAGGCAGTGTTATTGTAGGTCATTTGTTAAAACAGCACAAACTGCACTCTTTTTTTACTATTATTCTTCAATTACTCTCCCCACTCTCTTTCTCTCTCTCTCTCTCTCTCTCCCCCTCTTTTACTCCTTTCCTCTCTTTCCCTGCTGGAAAGCTGGAACTCTTTTTTTACTATTATTCTTCAATTACTCTCCCCACTCTCTTTCTCTCTCTCTCTCTCCCTTTTTTACTCCTTTCCTCTCTTTCCCTGCTGGACTCTATGAAAGCTTTGAAGTTAGACTTCAGAAGCAGTGAGCTTCTAGAACAATGACACCGACTGCCCCTTTGTAGTGAAGGGCTGTGTCCAGATCAACAACTTGTGCTTTTTGTTTCATTATCACAGAAAAAGATAGAGAGATGCATTAATTAATTCTCTGTAGAATGTGTGTTTATATAATATTCATCACAGTTTTTTGGTGTTTGCACATGCTTTTTTAAAAGGCTTCTTGGGATGGCCTGACAGGGCGGGTTCTCTTCAACAGAACAAATGGCTTGAGGACAGATTTTGATCTGGATGTGATAAGTCTGAAAGAGGATGGACTGGAGAAGGTACTCTATGTTTTTGTAGGCATGGGCAGTTGAAACATTACATTTAATTCAGTTCAGTAAAACAAATGTTTTTTTTTTTTACTGTTTAGTATTTGTACATATATATTATAGAATATATGTATGTATACAAAATACTGACAGACATTCTGGATATTAACAGGGTATTATTATTTTTGTTTTGCTAATCTATTTTACATTTGATAACATACATACATATTCAGATTAATGACTACAGGCAAACATTAAGTTATGAAGTAACCAATATATTTTTTTTTTATTTTAATGTGTCAAACTGTTGCATATGAATAAAACATTTAAGAGATACATTCCCAGCTTCAGATGAGTGTCTCACCACTGGTGATTAATCTTGCAACCACCTGTCTTCTTTTTATTCATGTGAAGTAATTTGACACATTAGCATCATATTAATTTGTCATATTTTTTCCAATGTATGAGGGAGACCCAGTTAATACTGAATTATATCAAGATTTTGCTATTCACAGTGGTAACTGTAACTTTTTTTTTTGTCTCCAGATTGGCACATGGGAACCTGTGACTGGCCTAAATATGACAGAGCAACACAAGAGAAAAATGACAAATGTTACAAACTCCTTGTCCAACAAGTCACTAAGGGTGGCCACTATTCTGGTAACCCATACTATTTATAAGAATTTAATTCACCCCCACACACAATTGTGTTTTCATTTAACATGCAGGTTTGATCACTGTTTTATCTGTGTATTTGGAAAGCGACAGAACTATACTCACACAGCAGCCACAGCAGTCAAGTCAAGTACCCTTCAATGAAATAATCTCTGTTCAAAATGTTATGCAGTCCAGGACAAGACCTAACCCCTGTCTAGGAAACTGTCTCTAAGTATTTGTGTTATCACAAGGTTTCAGTGTTCTCCCCCATGCCTGCAGGAAGAACCTTACGTGATGTTCAAAAAGTCAGACAAGCCTCTGTGTGGAAATGACCGTTTTGAGGGCTACTGTGTGGACTTGCTGCGAGAGTTGGCTGCCATTCTAGGATTTCGCTATGAGATTCAGCTGGTAGAGGATGGAAAGTATGGAGCACTAGAAGAAAGCACGGGCCAGTGGAACGGCATGGTTCGAGAACTAATGGAGCACGTGAGTTTTCATATCATCCCTCACTAACAAGCCAGTGCAACATTAATGAGCAGGTTTATAGCAAATACTACAGAAATACTATTTTCCCACTTTTTAAAGTTTTTTTTTTTTTTACTAAAAGTGTCAGTTTTGCTTTTACTAAAATTTTTTTTCTAGATTTCTGCATCAGTATTACCTAAAGTATCATCAACGTTACATAAAAGTCCTAAAATTAGATATGTTTTCTTTTTAAACAAATGAGAAAATTATTGTTATTTATTTGTTCATGGATATGATGCAATATTACAAAACTGTGATTGGCAAAAGTGTGTGTACCTCTGAGACTAGAAGTTAATTTGAAGCTGAAATTAAAAATCAAGTGGTTTCATTCAGTGGGAGTGTTGAGGGGCAGTTATGTTTTTGTTTTTCTGAAGAACAAGGGCCTATTAGAGTTTAATGTCACCACAAATGTTTGTAGTGTATTTGATGCTTAAAAGGCTTTTCATCAGGCCTGATTCTAGTTCACAATTAGGCAGACTGTATAGAAATGGAAGACATATGCCCTCCCCAAAAGTGGTCAATCACCAACGAAAAAGGCTAGTAATAGTCTCAGAACATAAAGGAACACAGGGTTACATCTAAGCTAAGGCTTCTCTCACCCTGGCTGATATCAATGTTCATGAGTTTAAAATCATAGTTAGAAAAGGTGTGCATGTCAGAATTGCGGCCATTGTGGCTATTTTAGCCTCCAGCTTCTCCTGAGTGGTTGGAGTCCCAACTCTCCGTGTTATCCGGCCTACGATCTGGTTTCTCTGTTCCTGTCTTCTCCCCAGTCCCTTTCTTTGGGAAACCCTCACAGCGTGTATCTTGAATCGAAGGACCTCTCTGCCCTCTCTGAACTGGCTGTTCCTTCCGTGACGCTCACCTTTTACTTGAGCCAAAGTCTCCTCTTTTTCCTTCCTCCGGTCCTTCAAGACCTTGGCGTTCACCTGTGGCATGGCGGTTCCCTCGGTCAGCTGATGGTAGAGTCCCGTCAGCAACTCCTCCTGTTCAGCAAACCGAACATTACTGCAGCTGATCTGCTCACCTCCGAGGTGGGACTGGATTGTCCTCGCCTCTCTGTGCCACACGGCCCGATCCCTCACCGGCTCCACTTTGACTGACTTCTGCAAGCACTTCGCAGCATGTTTACGCCTTTGACACCTCTGTCCTTGTTGAAGTCCCGGTCTCCACCTTCCGAACCTCCTCTGATGACCACCTGTTGCCCAGCGCGGCCTCTTGAAGACAGACCCCCGCTGGTGCACTCTCCCAACAGCCTGAATGACGACAGCAGCTTTGTTCATAGCATTAACATTTTTTCGCACTAAATAACCTCTAAAAGCTGCCTGGATGCGTATCGCTGACTTTCTCAACACCTGAAATCTTTCGTGTTCGCTTTTGCCCCTGTTGTAGGACCTAAAATATTTTTGAATGAAGATGGCTGACCTTCTTATGGCCTGGTACTTTGTTACCTCCCTGTGTCTTCTGAACGCAGCCTGAATCAGGGAAGCGGCCTGATGGTGCAGGATCACAGCCCTTCTGACCCTCCGACCTCTGAAGCAGGCTTGCAGGAACATTGCAGCGGAGCTCAATGTCAAAAACTCCTCTCTCTGTTTTCTGGCTTCACGTGTGGAACGGTACCTCAGCTGGATTGCAACAACAGTCTGTCTGATGTATGAGTATCGTGCCCGAGCCCAGTGTGCCCTGTAAACCCTTTGTATAACCGTGGCAGCCTGGTGCTTCAGTTTCAGAGTCTGTCTGGTCTTCATCCCTCGGAATGCAGCTTGAAGAACAACAACAGCCCCTTTTTTCTCCTTCAAAGACTTCTTTTCTTGCCTCATACTCTTACTAGCTCTATAATATCGCTGAACCGTCTTGGCTGCCCACAGTAGCTTCAGGTAGTACTTTCTGTTTATGTGTTTCCTCACCTGTGCATGAATGGTTACAGCAGCCTCATGTTCAATTCTCCTTTGCACCCGAGCTTTCCTTTTAAACTTGCCACTAACCTGGAGCTGCTCCTTCTCTGCTTTCTGTGTAGCAGATGGCTTCATGGAGCTGGGTTTGGGGGTCGACTTCTTGATGCCGCTTTCCTTGTTGCGAAGGGCTTCCTTGGTCGACTTCCCCGGTTGCACGATGCAGGAAGTGGTCTCCACCCTCCTCCTGCTCTCTGCGTCCGGAACTGCCTTCTTTGCCTCGCTTCTCTTGTTGCGGGTGGCCTTCTTTGCATTCCTCTTGGTGGACGCCGTGCAGTCACGTTGCGGCGCGATGTGCGCCGTGCTTTCGCGTGGCTGCGCGGTGGGCGCCGTGCAGGCGCGTGGCGGCGCGGTGGGCGCCGTGCTGGCGCGTGGCGGCGCGGTGGGCGCCGTGCTGGCATAAACACCCTGTATGTGACCGAGAGCGCCCTCTAGCGTGCCCAAAACGCAACACACGTGACAGAGAGCGCCCTCTAGCGTGCCCAAACCCTAACACACGTGACACCCACATTGCTGCTGGTATAGCCACAGTTTTGTATTGATATTTTGTGAGACTGACACTTAAAAAAAATTGAGTATTAACAATAGATAAAATCTTTACAGTGATGCAGTCCTTAATAAGTGCCCACTTAGTGATTCAAACAATTGCACCAGTTGACAGACCAAGTGGGCACTTTCAGATAACAATATCAAAAGCTCTTTGAACTGCCATCTGGAGGGATTTGCTGCTCCATTTTTCTCCAAGAGACAATGAATGTTGCATATGTGTGTGACACTTCTTTTGCTGGGATTTCATGTTCTTGCCATGACCACAGTCAGAGCCCTTTTTGTTTTAAAATGAGATACTTGTCTTACAAAACTCATTGATCTACAGTGTGCATGTGCTGGTGAGATAGACCCACTTACAACCAGAGAAAAGAAAAGAAGAACCTTGTGGCCTCATCGTAACATCTGAAAATGCCCTTACTGAAGCAGAAACAAAGCCATTAGAAGATTATTTCATATTTGCAACAAGCAGTAGAAAAAATGTTACTTGTAAAACTGGATTACTGTATAGCAACATTAGACATACTGTTTAAAATGTAAATGCCTTGACACATACCTTAAAAGTAAGAATTAGGTAAGATTTGGGGGAAAATATTAATATTACCTTCCAATATTATCACCAATACTGATTTTGCTACATAATTGGAATTAGAATAGAAAATATCCATGCATCATTAATTGTAGTTGGATGCTTCTTCAACAGCTGCTGTGCTAGAAAATTATATCTCAGGTCAGTTTCCACCAGCAGTCCTCCTGATATCTTCCTTCCAGCAGTCCAAAGGTTAATTCCATCCTTTATTAGTGTCATGTTGAGGGAAAAAGGAGGCGCAAGTGCACGGTGGCGATCTCTGAGGTTTATTGGATAACCAAACTCCGTAGGGATACAAAAACAAAGGTGAGCCACAACATTGAACAGGCAAGTCTGGGTCGGTCTAGAACTCCTTAAATACTTAGCCGGCCAGGTGTGAGGGATTGAGTGGTGATGATTGGGTGTGCTGGAAAACACGGTCAGGGACCAGGACCGTGGCCATGATCAAGGTTTGATGTGCCCTGACCTGCTGCACATCTCTCCCAGCTCTGTCTCTGTGTCTAGCCAATCGGTAAAGGTCCTTTTCTCCCTCCTTACTGTCCAACCTCTCATACAATTCACCAAACACCTTATCTTTGGCCTTCGCCACTGCTCCCTGTCCTTTTGTACACACTCCTGGACTTCTCAGTTCCACCACCAGGTTTCCTTATCCTCCTTCTTCCTTCCAGATGTCACACCAAGTACATTTCTAGCTGTCTGCCTTATCACTTCTGCAGTAGCTAACCAGCAGTCCGGTAGCTCTTCGACATCTCCCAGTGCCCGTGTTAACTCCTGTCTGAATTACACCTTGCAGTGCTCCTTCTCCAGCTTCCACCACTTGATCCTCGAATCTGCCCTCACTTTCCTCCTCTTCTTGACCTCCGAGGTCATCCTACAGACCACCATCCTATGCTGTTTAGCTACACTCTCCCCTGTCACTACTTTGCAGCCTCCAATCTTTCAGACTGACCCTCCCAATAGGTTGCCCTGAGGTACCCTTGAGCAAGGTACCGTCCCCATCACTGCTCCCCGGGCGCTTTCAATAGCTGCCCACTGCTGCATGGGTTTGAGTGTGCATGGGTAAAATGCAGAGGTCCAATTTTGTTGTGGTTCATGTGTGCTGTGCCGTGACCTTGCAATGACAAGGGTTGTCACTTTTCACTTTCACTTTCACTTTCCTGCAAAGGATATAATCCACTTGTGAGCATCTTGCTCCACTCTTATACATCACCCTGTGCTCCTCCCTCTTCTTAAAATAAGTATTAACTACAGCCATTTCCACCCTTTTCACAAAATCTACAATCATCTGACCTTCTGCATTCCTCTCCTTGATACCATACCTACCCATCACCTCCTCATCACCTCTATTCCCTTCACCAACATGTCTATTAAAATCTGCACCAATCACCACTCTCTCTCCCCTGAGCACACTCTCTAATCACTTCATCTAACTCATTCCAGAATTCTTCTTTCTCTTCCTTCTCACAACCAACTTGTAGGGCATAAGCACTAACAACATTCATTATCATGCCTTCAACTTCCAACTTCAAACTCATCACCCCCCCTGACACCTTCTTCACTTCCAAAACACTCTTCACATAGTCTTCCTTCAGGATAACACCTACATCATTCCTCCTTCCATCCACACCATGGTAAAACAATTGAAAACCTCCTCCAATACACCTGGCCTTACTACCCTTCCATCTAGTCTCTTGCACACACAAAATGTCAACCTTCCTTCTCTCCATCGTATCAGTTAATTCTCTACCTTTACCAGTCATGCTGCCAACAATCTAAGTCCCTACCCTCACTTCCATCCTCCGGGACTGCTCTGTTTTAATGTCCATCTCTGTGATGCACTGCATAAAAGTAAAGAGGATTTCAAAGAAATTTCATTAAGCTAATGTCATTTAAGCTAATGTCATTATGTGTTATACCGTGGCAAATGTAAAACATTTACTGGTTAGACATCAAAACCCTGAGAGTTTTAGCAAATACCAGTGAAATACCACATATTATTACAGGTGGCACCTGACAAACTGATTGTCACGGTCTGTAGTGCCCGTGGTTCCGATCGGGCACGACAGATGGCGCTCTGCCCTGACTGAGCACACCTGGGCTTGTTAGATCCAGGTGTGCTTCATAGGGGCTGCTATTTAAGCCCCGGTGTGTCAGGACAGAGCGCGGTTCATTATCGAGGCTACGCCTCACAGTTAATGGTGCCACTTTTGGTTTATATTGTTCCTTTATGTTAATAAAGTTACGTTTCGGAACCACTGGCTCTGCATTGGCGTCCTCCCTACACCCCGCCATCGTTACACTGATTTAGGGATGTGTGTCCGTTTTTGATATTGATACAGTGGCAGCAAGGAAAATGGGCATTATAAGGATCTAATCTGATCTGGTACATAAAGAAGTGCCTATCTTGTGCACATGATTGGACAATAGAGCACTAGAAGAAATTGACATGTTTTTTTTTTTTGTTCTTTTACATCATGTTGATGAGTCTGTGTTTGCTCTGGGCAGTATTCTGCTTAGAAATATTAAGTGCTAGTATTTATGTGGATATGACATCCACTAAAAATGGCTGCAGAGCAAGTACTTCTCTTTATGGTTTGAGCATTTCCTGGCATTTGTTTTGTTATGGCTAATCAGTATACTTACTCTAAAATGAACTTATTCCATTGCAATACCATCAGGAGTCTCACCCATTGACTCTGCTGTTAGATGATGGTGTTTCTAATTCCTCTTCTGTTTGTGACCCAAACATGTTTTCTACTGTTGTCCTATCCAAAACCTCAACTGAACAGACAGAGACCTTGCTCTCAATAGAAAATAAAACAGTGCCATCTTGTGGGTTTTAGTAATCTGTTAGGCTAACAATGTGATTGACGTCTACTTTTCATGTCACATGATAATATTCTTTGCATTGTGCTATCATGTAGTCCAGGTTTTCTCTAACTTTAGTAATGACGATAAATCCACCTATAATGGACACTGAAAATTAAAAGAGGCTGTAACTGAAATTACATTTTGAGTGTGGCCCTGAGTCTTTTATGAGAGCACTGACTCAACATTAGAGCAACATCAGTATCTAGCTAATGAGAATCCCTGTGTTTTAGTTCACATTTTCAGATCCAACTTAAACACTGTCAGGGTAAAAAAAAAAAAAACAGAAAGAGTGTAAGTTGGCTTGCTTATCACTTTGGCGATTCCTTTATAGTAGGAACAGCTGTAAATCTGTGTAAATGTAGTTTAAAAGAGTAAAACAAATTATTAACATTTTTTACTTAAAATGACAAAACATTTGTGACATTACTCAGCTGGTGTGGTTTAATTGAAGCCATTTGAACCTCATGCTAAGATGAAGAGGACATAATGAGGATCCTATATTAAGAGATACTAAAATCTAAGAAGGAAAGGAAAAGGAAAAGAGCTGCTCTGACTAATCACCATACAGCTGATCACACACAACTAATCTGAGGATTATATCATTCATTTGATAGAGGACCTTCCCAGCATCGGGTAACAGCCTCTTTCACAAATGGACATTTTCCGACTACGCTGTAATAAGATCTCTGGATAAGAAAACTTTATTCTTACAAGCCACCATGTTCTCCTCCATCTCACATTGTCATTAGCTCACAGGTCAATGATCAATGTGCTCCTGCTGCAATGAAAGTAGTTTTGAGGATAGAACAATGGTGTAACATATGTTTTCAGAATATTCATTTGCATCTCTTCTTTTTTTCATGTATTAATGCATTCATTATCATCTCAGTTTAAGTCTAAACTGTTATTCTTACTTTTGAGTAACCAGTTTCATAACTACTTGGCTTGGTCCCCCCCTGGGCGGTTTTGCTGGAGGTGGAATTCAAACCTGTGACCTATGGTACCACAGTCAAGTATACTACCACCACCCTTAATTATTAGTTGGAATTGCTGGAGTTGAATCATAGGCCTTGAAATGGAATAATAGGTTGTTGGTGAAGTTCCTGCCTTTTTGTTTATTAGTGTTACTTTTCTGTTCCTTTCTGTAGACTATTAATGTATATTATAGAGACAAAGTTGAAGGATATAATTATATAACTGGGCTAGTTTATATAAGTTTATATAACTGGGCTTACAAACATACATGATAAACATCTTCAAATTTTTACAAAAAAATAATAAAATCTTCTTTCAACTTGGTTATAGAATGTTTTTTAAAATGTGTCATAAAAAGGTTTGCCAGTGTTACTGATTCACAATTCTACTTAGTTACAAATAGTGTTTAGGGATGTGTTTTCATTGTAGGAGTGACTGCAACAAGTGCCTTGTTGTAATTTCTAAGGTTGTCTTTACTGGCAAAGTGAGATGATTGCTGTTTTGTTAGTTGCCATTCATGCTCTAATTTTCAAAAGTAAACAGTTTTAAATATAAATATTTCACAGTCTGGGCAGGAAAACATCTCTGTCCTGAAAATACAGGGATCATTTCACATTTACAGAGGCCAAAGGAGACCACAGCATTATTTTGAACTGCAGTGAAGCTGCTTTGAGACTCCACTTCTAGCCTGAAGAAATACCTTGAGGTAAGTTTTATTTGTTGTGCTGAAGTTTAATGCTTACTGGTCTAATTGCTAAACAAGTAAAGATACCAACTTATCTGAATTGTTGGCTGATTGCAGATTGGCATGTACATAAGTGAAAGTGACTGTTCTTGTCATTGTGAAACATAGCACAGCACACTATGTGAATGACTATTTGCTTTCCTTCCTTTTTCAGAGGAAACAATCCTGTGTAATGCATAACAATCTAAAAGGACATCAAAAGGTCAAAAGGACAGCAACAAACACCTTCCAGAAAAAAAATGAAAAAAAGAAAAAAAAAATGATAGTTAAGATATTAAGAGCTTCTTGGGCATCATATGAAAATGTCAGTGCTGTTGGCATGAACATGGACTTCATACATACGATGTTATTGCTGGAAAACTAGCAAGGTTCATGCTGAATTTCATCTTTAGGGCAATGTTACGGCCACCATGGCAGATAAAGGCAGCAATTTTTATGGCTTTCACTGAATATGGAGGATTATATTCTGAAAATCACATGGATGGCACAGATGGTATGGAGTTGGCAGATGTCAGTGTGATTCTTGACAAGAAGCAAAACCAGCAAAAGCTAAACTTTTGCCCCCACACTATCCATGTGCTGCACAGTTATCAGTGTTTTTTGGTAGCTCACATACTGGAGAGCTATGTCCAAATGTACCGAAGGTGCTGCTGATGTCATTGAAGACATTGGCAACAAAGGTGTGTTGTCCAATCCTTGACCAGATGGAGTTCAGAGTACTGCGCCATGGAACAGTTCATTTCTTTCCCTGAAGCTTAGTTAACTGTGGTCTGTGACTATCTCCAATTTCATCCTCAGGAGAATAAAGCTGTCGTGAAAACCTACTCCATTAATCTTTTTCAAGGGTTAAGGAACTGTTATCTTGGCTTCTTCATTTTCTGCCTGACATCAGTTATCTGTAAAGTTTCTACAGGCACAGTTCTTGGCCTACATCCTCACAGCAAAAATAAAGGCAATCAAGATGTGATTTGGAGAAACCTAGGGACCCATCTGGCAACAATCCACTATACCAAAGATCTGATTGTGGTGGCTTGATATTGACCAAAGGGAAGCCATAAGAAGGATAATGGCTCAAGAGGCTCATCTTCTACACTCTGATTGGTCTGGTGATTTCAGGACCTTTGTAAAAATCTGAACCAGAAGATGGTGACAGTTTCTTCTCTTTTGAAAATGCAGGAATGACCATGTCTACAGCAGAGGTTGAAATTTGGAATTACTTCCTGTAACGGTGGCGTGGTACTGGAGGGACGTCAGGTCAGAGCCAAGAGTTTAGAACAGAAGTTTATTACGCACAGTGACAAAACAAACAAGACATAGGGAACGGGGGACTGCAGTTCTACACATGAAACCCTATGACTGGGGAACTGCAGTCTAGCCCTAGATACTAAGAGGTCTATACTAGGCGACCTATACCTAGTCATAGACACCAAGTTTACACAAACGACAAAGTTTACACAACCACCACCCGTTACGCGTAGGTTAGACCTACCTAATGAGCCGCGCTCTGTTCTGACTCATCGGGGCTTAAATAGTCAGCCCCAATGATGCACACCTGCCCGCAGGGGCTCAGGTGTGCTTAGTCAGAACAGAGCGCCCTCTAGCGTACCCTAAACACCTTGTATGTGACCGAGGGCGCCCTCTAGCGTGCCCAAAACACCACACACATGACAGAGAGCGCCCTCTAGCGTGCCCAAAACCTAACACACGTGACACTTCCAACATTTAGTCATTTTCATTCAAGTAATTGAGGTACATATAAAATGATCATGGCCTTTTTCTTAAAATGAACACAACACTGTTTTTGGTAGGTGAGTTACTTTGGTAGGTGAGGCAATTTCAATATTCAATATTAAATTTGTATATATTAAGCAGTTAGCCATGCTGCTTTAAATCATCATTGACCTCCAGTCAAACAGTCAATATTTAAACAATACACAATAACCTTGATTGATTGCTATCATAACATATACATTATCTTAAAGAAAACAAGAGAGAGAAGAAAAGTTTGCTACTGTCTAGAATGTGATTGCAATGAAATGCTCTGTTAGGGCTCTTGTGATTTAAAAGCACCTGCCCACTCTAAAGCTTGTTGGCATCTATACATTCTGCTCCTACTTTTACCATCATATGTAAACAAATGGGTGTGAATATTCTTTCAATGCTGTGAATAATCTCTAATTTGCCTAATCTCTCTGAGCCAGAATCAAGTTGATAGACCCAATTAAATATCCTAGTTTAGCCCAGTCTTTTTTGTGTCTAATTTTCAGATGTAATGTAACCAGCATAAATGTTGTCAATACCCTCTCCTTCAAAAATAAATCCTGAGAAAAACTAACATCAAAGTGTGTATGGTTATTATAGCAGTGAAGTGCTGATCACACAGAAAAAATTTTTGGAACTGTGAAAAAAAGTTATTTGTGGTTAAGCATAAGATTCAGCATAAAAAGCATAATATTTAGACATGTATTGATGTGCCTCCATAGGGCAATGTGTGTGCAGCACTTTATGCATTCATGGTGGCCGTGGCAGCTGATATTTCTCTTGATATTTTATGTTCTATCTCAGATAGTGTAAGTGAGTACACAAAATTGCACCACTGAAACTGAAATGAAAAATAGAGCTTTTATTCAAGGGTAAACTCAAAATAAGCTTCATAAGTTATATTGCAATTGCAATAACTTTTGTAGGTTTTCTGCTTGGTTGGATATTTCAATATAACTATTAATAGCTCACCTACAAAAGTTATTAAATTTGTAAAAATTTAGCAATTATCTGTACTGCTACTAATATTCATCTCCCATCTCTTTGCGATCTCAATGTAACATCAATCTCCATAAAGCATATTCAATTGCTACTTTTGCTGATATTTTAGTTGTTTGCTGTGGTATTGTTTCAGTATCAGTAATAAGGTATTTAGGCTGGTATTGCATCAGAATCATAATTTTTGCATAATGACTTTAAAACATTTTTCAATAATTATATTATTACTTTAAACTCTTGATGTCTGATATGTAGTAAATTGTCGGAAAGATGTCTTATTTGTATCTGGATATATATATATATATATATACATACAGTACTGTGCAAAAGTTTTAGGCAGGTGTGAAAAAATGCTGTAAACAAAGAATGCTTTCAAAAATGGAAGTGTGAATCATTTATTTTCATCAATCAAAAAAATGCAGTGAATGAACTAAAGAGAAACCTAAATCAAATCAATTTGGTGTGACCACCCTTTGCCTTCAAAACAGCATCAATTCTTCTAGGTACACTTGCACACAGTTTTTGAAGGAACTCGGCTGGTAGGTTGTTCCAAACATGACTGTGTTTCAACCTACGTGTGACATTGATGATCATTAGCACCTGTTTGGTAAAATTGGTTGCTCATACACCTGACTATAATCCGACAAAATCCCTGACTTTGTGCAAGTGTACCTATAAGAATTGATGCTGGTTTGAAGGCAAAAGGTAGTAACACCAAATATTGATTTGATTTAGATTTTTCTTTTGTTCGCTCACTTTGCATTTTGTAAATTGATAAAAATAAACAATCATTATTTATATTTCTGAAAGCATTCTTTGTTTACAGCATTTTTTCACACCTGCCTAAAAGTTTTGCACAGTACTGCATATCCAGGTCACTTCACTAAACTGTTGCTATGCCTCCCCCTCTACTGCTTATTTGAGCTTTGTGTACATAGCTGTAGGCTGTTATTGCAAATGTGAAAATATTTGTTGTTAAAAAATTTTTTTTATCATGTTTTTTGCATTGTAGAGTAGCTGGTGAGTTTAGCTTATATATCTTCATCAGCCATATATCATCAGCCATGATTTGTCAGAAGCTGATATAGCTGGTTCTGAGCAATGCAGCAAAGAAACGCAGGAACCCCCCATAAGGGCAGGATTATGTTCTGACCCAAGAGACTAGACCTGCGCTCTAACATAAAGGACTGGTCTATGACAATGTACCACAAATCTCAACTTTGAAACCAATTTGGCCACCTTAAAAAGCCAATGAACCTATTTTTAAATAGTTGTTGTTTTTTATGTTTTTGACAGAAAGCAGATTTGGCGGTGGCTCCTTTGGCAATAACATATTTGAGGGAGAAGGTGATTGATTTCTCAAAGCCCTTCATGACATTGGGCATCAGCATCCTGTACCGCAAGCCCAACGGCACCAACCCTGGGGTCTTCTCCTTCCTCAACCCTCTCTCTCCCGATATCTGGATGTATATTCTGCTGGCTTACTTGGGTGTCAGTTGTGTGCTGTTTGTCATAGCCAGGTAACATATCACATTTAGTGGACAAAAAATTTATTGTCCAGATGAAGCTCTGACAATGTGGAGATTTACATAATTGCCAGGAATTGAAATTCAATTTACTGAGCTCTCATGAATTTTCACTTTACCTTTTACAGCCTACTATCTTCCAACAAACTTTTTTGTTCACTCTTTTGCAACTCTCTCCCTCACTTATCGTTCACTTTTCAGTTTTCCAATGTCACTCTTTTTTGGAATAACTTAAATGAATCCATCATAAGTTGTGTTTATGTTTAAGATACTATACCCCATTGCTAGTTTTTAAAATAAAAAGAGCACTTTTATTTGATTTACCAAATAACAACCTGTTTTACGCAAGTAGGTGAGCAAAACAACAGAAACAAAAAAAATGTAGTTTAAATCAAGATAAAATAATTGAAATAACTTATATGAACACTTCCTCTATTTAATCTCTTCTCCTTAACATTTTTCTTGTGCTTACTGCACTGAACTACTGAACTGCAAATATGCAAGCAATTTGGTAAAAAATATTTCATCTGTCAGGTGACCAAGAGCTTTTCTTTTGTGCAGAAATAAATAACTCTTAGAACAGTGCACTTTTCCATATTAAACATACTTAAAAATAAAGAAACTTAATGGATTCCTATGACAACTTAATAAATAGTTATATTATTATTAAATAGTAATAGATTTTTTTAAAGAACCACATTCGCAAATGAGATGTGAGTGCGAAGCAGGTTTTGAAAGAACAATTTCATAATGAATATTTAAATGGTAATTTACGCTTACAAACATTTTTTTATAAAGGTGGTTCTTTAGGGAACTAAATTGTGAATTACAATGTTTCATTATGTGACATCACTCAAATTAGCTTTTATGTGTATGTGTATTGAATGACATTATTAGGTATTTGTTGGATTATATGAATGTAAGACTTACATTCAGGAAAAAACACATTAACCTCAAGACTTCTGAGTGGTATAACATGGCAATGCCCTCAGAAGTATTGTGGTTAAGGCTGTTTAATTCTCAGTGTTACTGGCACTATGATCTTTACACAGAAAAGCCACAACTGTCACCTAAGTTGGTTCAGAATATGCAAACTAATGTATTATTTCATGTTTAATAGGTAAGTTTGTTGTTCAATTCTTATGGAAGTGACAGTGAAAGCAACTGTTCTTGTCATTGAGAAAAACAGCACAGCACACAGTGAGCCACAACTTTAACTTTGTGTGAGTTTTATCCACACAAACCCACCAGTGCAGCAGAGGGCAGCTATTTAAAGCTGCCTGGGGAGCAGTGATGGGGATGGCACCTTGCTCAAGGGTACCTCAGAGGGGCGAAAGCCCTAATCACCAGGCCACTGCTGCCCCAAATTTTTATACCTCTGCATTTTACCCATACACACTCACACACATGCAGCAGGGGGCAGCTATTGAAAGCCAAGGCCACCGCTGCCCCTATATACATACATATACATACATACATACAAACATGGATATCGAATTATCTTGCTACTCAAATAACAACTTAAATGGATGAGATTCCATAACATTTTCAGTCCAGTCATTTTGTCTTGCTCCAAGAGACCAAATGTCTAAATGAGTGTGAAAAGTAGTTAAAATGTTACAATGTATTTATCAGACAGATAAAATGCACTTAAACAGCTTATAATTTAAGTGTTTCAAACATAATTCCGAAAGTTAATGTTGTGGCAAAAATTGGCAAACTCCAGCATGAAACCAAAGTTCTACCACTTTATTGATACAGCCTCCATTTTGCTAGTGATGTTGGAAATGTCATGCCATTATAATTACCCAAGGTCCAAATGTTACATGTTTGGTGTTAATTTTTTTTTTCAGAAGAAATTTGCTTCAGTTTCCAAATTCCATTTCATGATTACTTTTTCATGATTTAACTTTAACCACTTACATTTATGTCAAATCTTTAGCCAGACGTAAACATAAGTATAACAGAAAGGGCACTCAATAATCCATCATTACTTTTACTATGTATAGACCAGGACAAGAAACACTCATAAAATATATGAAAGAAAGGAAACTAAACAGTGCTGTCCTGTTCCCCACTGCCCCCAGTTTTGAGTGAAAGTTTATATATTAATAAAAGGGGCAAAAAGAGGCTACATTTATTGTCAGTCATAATTTTTAAACAAAGCAGTGCCTCCAAAAGTATTGGAACAGCAAGGCCAGTACATTTGTTTTTGCTCTGCACTGGGTTTAAGATCAAGAGAAGAATATGAGATGAGAGGTCAGATTTTATTTTCTGATATTAATTATCTAAACCATTAGATTTGTGAATGTATGAATGTTAATTAGCGCGATAATGAGTACCATGCAGTATTAACTAATTTTCTACAGTATCGTTTTTCTTCCTTGGTAATTCAATTGTATCTTGGGTGCTCTCTCTCAAAGTTTCATCTAATTGCTCCCACACAGCCTACTGAACTAGTATACCCTCAGATCAGAGTGAGCAGATACATGTAAAATGCTGTTAAAAAATAACTGCACTGCTAACAAATTAACTGAATGTTATTTTGTTCATATGAGACTTTAAACTATTTTCTTTTTTATTATAGAAACATATATGTTGGAATGTAATCCAAATTTTAGATTTCAGCTGTCTCAAACAGAACAGAGTTCTTAATCATGGCAAAAGACTGATACACTGTCCCATTTTTTTTTTGTTATTGGCTTAAACAATATGCTTAATCTTAGTGCTTCCACTCAGCTCATGAATTTCAATGAGTCAAGATATGTCACTTGTGTTCATTTCATTGCTAAGAGGCATGGAAGTCTTAACTCAATCATTTAGTACCCGTTATTTTGAATGGTCATTTGGACAATGTGAGTTTTTTTTATCAATTATAAAAGATCTGTCACTCTTTTAAAAGGCATATAGTCTTTAAAAGCATCAAATACTTGGACAAAAGTATTTTCTGCTTTAAAAAATTATGTATTTACTTGGACATAAGACTATTTTTTCAGACATGAAATATTTGTGTCAATATATGTTTATTGTCTTAATATTCTTAAAAACCTGACAGCTTTATTATTTCAATGAGAGCTTCTTTTGACATTATTAAATTAGATCTGTAGCTACTAAAGATAGAAGTTTTATAGGTAAAGAATGTAAAACAAATCTGTGGCATTCTTTAAAAAGGAATGACCTTTGAAGTCAGCCTTTGTTAGTGTCCATTGTTTGGATTGTTTATTTGCTTATTATATTTTTTAAGCGGTTAGTTTATCTATTGATTTCAAAGGTCTGGAAATTCATGTATTTTTCACTTCAAATGTGATGACTGTATGTCCGGAACAGTTTGTGTCATCATGTATGTCACTTTTATATGTCAATATCCACCTTTTATACTCTCTAACTTTTGTTTTTCTTTTTCTCTCTGTATCAGGTTCAGCCCATATGAGTGGTACAACCCTCACCCCTGTAATCCAGATTCAGACATGGTGGAGAATAACTTTACTCTGCTAAATAGTTTCTGGTTTGGAGTTGGAGCTCTCATGCAACAAGGTAGACGCTTCAGCCTGGCTGCCCTGCTTTAGAGGCTTCGCACCAGGCCTCTCTGGGGCCACCCTCTGTTTTCATGCTGATACTGCAGACTGCAAAGGACTCTGTTTATGCATAACCCATGTTATTGAAATCAGTTTAGTTTGTTGTGATAGATATGTACTACTACTAATCACTTGTAACTGTGTTCATATTTATTTATTAATAGTGTCCATCATGCTACAGCACATATGAATGGTTCACAGTAAAGAACTGATGTACTTGTTAACTGATGTACAAAACTGAAATTACCAAGACATTGCACTAGTGCTGTTACTATTTCAGTTAAGTATGATTATTACTTTTTATATTGTGTAATAATATTATGTAGCACACATTTCTATTAAAATTCATTACATATGCCTGGCATAGACAGCAAGGCACTGATGTTTTTTATCTCATTCTTGCATTTCAGAATTACATTTCTGGCAGACAATCTGGGAATATATATGGGAATACCAATATGGGAATATGGGAATACCAATGACTGCTGTCAAAAGGTTTAGTTAGAGTTCTATAGTACACTTAGTTGTGAATTATTGGTGTTGTTTGCAGATATACAGTACTGTGCAAAAGTTTTAGGCAGGTGTGGAAAAAATGCTGTAAACAAAGAATGCTTTCAAAAATGGAAGTGTTAATCATTTATTTTCATCAATCAACAAAATGCAGTGAATGAACAAAAGAGAAATCTAAATCAAATCAATATTGGGTGTGACCACCCTTTGTCTTCAAAACAGCATCAATTCTTTTAGGTACACTTGCACATGGTTTTTGAAGGAACTCGGCTGGAAGGTTGTTCCAAACATGACTGTGTTTCAACCTACGTGTGACATTGATGATCATTAGCACCTGTTTGGTAAAATTGGTTGCTCATACACTTGACTATAATCCGACAAAATCCCTGACTTTGTGCAAGTGTACCTATAAGAATTGATGCTGGTTTGAAGGCAAAAGGTAGTAACACCAAATATTGATTTGATTTAGATTTTTCTTTTGAGAAATAACCACTGATCTTCTGTGGATGTAGGCTTCCTCACATCCTTCTGTCTCTTCATGTAATCCGAGACACACTCGATAATGTTGAGATCAGGGCTCTGTGGGGGCCATAAGAATTGATACTGGTTTGAAGGCAAAAGGTAGTAACATCAAATATTGATTTGATTTAGATTTTTCTTTTGTTCGCTCACTTTGCATTTTGTAAATTGATAAAAATAAACAATCATTATTTATATTTATAAAAGCATTCTTTGTTTACAGCATTTTTTCACACTTTCACACTTCACACTCGCCTACTTTTGCACAGTACTGTATGTTGTCTTACTACATGCAGTACTGTAGGGAGTGAATACTTCAGAGTCCCTTGTCTCTGCGGTTTGCCCCATAGAGGTCAGTGGGTGGAGGTGACAGAGTTTGAAGTTACCTTGGGTGCATGATAGAATCCAACCAAGTTACTATCTTGGATAGAGGAGGAACTGAAACATCTCTCTATTCTATTCTATTCTACTCTATTCTATTCTATTCTTTTCTAACTATGATTTGTGAAAAACTTGAGGAAAAATGCTTTGTAGATTTGTACAAAAGTGCATGTGCCAGTGTGCATTTTGTAGTTTGAAAAAAGTTTTGTATCACAACAGCAATCCAGCATACTAGATTTTATGTAACTTCAGCCAACCAAGATAGATTTTAGGAGCAGGTAATCAAGTTAAATTAAAGCTGCCGCATTGGTTATGTGTTATGGTGCCCTCACAGCTGCTTGTACATGCACTGGACAGATACTGACTATTAAGTCCAGCTACCTTGTATCTATACTCATTATAATTTTATAAGCTCCACTAATCATGTAGGTGAATTTTGTAATTTGCAATTAAAGACTGTAGTCCATCTCAGTGTCACTGCTTTGCTAAGAATTACTCAATTAATATCTGCTTACTGGCAGTCCTAAGTAAATAGGGTAAATGGCCAAACAAAATGATACAGGGAAACATATGGTTAGGCGTGTATGGTGTAGCTAAACAAATTTATTGTGGCTTGTCAGTGGCTCAGAGTACAGCAGCCATTACCCAAGCAGCTTGTTAAAGTGATGCGATTATTACAGTGCCTTGCAAAAGTATTCACCCCCTTGGCATTTTTCATGTTTTGTTGCCTCACAACCTGGAATTAAAATGGATTGTTTGAGAGTTTGCACCATTTCATTTCATTTTGTATTTCTCAACAACTTTGTCCCTGACATGTTTGGAGAGCTCCTTGCTTTTCATGGTGTGATGCTTGCTTAGTGGTGTTGCAGCCTCTTGGGCCTTTCAGAAAAGGTGTGTTTATACTGACAGATCATGTGACATTTAGATTGCACACAGGTGGACTTCATTCCACTAATTATGTGACTTTTGAAGGTAATTGGTTGCACCAGGACCTTTTAGGGGCTTCATGGCAATACATATGGTGAATACATATGCCCGTATCAATTTTCAGGTTTATTATTTTTTTGGTATTCTTTTTTTTATATATTTTTCTCATTTTACTTCACCAACTTAGACTATTTTGTGCAGATTCATCAAATAAAATAAGATTAAGAAACATTTAAATTACAGGTTGGAATGTAACCAAAATAGGTAAAAAGCCAAGGGGTGTGAATACTTAGATGCAATATATGCTATCTGAAACTAAATTAAAAACTAATTCTATGTTTATTTATGATTATAAAACAAGGTAAAGAATTGGTTATAAAACCTAGCCTGATCACTTCTCAGCAAGACTGAGAACCACTTGGTCTGGTATACAAGCCTAGATGGAGCAATGATACTGCCCAGGTGAAATGACTCCCTTTGATTCTCTTTTCAATGTTGTGCTGTCCTTTGCAATTTATTTTACTTGCAGGGTCTGAGCTGATGCCAAAGGCTCTGTCTACTAGGATAGTTGGAGGTATTTGGTGGTTTTTCACTCTGATCATCATCTCCTCTTACACGGCAAATCTGGCTGCCTTCCTTACTGTGGAGAGGATGGAATCTCCCATTGACTCAGCTGATGACCTGGCCAAGCAAACCAAGATCCCTTATGGTGTTGTGGAGGATGGATCTACCATGACATTTTTCAAGGTGCTACATCAATTGACCCTTACATGCTCTGTTCACAAAAACAATTTTCTTTAATTCTTTATTAGTTAGTGTTTTTTTTTTTTTTGCCCAAGGTCCTGGACCAAGCTAGTTTATAACTAGATTTTGTTTTCAAATGATCTAATCTGTACTACTCAGTTTTGTCAAAATGACTTGATTGTGTTATCAGTTTCAGATTATATTTATTTTTTTATGCACAAGAAATGTCCAAGCCTTAGAGATTAACATCTGATGAATAGATTAAATAAAACGTTCAGAGTGGTTCGACTGTATGTTCATAGGTACCCATCACAACAAGTTACTGCAGCATGGGTGAAAGCAGATGATAAATAAAAAAATATTTATATACACCAATTAGCCATAGCATTAAAACCATGAAAAAGTGAATTAAATAACCTTGATTATCATGTTCCATTGGAATTAAAGAGATGGGATATATGAGGCAGCTAGTGAATTGCCATTCTTCAGGTGAATGGAAAGGCTACACTTCTTGTGTGGATAGTTGGGTCAGTGCATCACCACAGTTTTTTTCTAGGGTGTTCCTTGAATTCACTGATGGCTCACTTTATAACTTTATAATCAAAGAATAAAAATTGGTGGAAGAAATATTAACATTTAATATGTGGATGACATATCTGGAAGATCTTTCGGGCCTTGTATGGAGAGACCACTATGTATCCCATTGATGGCGAGGATGTAACAGTTAGGTTTTGCTTTTATTTACTTAGATCAATCAACAATTGGACGTTGTTATCGAAAAACAATGTTTGGCAATTGGCTGAACAAAAATGCTTCACATGATATTGCTGCTTTTGGATTTTGGTACTAAGGGAGACTTTTGAGACAATCTTGGATAGCAAACAATCAAACAGATCCTTGCCTCATCAAGGATCTGTTCAAATCAAGCCTCATCTCTTTCTCTTTTCAGGTTGTAAGAAAAGAAAGCTATGCTAAGTAATGGATGGAGAGCAGCCAGATAGATGGATACATTAAAAACATATAAGATACATGTTTATTTCTTAGGCATAATTTTAGTATCCAAAAATAACACAAGGTCTTACACAAGTGGGGTTCATGATGGTTAACTAAGAATTTCTGCACACAAAGATAAAATCGCATTAAAATTTTGCATTCAAAAAGACACACCACAGCACAACACTCACTGCAACTATATGCCTATGCATAAAGAGGGCAGTGATATATCCAGCGCCCCAGGTGGAGTGATGGGGATGATATGCTCAGGGGTACCTCAGGGTAATCTACATGTCTGGGGCTGGAATGGATGATCAACCTATCATGGGGTAAAGTGCCTCACTATTATGCTACTACAGCCTAAACTGTATGAGCAAAGCCATTTTAGATTTTTTATATTGGCCCAGTGCCAAACAAAATGTCAGAAAATTATTTCATTCTAAGAATGAGGTTGAGGGTGGACCATTTGTTGAGTTGAGCAAGAATAAACCAGTAGCTTTATTTATTAAAAGTTGTTTAGGTTACTCTGTCACTCCTTTAGATTCATTACCTTGAATATATATTGAAAGCTGGGCCAACTGTATGGAATGTATTTTATAAACTTGTATCCCGACTCATCTTTTTGTTGGCTTCTGTAGAAAACAAAGATCTCCACTTATGACAAGATGTGGGAATTTATGAACAGCAGGAGACAATCTGTGATGGTGAAAAGTGTGGAGGAGGGCATCCAGCGAGTCCTCACATCTGACTATGCATTCCTAATGGAGTCTACCACCATTGAGTTTGTTACCCAGCGTAACTGTAACCTCACCCAGGTTGGAGGACTTATCGATTCCAAGGCTTATGGAGTGGGAACTCCCATGGGTAAATATTCATATGGTTTCAGCACCTGACTTCCTACTCAAGTTAAACAAAGCCATTATTCTTAGCTGAATGTTTAGGAGAGATGGATATGAAATTAGACAGGAGTCCCACACTATGATTACTTTGATGGTGGCACATAACATTGTGATCTGTAACGAGAGTATGGAGCAACTTGAAGAGTCCTTGGAGATGTGGGGATATGCTCTAAAGAGGGGAGGAATGAAAGTTAGTATGGTTTAGACAGAAAAAATGAATTGTTAGGATGTAGGGAGTGGAGGTGGCAAAGATGACAGGATTAAAATACTTGGGAACAACAGTTCAGAGTAATGGGGAGTGCATAAAAAAGCTGAAGCAATGAATGCAGGAAGGCTGAAAGGGTGGGGAGGAGTGGCAGGAGTGAGCTGTGACAGAGTTTATTAGAGGAACCACTCAGGTTGAACAGTTTGGAGACAACATATGAGATGCTGAATGCATTGGTTCAAACATGACCAGAGGAAAGATGACAAATATTGGGAGAAGGAGGTTAAAGAAGGAGCTGCCAGGCAAGAGGAGAAAAGGAAGGCAAAAGAGGAGGTTAATGGATGTGGTGAGAGAGGACATGCAGACTGTCAGTGTGACAAAGGAAGATACAGAACACTGGGGGAAATGGAGACGAATGATACACTGTGGCAGCAGAAAGACCAAAGAAGAAGATAGTTGCAATAATTATCTAGTTGTTGAGTATTTGGTGGTGGTGGTCTAGTGGTAGGATACTTGCCTATGGACCAATGGCTAAAGAGGTCCCAGGTTTGAATCCCACCTCTAGCACTACCACCACTGGGTCCCTGAGCAAGACCCTTAACCCTGAATTGCTCCAGGGGGACTGTCCCTGTAATCAGGACATGTAAGTCGCTCTGGATAAGAGCGTCTGCTAAATGCCGTAAATGTAATATATATATTTATTACATGAATACTTCCAAACGTTGAATGGATATGCCCAGCAAAAATAAGGTTCAAATTTTAAAAGAGCGTTTCCACAGATTGTTGCATTACTGCTCATGCCCACCAAGGTTTTCATGAAGATAAGCTGATTGCCATGCTGCAAAGTTCTTTTCTGTCTATCTAGGCTATGCTTAGCAACTGGGAGATATCTCACAAAAATAAGTACATCCCTCACATTTTTGTAAATATTTTGTACTTTTTTCTTTTCATGGGACAACAATGAAGATATGACACTTTGAGAGGGGTGGGGGGCCGCCTGTCAGTGCCCAGACCATACACTGCACATTGCATCAAATTGGTCTGCATGGCTGTCATCCCAGATGGAAGCATGTCTTTTGTTATACAAGCTGTACACTGACTACTTTACATTGTATCAAAGTTTCATATCTTCAGTGTTGTCCCATCAAAAGATATAATAAAATATTTACAAAAAATGTGAGGGGTGTACTCACTTTTGTGAGATACTGTACATTCACTGTTGCCACTATAAACAACACCTATAGGTTAAATCTTTATAACTGACCTTGGCATTGACTCAACATGTCACATCTTTTCTTTTTAGAATTTTAATTTTACATTTACATTTATGACATTTAGCAGATGTTTTTAACCAGACCCAGCTAGTAGGGATGAACCCATCCACTAGTAATGCACAAGCAAGTGTATTTATGCTGGTGTATTTTTGCCGGTACAAAGCCTGGATAAATGGGCAAGGAAGGGCACCCAGTGTAAAACCTATGCCAAATCTATATGCAGACAACAACAGACAACAGACAAGCAGACATTCTTCAGTGCTTTGTAGTCAGTGTTTTGTAGTTCATCTCTTTTCTTCATTTTGTAGAAATGTTGTCAACATCAAGTCAACAACTGCCATTAGCTGAATTACTGGCAGCAAATAACATACTTTTTATTTATATATACTATAATATACTTTTTACTTTTTATTGACAAAAGTCAAAAGCAGAACAGACAAAGGTATGCTTGAAGTAAATGGGTAAATGGATAAGAGCAAAACATTTTTTAAAAATTAATATTTAGTAAAATGTAAAAAGTTAGTGAAAAATAAGCAGGAGAAGGAATTAGGAGTTATAAGTCTCCTAGGAACTTGTTGAAGATAGCAAGGCAGTTCTGATAGCAAGCAGAAGTTAATTTGACCACCAACAGTCACTGGAAAGACTTTGCATGCATGTCTTCTCTCTTTTTTTGAGCAGTAGAAGTTCAAAACAAGCATTGCCTCATGCTCTGAGAGGATGAGAAATAACACTGCTTGATCACAATTAAGGATCTGAACCTGAGGTCGGCCACAGGAAGCCAGTGCAGGCCCCAGAGTGCTGGTGTAATATGGGAGAATTTAGTAAGATTGAAGGCTAATCTTCAACTTGAATCAACTGCATTCTAAATCAGTTGGTGGCATCGTTGCCTTCAATGGAATTCAAGTCAAGTCAAGTCAACTTTATCTATATAACGCTTTTTACAACTGTCACAAAGCAGCTTTACAGAATCTGGGTCCAATCCAGCTGGGTAAGCCGAAGGCGACAGAGGCAAGGAAAAACTCCCCCAAAGATGAGGAAGAAACCTTGAGGGAAACCAAGGTTTCTTCCTCAAGGTTAGAGAAAAGAATTACATCTGTTTTTAACTCATTATAAAGACTGTAAGTTTAAAGAATGCAGTAATGTGACTCCTATTACCACATAACTGAAAAGGACTGATTCTGACTAAAAAGGACAGATCCAGGGGTTTTATAAACACGAGAGCACCCTGTGACACTGGCGACCCCCCTACTTACTTACTTTACTGATCTGTCTGAGCCACATTTGTCAACGGGTTTTGGTTTCGATTTTGTTTTGGATCTCCGGGCAAACAATGGATAATGAAATCCATCAGCCTGTCTGGGCCTTGTTTTGTCCTTGAGCGTGAGCTTAAGTGAAAGTGACTACTCTTGTCCCTGAGCGTGAGTTTAAGTGAAAGTGACTACTCTTGTCATTGTGAGAACATACAGCACAGCACACAGTGAACCACAACTAAATTGGACTTCTACATTCTACATAAATTATAGCTGTTGTGGATCTCATGTGTGATGAGATGGTGATCTGAGAATACTGCTGACTGGGGAATAATGACTATATTGTCAACTTAGACATCTAGTGTAAGGATCAAGTCTAAGGTATGATTATGTCAATGAGTGGGCCCCGTTGCATTGTGGACAAAACCCATAGTATTAAGGATGGAAGTCCCACCAGAAGAGAGTTGTGTTCCAGTTTGGAGATGACAGTATAACATACAGTTTCATGAAAGTGTATTCATGAAAGTGAGTTGCTTTCTTGTTTGCATGAAAATTCAATTCAATTCAATTCAATTTATTCTTATAAAGCACCTTTTACAACACAGTTGCCCCAAGGCACTTTACAATGGTGGTGGATGGTGGAATAGGTTACAGTTATAGATGTTAAAGCCAGACGACTACGGAGGAGAGGAACCAAAAACTCCACTATGTGGAGAAAAAAACCTCTGAGGGTCCAAGGTCAACCGGCTACCCAACCCCCTTGGGTATACTTACAGTACAAAGTTAGTTTGGTTTTAAACTCCAGGATCAGTGAGGAGTCCCAAGTTGCTTCCAGGTACCAAGAGTTAGGTTTTTTAAGCTGTGGTCTAACCACTGCTGTTTTAAACTGATTGGGGACTACACCTGAGGTAAAGGATGCATTCATGATATCAAGTATAGGTGTTGATAGTACTCCTAATGATTCCTTCAGGAGCTTGAAATAGAACAGAATAGAAAATAGAACAGTATAGCTGAAAAACTGAATCGGTGAAACTGGCATAAACTCAGTTACTAACAAAGTCTAGCAAAGGTTTGAAACACACTCTGTGTAAGTAAGTGAAGCAATTAATTAATTAATTTGATGTGACTTTCACTGCAGTACAACAAGAGAGAACAACCAGCCAACAAAAAGGTTGTTTGTAAAAGAAAAGACTCACATACATCTCTGTATGTCCATGTCTCTGCAGGTTCTCCATACCGAGACAAGATAACCATAGCGATTCTGCAGTTGCAGGAAGAAGGGAAGCTGCACATGATGAAGGAGAAATGGTGGAGAGGAAATGGCTGTCCAGAAGAAGAGAGCAAGGAGGCGAGTGCCCTGGGGGTACAAAATATCGGGGGCATCTTCATTGTGCTGGCTGCAGGCTTGGTCCTCTCTGTTTTTGTGGCTGTAGGAGAAGTGCTGTACAAGTCCAAACAGAATGCACAGATGGAGAAGGTAAGGGCTTATGCTTGGTGCATTGAATTTGCACCAGTTAACTGGTTTTTGGATTTTGTCTATAAGAGAAAATTCAGATTCTAGAAAGAGGGACCAAATATATAATATATCAGTGATGTAATTTTATTTGCAGTGTCCTTTGCAGAAAGCTATTACACCAACAACAATGGCAGTCATGTAAGCGAAAAAGAAAGACAAACTTTTCACAAACATTAAAGTTGTGTGGTCTAAAGCTTCCTTACTTAGAAAACTGCATTTTCACAGTTGATTGGAGTAGACTAAGTCCTTTAGTATGAACCATTCTATTACCAATGCCTGTCTATGAAAATAACATGGCTAAATGTCTGTTTTTACATACCTGTAAGCAATGGTTTACCCTGAAATACCAACATTATTAGGATGCACACATACTTCTGTCACCGGGGCAGTGGTGGCCTAGTGGTTAGGGCGTCGGCCACATGATCGAAGGAGCGGGGGTTCGAACCCCTTTCCGATGGGTTACCCTCAGGTACCCTTGAGCAAGGTGCCGTCCCCGTCCCGCTCCTCCCTGCGATGGGTTGGCGACCTGTCCAGGGTGCGTCCCTCGCCCTGTGTGTGCTGGGTTGGACACCAGCACTCCCCCATGACCCCGTTTGGGACAAGTGGCAGAAAATGGCTGGATGGACATACTTCTGTCTATGTGTTCTCCTGATATAAAATAAAACTACTTTTCTATTCTAACTATTACTTTTTTTATTACTTTCATGACATGTAGTGTTTGTTTTGTTTCATTCTATCAATGCTTATGAAACTGTTCTATAAAGAATTTAGAGAATCTTTAAGACATTAGAAGAAAAAAGTAAATAGCTTTTTTTTTTATATATGTAAAATGTAAAATGTAAACACATCAAAGAACAATATATTCTGACTTCTGGTATTACCAGAAAAAGAGAGACAAAGCCTAACAGAGCAAAGGTATGACACTTTACTTGAATCAACTTGAATCATGACAGAATCCACTTTTTCTTACAGTGGTTAAATTTGACAGTTTAAATGAAACAGATTCTGAATTTAATATGATGTGTTGGGACATGACTGCTCTCTTACTTTGTCTTCTTTTCTCCTCATATTCAGCGGTCGTTCTGCAGTGCCATGGTGGATGAACTCACTTTGTCTCTGAAGTGTCAGCGGCGCCTCAAACAAAAACCACAGCCTCCCCCCATTGCAAAAACAGAGGAGGTGATTAACATGCACACCTTCAATGACAGGAGACTGCCAGGAAAAGAGACCATGGCTTGATTGTCGACACCTCCCTGGCCTCTTTTCCTTTGGGCGAGTCATTTGGGATGCAAGAAAGCCTGGGACAGGTGCGCATCCTGCGATGCCTTTCACTCCAGCCCTTGTCCCAGAGATGTTTCCTGTGGAAATCCAGATACCTGGGCATAATAGATCTGCAAACCTTTATCAAACTGCATAGGCTCTTTTGGCTATCATCCTGGTTTCAAGTCTCAAGTCTCTTAAGCAATGTATGCAGTGTCTTTCCCACTTAACAACAGAATGAGATTTTACAGCTCATTCATAATGTGCATTTTCCATTCCAGCAGATGGTCAATACAAGACTGGACAGAGTGCTTCACAGTGAAGATTAGTGCCATTTCATACTTAATTTATTTTTATATATATTTAGTTTTCAGATAAGTGAATGTTTAGAAAGCAAGACATAATTATCATATTTGTCTGCTTTTTCATGTTGTGTTCTAATCACTATTCCATTTAGGTGAAAAAAGAATGTAGGCACCAACAAATGTAAAAAATCTAATTGGGCATGAACCAAAAGCTCAAATAAAACTGACTGCTTAGCTAAACTTAACTAAACTTACTTCTTGTTTCAAGATTCATCCAAAGAACTTCAAAACTGAAAAGGCAGCAGGCATGTTTTATTGACAACGTTTCCAACTAAAATATCATTACCCACAGCAAATCATGTATTCTAGTTCAGATATTCTTATTTTGTTTAACTTTTTCTAAATTTCAATGTTTTTCTTGCTGGTTGCAAAACATGAAGGAAAACATCAACATATGACAGTTATAAGATGCTACTTTTGAATCCAGTTATGTACAGAATGCCTGACAAAATTCATCTCCAAATTATAGATTCACCATTCACATCACTTCCCACTAAAGTAAAAACAATTTGCAGGTTAAGGTTCATATTAAAGTCCAAAATGTCTGATGAAACAGACCAAATTGTTTTGCTGGACAGCTTTGTAAATATATATTGTAAGATGAACTGATTGTTATTAATGAAAATATTTAATGCTTGCAACAGTAGTTGCCTTTTTTCATTTTTTACACAATACAGTATGTGTTGTTATAATGCAAGATGTAGGAAACATATAGGAAGCACAAAAGACTACCCCACTCTACTACTCCATATTTTGATCAGCCCCCATTTCATTTCCATGTAGTGTTCTTGGGGCATCTATAAATTACAAAGTGATCTTTTAAGATGTCTTAATTTGCTCTAGAGATTGGAAGATATCACTAAATTCACCATTTATCTCTTAAATGGACTCTTCTTGGTTTCTTTTGGTTGTAAAAATAGAAAACATGCATGTTGCTAATTACATCTGGAATTTGTCTGGCTTGCACTGCTGTCATGAACACACTGACACCTTTTGAGAGTTAGGGACTGCAGTTAATCACCACCTGGTTGCACGTGCCAAGAGATGGCATGATGACAAAATTTTCTTTGGCTAGACATTCCATTTTGCATACATACACGTAAATATTTCTTGCAAAGGACCAGCTCCCTTTAGCCAGACTATAAGTAAATGTAATGTGAAATGAGCAGTTACTTGAATATCATATTTGCATATAAGCTGTTGGCTTTTTTCAAGGGCCCATGTCCTTGTTTGTGGCACATTAACACAAGATGTCCTCATATATTATTAGTACAGCATGACATGTAGCCCGGAAATAATAATCATTTATAATCACAACTGATGATCAAACAATACGTCTTACAGCCCAAGCTAAAGAAATTAAACATGCTTTTCTGATCCTGCTGATTGGTCATGAGAGTGCCTAGCTGCCAGCCACAGCCTTTAACAAGACTACATTAAATCCTCATACTATGTTGTATCCTTTGGTTGAATAAAGTATAGTCCAGCTGATCACAATAAAAATGAAAAAATCTTTTATTTATAACAGTCAATTAAAACTTCTGGATTTTCTGAAAAGGCTTAACATGCCAGATTTTTGCTATTCAAAGTCCTTTCCCTGTCACAAAATTTACAACTTTTTGATGTTTATGTTTACAACTGTTTTGATCACATATGTTTTTAATAATTGCATCATCATCATCAAGAATGCATTTTACTAGCATCTATCTAATGTGTCTGATAAGGTTATGAGGTAACATTTATGATAATTTTGGTTGGGTTCACAAAAATTATTTCTAACAAAATCTAGCATTTTTTCTATAGAGACAATTTTGTAGTAATTTTTATTGGTGAGGATGACAGAAGTAGCCTACAGATTGTGCATAAGTATTATAAACCACACATTTATTTTAACACCTCAGAATGATGCACATGAAAGTCGTTTAGTTTACATGCCTTGTGAGATTGGTATTTTTCTGTCTTTCATCATTTTTTATGTTTGACCAGTATATTTTGTGGATGTGTGTGTTTAGGCTGTCTGGGATGGAATCACTTTTAAAACTGAAAATATAAAAAGAATTACTGAAAAACAAAGTAATTGTTGGGTAACCATTAAAAATCTTCAAAGTGGAATGAGATCATCTCCCATTGTAATTTACATGTTTGATTAGTGTAACGCTGGTGTGGTGCAGGTATGACGTCAACGCGGAGTCAGGGATCAAGAACATGACTTTATTACTATGCTCTGTGGCTCACTGGGGCTTAAATAAGTGCCCCAATGAGTCCAGGTGTGCTCAGTCAAAACAGAGTGCCCTCTACTGTAACCTAAACAAAACCAAACCGTGACATCACCCCCCTCCCCAAAAGGTGCCACTCCCAGGGTGCTCAATCTTACCCCTGGAACTGGACCCTTGAGGGGAGGCCAACAGAACATTAAACATAAACAGCCCCCTTAATGGAGCACATGGCGGCCATATCCAGGGCTGCTGGCGGTGGTGAGGAGTATCCCAAAGTCCCTGTCCACTTCTTGGCCCCATGGTCATAGGAATAGAATGTCGAACCTTGTCTTGAATTCTCCAATTCATGACAGACAGTGGTTACATAACTTACATAGTTCTCATCTTGATGCTTTGCATTGCTGCCATCGCAAAAATAGAGCAAGAAATATCCACTGAGCCCAGGTGTGCTCAGTCAGAACAGAACAGAACAGAGCGTCCTCTACCATAACCTAAACAAAACCAAACCGTGACAGGTAGGGTTTTAATTCATAATGGGTGATTCATGCTCTTTCAGACCAAAATAAAAAATAAAGTGAAAAAAAAACCCAAAAAAACAAACAATTATAATTAAAAAGGTTGAAAAAGAATTAGAACATTAGTGTGCAATTAAGTGATTAACACAGGCGATATGCTTGACTTTTGGGGGGAAATTAGGCATAAGTGTTTTTCACAATACATTCCTCAATGTTCTTTTATCAGAGATAAACTTACAACTTACAATCAGCAGCATCTCAAATTGTTATAGGGAATGGGAAGGTGATGTTGTGTCTTAAGTGTTCTGTGGTTTATCTGCTAATTTGGCATGAGTTTCTGGTTGGGCAGAACTTACTTAATTTGACATAATGTATATGTTTGACTAACATGTGGATTCTTAGTTACAAGATGAAGCAAAATCAAGGTAAGAGATGAGGAAAAAGGTTTCATTCAAATATGCAAATGTAGCCATAGAACACAGACAGCACTGAAGTGAGAGCTCAAATATACAATAGTTTAGCTAATCTCAAACTCATGTATCATGCATATTTAAAGGAATAATTATTTCAATATAATTAAGGAATTTCTTTCTTTACAGTCTCACTATGACTCAGCTCAAAGGTATTAGGTAAAAAGATATGAATTTTGGCTAGGTATGTGTTCACTTAGGTCTGTTTAGATAAGAAAAAAAGGCCAGAGTTTGACTATCCATTGGCAACGTGTATATGGACCTCAATTCTAGATTTTTAAATGATAGAAAGAGTGGAATAGGGAAAATATATCCACATCATCTTCTTTTTCTTTTGCTTGCCCCAGTTAGGGTTTGACACAGATCATTTGTCTCCATTTTTTTCTGTCTTTTGCATTTTCCTCTCTAACAACAACTGCATGCCTGCATGTCTTCTCTCGCTACATTCATAAACCTCCACTTTGTCCTTCCTTTTCTCATCTTCCCTGTTAGCTTCATTGGGTACCCTCTCTATTACTTCATTTAATTCACTCCAGAATTCTTCTTTCTCCTCCATCCTACTTGCAGGGTATATGCACTAACAACATTCAAAATCGCACCTTCAATTTCCATCTTCATAATCCCATCTGACACCTTTTCACCTCCAAAATACATTTGACATATTTGTCCTTCATTATAAATCCATCACCATTTCTCCTCCCATTCACACCATAGTACCCTCAACTACACCTTGCCTTACTACCCTGCCATCTAGTCTCTTGCACAAACAAAATATCTACCTTCCTTCTCTCCTCATATCAGCTAATTCTCTCCCTTTACCAGTCATACTGCCAAAAATCAAATTTCTTTCCCTCACTTCCACAATTCTAGCCTACCTTCTCTCCCCCTGCCTCTAGACTACAATGGAAGTGATTATTAACCTGGGCTCGACAGTTGCACTATTGAAACTTGCTTTGTTGTCTGCATATTGATTTAGAAAAAAAAATAAAATCAGATGCCCTTCCTGAGGTAACCCTCCCCATTTAGGCTTGGGACTGAAACAAAAAAATACGCAGACAATAGTTCTCTAGTGGCTGGGTTTAATCTAACAAAGTGTGTGCATTTGTAATATGTAAAAAACAAACAAACACACAAAAAACTGACATTGTAGAACTATCCCATATTACAGAAAGACACTACATTGACTAAAATGTTTCACCTTCAATAGTGGCCACTTGGCAATTTCTTTATCAACAGGAACAAAAGGTTAATCTTCGCCTGCAGACAAAAATAACTTTGTAATTTGTAAAAAATAAAAAATCATGAGCAGTATTTTAGAACTGCCCAAACATATTGGATGATATATCTACAAGATATCAACGCTTCTTCTTCTTTTTCTTTCGGCTGCTCCCGTTTAGGGGTCGCCACAGCGGATCAACTGTCTCCATTTCTTCCTGTCTTTTGCATCTTCCTGCTTCAAACCGACCACCTGCATGTCCTCTCTCACCACATCCATAAACCTCCTCTTTGGTCTTCCTCTTCTCCTCTTTCCTGGCAGCTCCATCTTCAACATCCTCCTTCCAATATATTCCTCATCTCTTCTCTGGACATGTCCAAACCAACGCAACCTTGCTTCTCTAACCTTGTCTCCAAGGCGTCTAACCTGAGCTGTCCCTCTAATATACTCATTTCTAATCCTGTCCATCCTCGTCACACCCAATGAAAATCTCAGCATCTTTAACTCTGACACCTCCAGTTCCGCCTCCTGCCTTTTCGTCAGTGCCACTGTCTCCAACCCATACAACATAGCTGGTCTCACTACTGTCCTGTAAACCTTCCCTTTTACTCTAGCTGGTACGCGTCTGTCACAAATCACTCCAGCCACTCTTCTCCACCCATTCCAACCAGCCTGCACTCTCTTCTTCACCTCTCTTCCACACTCGCCATTACACTGAACTGTTGATCCCAAGTATTTAAACTCCTCCACCTTTGTTACCTCCACTCCCTGCATCCTAACCACGCCACTTTCCTCCCTTTCATTCACACTCATGTATTCTGTCTTTGCCCTACTCACTTTCATTCCTCTCCTCTCAAGAGCATATCTCCATCTCTCCAGGTTCTCCTCAAGCTGCTCCCTACTCTCACTACAGATCACAATATCATCAGCAAACATCATCATCCACGGAGACTCCTGTCTAACCTCGTCCGTCAACCTGTCCATTACTATTGCAAACAAGAATGGGCTCAGTGCTGATCCTTGATGTAATCCAACATCTACCTTAAATGCATCCGTCACTCCCACTGCAGATCTCACCACTGTTACACTGTCATAATACATATCCTGAACTACTCTCACATACTTCTCTGTAACACCAGACTTCCTCATACAAAACCACAACTCCTCTCTAGGCACCCTGTCATATGCTTTCTCCAAATCCACAAAGGCACAATGCAGCTCCTTCTGACCTTCTCTGTACTTCTCCATCAACACCCTCAGAGCAAACATTGCATCTGTGGTGCACTTTCTCGGCATAAAACCATACTGCTGTTCACTGATCCTCACCTCTTTTCTTAACCGAGCTTCCACTACTCTTTCCTCTTTCCCATAACTTCATGGTGTGGCTGATCAACTTTATCCCTCTATAGTTACTACAGCTCTGTGCATCACCCTTATTCTTGAAGATCGGTACCAGTACACTTCGTCTCCACTCCTCAGGCATCTTCTCACTTGCCAAGATTGTGTTAAACAATCTGGTCAGAAACTCAACTGCCATCTCCCCTTAACATCTCCATGCTTCCACTGGTATGTCATCCGGTCCAACAGCCTTTCCATTCTTCATCCTCTTCATCGCTGCCCTTACTTCCATCTTGTTTATTTGCTGCACTTCCTGGTTAACTCTTCTCACATCATCCAGTCTTCTCTCTCTCTCATTTTCTTCATTCATCAGCTCCTCAAAGTATTCCTTCCATCTGCTCAACACGCTCTGTTCACCTGTGAGTACGTTACCATTTCTATCTTTAATCGCCCTGACCTGTAGCACATCTTTCCCAGATCTGTCTCTCTGTCTAGCCAATCGGTAAAGGTCCTTTTCTCCCTCTTTACTGTCCAACCTCTCATACAATTCACCAAACACCTTATCTTTGGCCTTCACCACTGCTTTCTTCGCCCTGCGGTTCATCTCCTTGTACACCTGTCTACTTTCTTCATCTCTCTGACTGTCCCATGTCTTCTTTGCCTCCCTCTTCTTTTGAATACACTCTTGGACTTCTTGGTTCCACCACCAGGTTTCCTTATCCTCTTTCTTCCTTCCAGATGTCACACCAAGTACATTTCTAGCTGTCTGCCTTATCACTTCTGCAGTAGTTTCCCAGCAATCCGGTAGCTCTTCAACACCTCCCAGTGCCCGTGTTAACTCCTGCCTGAATTCCACCTTACAGTCCTCCTCCTTCAGCTTCCACCACTTGATCCTCGACTCTGCCCTCACTTTCCTCCTCTTCTTGACCTCCAAGGTCATCCTACAGACCACCATCCTATGCTGTTTAGCTACACTCTCCCCTGCCACTACTTTGCAGTCTCTGATCTCTTTCAAACTGACCCTCCTGCAAAGAATATAATCCACCTGTGAGCATCTTCCTCCACTCTTATACGTCACCCTGTGCTCCTCCCTCTTCTTAAAATAAGTATTAACTACAGCCATTTCCATCCTTTTTGCAAAATCTACAACCATCTGACCTTCAGCATTCCTCTCCTTGACACCATGCCTACCCATCACCTCCTCATCACCTCTTCACCAACATGACCATTAAAATCTGCACCAATCATCACTCTTTCTCCCCTGGGTACACTCTCTAATCACTTCATCTAACTCACTCCAGAATTTTTCCTTCTCTTTCATCTTACAACCAACTTGTGGAGCATAAGCACTAACAACATTCATTATCACACCTTCAACTTCCAGCTTCAAACTCATCACCCTCCCTGACACCCTCTTCACTTCCAAAACACTCTCCACATACTCTTCCTTCAGGATAACACCTACTCCATTCCTCCTTCTATCCACACCATGGTAGAACAGTTTAAACCCCCCTCCAATACACCTGGCCTTACTACCCTTCTACCTACTAGTCTCTTGCACACACAAAATGTCAACCTTCCTTCTCTCCATCATATCAGCTAATTCTCTACCTTTACCAGTCATGCTGCCAACATTCAAAGTCCCTACCCTCACTTCCACTCTCCTCTCCTTCTTTCTCTCCTTCTCCTTCTGGACATGCCTTCCTCCTCCTCTTCTTCTTCTTTGGCCAACAGTAGTCCAATTTCCACCAGCACCCTGTAGGCTAACAGCACTGATGGCGGTTGTTGTTAACCCGGGCCTCGACCGATCCGGTATGGAATTCTGTATCGTTGTCCGCATATTGACTTGGCAAAGTTTTACACCGGATGCCCTTCCTGATGTAACCCTCCCCATTTACCCGGGCTTGGGACCGGCACGAAGAAATACACTGACACGATATCAACACTAAAAGTCTATATTCTAACAAGATGGATTTAACATTTGGAAAAGATTTGCTCAGAGTAATGCACAGTGGTTAGGGATTTAGCCACTGGATTGGAAGATTCTGGGTTCAAACTCCTTACAAGTAGGTTGCCCTGAGGTACCCTTGAGCAAGGTACAGTCCCCGTCACTGCTCCCTGGGCTCTTTCATAGCTGCCCACTGCTGCACAGTGTTTGTATGAGTTAAAGGCAGAGGTCCAATTTCGTTGTGATTCACTGTGTGCTGTGCTGTGACCTCGCAATGTCAAGAATAGTCACTTTCACTTTTCACTTCAACATAGGAAAGAACACAATAATTCATTTTCCTAACAGCTTATCTAGGTCCAGCTCATTGTGGCAGCTGGCTGAGAAGGTTCACCCAGATGTTCCTTTCCCTGCCCACTTCCACCAGCTCCTTCCAGGGCCCTGAGGTACCCTTGAGCAAGGTACAGTCCCTGTCACTGCTCCCTGGGAGCTTCTGATCAAGAAACCATATCTCCATCAAGTTATTACATTACAGATCTATTTCTATTCTACCATTCAATGTTACCATTTAAGATTTTAAAAATCATTATTTTTTACTTGTTTTACTTATTTTTACTTATGTAATTATGTCCAAACCTGCATAAGAATCCTATTTCTGAATAAAATCAATCTGGGTTCAGCTTTATCATAAGCACTGAAACATCCCTTGTAAAGAAAGTAAAAAATTTCTTACTGTCCTCTTGTTTTTAATTTTTAGAATTAACTTTATGCCATGTCAACTGTAAAAATTGTTGTTGTCTTATAAATTACATAAATAGCTGGGTTACTGTACTCTAGATCAGATCAACCAATATCTGAGTCTCCCAGCCACCTGTATTCCAAACCAACCACATTCATTATTGAACACCTGCATGTGCAGCCTACCTTCTAATGAAAACTACACTGACTCTAAACTGCTGCTATTAAGTTTTAATTTTTAGTTTCAAACCCAACCTGACCTCACTACTGTTAACTACAAAGTGTATCGGGCATCAGTGGTTAAGCCTTCTTTCTGTATCCCCATAGGCTTTGACCCAGATTGTGTAAAGCTGCTTGGTAACATGAGCACTTGGTAAGAAAAAGCTGCATGCCCTCTCAATGTGTAGCAGTTTGATGCTACTTTTCATATACTTTACATAGGGTTGAAGGCTATAAGGAAATATCCCAATAGCCAAGGCTTGACACATTTATGATAGGTGCATGTAATGGCAATCCACCACAGAGACAATTCTTACCAAAGGAAGGAACTGAACCCATATCCTTAGTGCCCTTTACCTAGTGTTAACTTTGTATGATTTTCAAAATAGCATCATATTTATTTCTGCCATTGTCTAAAAGAGATACTACTGGTGCTTCATCAACAGTATCTACATTTGTGTTGATGAATCTATGACAGCTTCAAGTTGACCAAGGTGAAATCTTCATAGGCAGTTGATACTGCACTTGAAGAGGGCACCCAAGTATGATGAACTTCATAGATCAATTGGCCTTGTCAGAATTAATCTTGAACAATGCCGAAGGCTGTATAAACAGCTGTTATTTGTGTGTATCAAGACCACTTGTAGCTCACAGTCTAAAAGCATTGGGGCTGCCATAAATATAAATGAAATTGAAGTGAAAGTGATTATTTATCATTGTGAACACAACACAGCACATGAAACCAAATGCTACTCTTCTTTTTACCCATCAAAGCAGTGGGCAGCCAAACATCTAATGCTAAAGGAACCAGTGCTGGGCTCGCCGAAGGATACCTCAGGCTAATCTACTGATCCAGGGCTCAAACCCACAACCCTTCCATCGTAGGGTTTGGTTTCTAGCCACTAAGCATTAAAACATAATGTATGCAAATAAAACTTGTCCTGCTGCCAAAGATACTTTAACCAAGAAATAATACGGTGCCTAAAGTTAGTGAATTATTTAGAACATTCTATATTTATGCATTAATATGACAAAAATCAGATTTATTCAAGTAGATTACACATGGCCAAAGAATTAAGTAAATAAGGCTCTGTCAGTTATTTAGAAAGGAAATGATCTAATGTGCCTCTGCTTTATTTGTATGATCTTTATAAATGAAAGTGACTATTTGTCATTGCGAGCACATTACAGTACTCACTGAACCGCAATGAAATGCATTCTGTGCATTTAACCCACACATTTACGTTATTTAACAGACACTCTTATCCAGGGTGACTTAAATCAGTGCTTCATATCCACCCATTCTGTATTCTAGTAATCTGCTAAAAATCTGCAACTGTTAATTAACTCTTCTCCAGCCAAGAAAACCCTATGAACACTTTTTCTGAGGCAAAATAATTAATTGTCCCAGATATTTAGATAGATAAGTGCCAAAAGGTGATTTTATTTTTTAATATATGGAAGAGAAGGAAATGTAAAAACGTATAAGGGTACAGCTAGAAGGAAGGTTAGTCCCCTAGCTATACCGTGGACAGGTGCGTATTCAGATGACACTTGAAGACAGCAAGTCATTTAGCAGTTATGACCACAAGTTCATTCAACCACTGAGAAGCCAGGACTGAGAAGAGTCTCAATTCATGTCTTCCTCTTGGGGAGAGGAAGACTAAGGAGAGCTGTGCTTGATGTTCTTAGGGGATGAGAAGAGACACATTGTTTGAAGTGCAGTCAAGTAAAAGGGTGCAAGAGGGTCCTTGGAGGCAAGTGTTAAGGATTTAAACCTGATACAAGCATTTATTCATTCATTCACTTATTCATGTACATATTTGGTCTAGTGTCCACTTGTAGGTTTGGCTAAGCATGTGTAAATAAATCTTGTGTCCATGACAGAGTGCAGAGCTTAAGAAAATGCATCTGGAAAAGAAACAAGAATAAACACACTTTCAAAAAGTTCCATAAATTCCCGTTGCAGTCACTTGGCAGCTGGTATTCAGCTATTCCCCTTGAAATCCTTATCACCTTTCTGAGTTGTTACCATGAATCATCCATTCAGTGCAGCAGGACTAATCATTCTCCATCAGTACCTTATCTCCTTAGTGCTGTAGTGGATGTTAGCAATCAAATTCTCACAACAATGTTCCAGCATCTAGTGTAAAGGTTTCCCAGAAAAGTAAGCAGTGTTGTTGCAGCAAAGGATAATAAAACACAACCATAAAACAAAAGCTTGTTTTAGAAGAAATGTTTTTTAAACAAATCAGAACTCTTGATTTTAGAAGGAATGCTGAATGAGCAGGTCTCAGCAGACCTTTGGACACATAGGGCCAGGTTTACATTTGCAGTGGCGCTTATACATTTACATTTTACATATACTTTACAAGCACCACATATGCTTCACTTCATGCTATCAAAAATACTCTTCTGGTCTTTCCTGAGCAACTAACAAAATGTAGCTGGACCACCAGATTCCCAGAACTACTGTAGAATGATTAAAACATATTCAGTCACAATGTTACAATTCAATCACAATGGCAAGGCAGGGTTGATTTCATTCATATCACAAAAAATCTGAATGCCGCTGATGAAAGAGGATGTGCATATAAAAAGATGACAGCTGTCCTCTTTTGGAAGCGTAGGACACATACATTTTGCGCAAAAAGCGACTCAACTTGATTTATTAAACCAACCGGACACTGAGTTCAGAAAGGACATTTTAAACCGAACCTGGTATGTCAAGAACTATTTGGTTAAAAATAAATATCTCTTGAATGTTTCATTTTCTGCCGCCATGTCGATGCCATAATATGATATAACACTAAACTAAAACACAGATAATTCATATAACTGATCGTGATTTTACTACTTTTTGTTAAATCAGACCCTTTGAGTACATCCTGGTTTCCTTGAAAGCGATTTACTCCTTTACCCAATCGCTCTCTCTTGTGCACTTCTTGTACGCTTCGCGCCTTTTCCTGCACGTTGGAGGTATAGTGCGAGAGCGCACAATGCGCGAGGATTAGGACACAGCCATGCCTAGCGGCTAACGTGCGAGTCAGCTGATCCAGAGAACACATGACTCGCCGAGGAGTCCACGTGACTTTACTGACTTTCTTTCATAACAAGCAGTGCAGCCAAAGCAGCTACTCCGGATGTGATTTTCTTGAAGAGAATCTTGTTTTAAGATTTAGTGGCGAATTATATAGTGATCTGTGGGATTTGGTGAGTTGCGTGAGCTCCTTAATTTGGATTAGCTAAATCTCAGTTTTCCACACAACTAAAGGATGCGTCTTCTGTCCGTGTGAGGTCATTTTATCTGTATTACACGTTTTCCTCAGTAATAAAATAGCCTAAATCTTGCATGGAAGTTGGTTATTTGAAAACTTTGTTGAGTTAAACCTTTGAACAACATTAACACATTAATTAAGGTACCATGTTTTGCACATTTATACCTGTGTATTGTGTGCCTTGCTGTGGACGCTTATTAAGAGAATATAGTTTAGGTGAGGCTCATTAGACCGACAGCCTGTAAATATGGACAGAAAAGTAAATGTAGCTTGGTCTTTTGGCAGGTGTGTCTCTGACACCGTGCATGGACACACCTTGACGTTTCACATTACTGTAGAGATCTTCAACTACATCCACAAAACCTTAGTACTGAGACTTAGAGAAGCTATTCATGCTGATCATCAGCTATGAATTTCTTGAGCAATGCTAAGATGGTGCAGTTTTTATCTTTTTCCTAACGGAATCTGTATGGATCAAATGCAAATTTTAAGTAGGAGGAAGTCCCGAACCTTTCAAGATCTACCTGGTGGTAAGTGGCAGAAGCTCAGTAAAACAGTGTGTTTAGTCAAGGAAGTGGTTGAACAAGTCTGTTTAATTTTGTATCAGTGTTGTCATCTTTATTTATATTTGATATTCATCAAACTTACATTTGTTTAAGTGTTTGCTTAAGAAGTGGTGTTAAGAAGTGGTGCATAACATTAAGTAATAAGCTGTATGTAGAACCCCATGATGGGAGAACTTGTCAGGTGAGTAGTCACAAGGTTACATGTCAGGTGCTTTTCAGCTTCTTAGGCTTACCTGTAGTGAAAACTTATCAACTGGCTGGTCAGAACTTTATAGCCTTTATGAAAGAGTGGGACACTTCTGGTTCTCGTTTACTGTACTTGGGTATGGGAAAGGTTGACTGAAAAACATTTGTGATCACTAATTATGAATGCTAACTTTTCCTGTTACTTGCCTTGGTTTTTGTATTTTATTTCAGAATAATACATTGGAAGACTGAACAGTTAATTTCATTAATTGTTATTGCATGACTGGAGTATACATAAAGCAGTATCAAAGTTAAATTATATATTTTGTGGAAGTAAGTTTTATCACCTACAGGAAACTCACTTGGATCCAGGTTTCAGTTTTTGTGTAGTTCACTGCTATAAAATATGTAGTTGTGTTATCATGATTTATAATGTTGTATGTTGTCCAGATTTTATAAAAAGTGCATTCGGTAATCTTCTTTCCATTTGTCTGAATTATATTTGTAGGCTTCTCTCAGCTATGCAGCAAGCAACAGTTTTTTTACTGGCTTTCTCAGTAACCACCCTTGCTCTGGACAATGGTCTGATGAGGACCCCACCTATGGGATGGCTGGCATGGGAACGATTCCGCTGTGACATTGACTGTGACAATGATCCCAAAAACTGTATCAGGTGAGAACATTCATGTGTGACATCCCAAATGTAGCAAAGATATAGCTGCTGTAAAACCAAAGATATAAAAACTGAATAAAAACAAAAGTGGAAACATTTTGGTTTTAATGTTGACGAATGATATCTTTTTGGCTTTTTTTCCCCAGTGAAACTCTTTTCATGGACATGGCAGACAGGTTGGCTGAGGATGGATGGAAGGAGCTGGGTTATGTTTATGTTAACATTGATGATTGCTGGTCTTCAAAGGAGAGGGATGCACAGGGACGACTTCAGCCTGATCCTAAGAGGTGCTATAAAACAAACCATTAGTATTATTTTAGCATTGGGTGTATTGATTTAAATACTTCTAGTTCTTTTTCAGAATTGTTGTCCTCCTTACAGCAACCAGTGAGATGACTGGATTGAGGTCTAGATATGAATTCAGCATCTTTGTCATCTTCACCTAATAATTTTGTGGCAATATCCTGCTGAAAGGACCACTGCCATTAGGGAATGCTATTCCTGCAGTTATACCTGTTCCTGCAGTCATGTTTAGGTTGGTGGTCTCTGTCAAAGTCACTTCAACATGAATCACAGGACCCAGCTGGCTTGTCTTCTTACCATATTGCATCCTAGTGCCATCTCTTCCCCAAGTAACTGATGTACCGAAACCCAACATTTTTCATTTTTTAAGGATAAAATGTGGTTAATCACATCAGACCACCTTCTTCCATGGATCATTGCTTCAATTCTGATGTACACTTGCTCGTTTTGGACGTTCTTGGTGGAGGGCCGATCTAGCCCTTTAAACATTAAATTGTGATTGTGATGTGTTCTGACACCTTTCTGTCATAGTCAGCATTACCTTTTTCAGCTCCTTTGTGAAAACAAGCTGACAGGCTGTCCCTGAATCCCAATGCCTTGTCAGTCACTCAGATCCTCATGCTTTTCCATTTTTCATGTTTCCATCTCATCAACCTCTAGGACTGACTGTTCACTTGCTTACTTATATTTCTGACATCTTGAAAGCACTACTGTTTAGCGATAAGGAATGTTATGTTCTTCTTCTTTTGAGTTAGAGAGGACATATCCCTGCTAGCTCATTATTTCTCATGTCAGCACAATTTTTATGTGAATGTTATACAATCCTATCTCTTTATATTCCAGTTGCATTAATGATATTGAATTAATAGAGTTTAGGTATATGTTTAAGCGTAGTGCATGTTTTATGATTTTTTTAAAAGTGTAATGTCCAACATAAATCATTTTCTTTAATGTTTGGCATAAGCAGGTTTCCAGGTGGCATTGCTAAACTGGCACGCTATATACATGACCGTGGGCTGAAACTGGGCATCTATGGTGACCTGGGTACATACACCTGTGGAGGTTACCCTGGCACCACACTGGATAAAATCAAGATAGATGCTCAGACTTTTGCTGAATGGGGCATAGACATGCTCAAACTGGATGGCTGCTACTCCAATGCCACTGAACAGGAACAAGGTGAGACTCTGTCAGGAGATGAGCAAGTAAGAACTAGGCATGCATCCTAAGATCCATGATATGTCATATTAGCATAAATATGGCACTTTTAATAACAGAATAGGCCCCCATTATGATTTCCTCTATTTTTATACACTTCCTGTTTTAGCTCTTTATTTTTCCTGAGCGCTATAATGTAGTGAAACAAAAGACAGATTAAATTAACACAATTATTATATAGTTAATCTGTTTTTGTTTTATTTATTTATTTATTTAATTGTGCTTCAATAAATCAGAAATGAACTAATACCCACTAATATTACCTTGGAAAAAGTTATGTAAAAAATTAGTACATCAGATTTATTGGATGATGGGGTAAATTAGACTAGCCTGACTAGACTAACGAGCAACACTATTTCAAGAGCTCATAGAAAACGTATCTGAGACATCACAGAAGAACCAAGGAGAACATTGCTTCAGGCCTCAGCAGAGTACTATTAGTAGAACACATGTTTAGACGCTGTGGGGAAAAAATGTACTGGACTTTTCGTAAGTTGTGTCCCATTACATTTGGCATAAAGTTAATATAGCTTTCCACTATAAGATCATAATGCCAAGTTATCCAATCCAAGTTAGTGTTGGAGTCTGGAGATATGAGGATGCCTTGCAGCTTAAAACCCTGGGGGATGTAATTTTGGATGGAAAGCTTCATTTACACCTGTGAATGCTGGGATAGGCTTTATCACCTCCTGCAGCCCTAGTCAGGATAAGCAATAAAATAATGGATGAACAGAACCTTGGAGGGCAAAAACAACGGCTTTTTCATTGTTCTGGGAATGGAGCTCTTTTAACACAATCTTGGAAAATTAGTGGATGTCTGAGGAATGGTGAAGTGAACGAGAGGCCTTGGCGTATCAAAGAAAAGTCTCAAACTAAATTTGTTTTCTTAAATCTTTTTTATTATTTTAACTATTAAAATAATACATTCTTATGACTTTTCGTTATGTTATTAAAAGCAAACTTTTATGCCAAGTTAAACAGTTTTAAACTATTTGCTTAAGTGCCTAAGACTTCTGCAGAGTATTGTTTATGTGTGTAAGGATGGTGCAGACAATCGTTATTCTGAAATAGCCTGGTAGTCAAATGTTTTATGAATATTTCTATAAGGTAAGCAGCTGTAGAACTCGCCGCAGAAAGAAAGCTTACTTAGCAAATATTAAGAAAAGCTATTGAAAATATAATGCAAAGCAAATGTAAACCTGGAAATTTTAATTTTTGTCTTGACAGAGAACTTTTTTTTATTTATTATTTTTTTTAACTAGGTTACCCTCTCATGACAAAGGCACTCAATGCAACTGGCCGCCCAATTGGCTATTCATGCAGTTGGCCAGCATACCAGGGTGGGCTTCCTCCTAAAGTGAGTGAAATATGATAAACTCTAATTTAAAGTATCATTAACTAATCTGTCTTGATGCCTTTTTATATGTAAATACAGGGGTGTTTAAAGTTTGGTCAAAAAACCTTTATTGGTCACTTGGACCAAACTCCTGGTTTTACTTTTAACTTAGTAACCGTGTTACTAAGGGTGTTTGAGGAAGTGGATTTTGCTCAAATTTGACATAAATAAATAAAAAATTCACCTTCCTGGAGATAGGGACCAGCCATCTTCAAAACTTCACATTATCTGAGTAGTTCTTAATAAATGTCTGGAAAAAGACCTGGTGGTTTAAAATGTTCAAAATGATTACATTTTAAAAGTTGAGAACCATCACTAGGGTCCCCCCTTGATATTTCTTGTATTAAAGTCTCAGCTCATGTGCCACATTTAACATGTATCAATTCTCTACCCCTTGGATAGGTCAATTATACTCTTCTAGGAGAGATCTGTAACCTGTGGCGTAACTATGGTGATATTCAGGACTCCTGGGACAGTGTCTTGGACATAGTGGATTGGTTTACTGATCATCAGGACATCCTGCAGCCAGCTGCTGGACCAGGACGCTGGAATGACCCTGATATGGTGATTGTTCTTAATCCTGGTTTGCTTAGCATTCAAACACTTATTTAAGTTAAACCAAAACATGTAACCAAAAGTAAAATGGGTGATCCACATCAGATTTTCTGAAGGATTGTCACACATGGGGTGTTTTGGGCACGCTAGAGGGCGCCCTCTGTCACCTGTGTTGTGTGTTGGGCATGCTAGAGGGCGCTCTCTATCACGTATAAGGTGTTTGTGTCACAGGAGGTGTTAAGGGTACGCTAGAGGGCGCTCTGTTCTGACTAAGCACACCTGAGCCCCTGCGGGCAGGTGTGCATCATTGGGGCTGACTATTTAAGCCCCGATGAGTCAGAACAGAGCGCGGCTCATTAGGTAGGTTAAACCTATGTGTAATGGTGGTTCTGTCTGTCTGTCTGTCTGTCTGTCTGTCTGTCTGTCTGTCTGTCTGTCTGTCTGTCTGTCTGTCTGTCTGTCTGTCTGTCTGTCTGTCTGTCGGTCGGTCGGTCGGTCGTCATAGTCATCCTGCGTAGGAACTGCAGGCTTGAGTCCTTGTTTGTTGGGTTGTGTTTTGTCACTGTAAGCAATAAACTTCTGTTCGGAACTCCTGGCTCGGAACTGACGTCCCTCCGGTACCACGCCACCATTACAAGGATATGTCAATCATTCACAAATTATGACACTAATTAGTATGAATCTTGCTATTTTTGTTCAGTTTTGGCCTGTTACTGTGTTATTTTTTTTTTGTTTGTTTTTTTTTTTGTTGTTTTTGTTTTGTTTTTTTATATATACCTATGCTTTAAGCAAAAAAATGCTGTGTTTACTGCATTTTTGCTAAATGTGAAACTCCATGAAATTCTTTTGACAGAGTTTTTATGCTTAACTGGAAGCATGATAGCCATTATTTAGCAGTCAGTATCTTGCTTGTCTTTAATTAAGCGAGATTAACAGAATTGTGTTTTTACTTTAAAATCATCACACAGCTGTCTGTAACACAGATTCCTAATGATTAGAAATATTTTAATTTACAAAAATTTCAACTCTGTTCTCAGCTGATCATTGGAGATTATGGCCTCAGCATAGACCAATCACGCTCTCAGATGGCATTATGGGCAATAATGGCCGCCCCCTTACTAATGTCTAATGATTTGCGGACCCTAAACAGTGGGGCACGTGCTATACTACAAAACAAAGCTGTTCTTGGCATCAATCAGGACATTTTGGGCATCCAAGGCAGGCTCCTGATAAAGGTAACATATAATGGGTATCAAGTATTGATTTTTTCTCTTGATTAGCTTGTCTGGTCACTAGTACTCTGTTTTCTCTGCCTTTCTTCCTCAGGAAAAGAGTGGCATAGATATATTCTGGCGTCCTCTGTCTTATGGCGCCAGTGCATTGGTTTTCTTCAGCAGAAGAACTGATATGCCATACCGCTACCAGACGTCTTTGAAAGCCCTTAACTACACAGCAGGCACCTATAAGGTCTGTGCCAGTATTTTGTCTGTGTGCTTGCATGTACATGCAGAAAAAATGTATACATTGGTGCACCTAAGAAGCTGTTTTAACAAGCACTCAGTCATGTGATACACCATATAGGTTTTTCCCATAGTGGCACAGAGGAAGGGCTAGAGGTGGAAATCTGTTACTTTGAACTGTTGAGCCCAAATTTTGTTCTCCATTTTATTCATGTTAATTTATTCTTTCTTGGTTCTACAGACTTCATCCCTTTAGGGTCTTCAAAAGCTGCTTTCTACTCTCACTGTCACATTGTTATCTGCAAATATAGTTCACATAGATTCTTGTCTAATCTCATGTATCAATCAAGTTCCTCATATCATCCGGTCTTCTCCTTACCTTATCTTTAGCCTTCACCACCTCCCTCTTTGCCTTGCACCTCATCTCCTTGTACTCCTGCCTACTTTCTTCAGCTCTCTGACTATCCCACTTCTTCTTCACCAGCCTCTTCCACTCCTGAACACCCTCATTCCACCATTGGGTTACCTCATTCTTCTTCTGTCAAAATGGCATTACGAGCACCTTTCTAGCTGTCTCCCTTATCACTTCTCCAGTAGTTACCCCGTAATCAGTCTGTCTCCTGCCTGAGCTCCACCTTACTGTCTTCCATCTTCAACTTCTACCATTGAATCCTTGATGTAGCCCTCACTCTCCTCTTCTTGATCTCATCCTACCTGAGTCATCCTACAGGCCACCATCTTATGGTGCTTAGCTATGCTCTCTCCTGACACTACTTTGCAGCTTCCAATCTCCTTCAGATAGACCCTCCTGCACAGAATTACAATACACCTGTGTGCATCTTCCTCCATTCTTGTCACCCTGTGCTTACCCTCCCTTGTGTATACTCCCCCTTATATATACTCCCCATCACTTCATCTAACTCACTCCAGAATTGTTCTTTCTCTTCAGTCTCGCAAACAAACAAACAAACTTGCAGGATGTAAGCACTAACAACATTCATTATCCTACCTTTGATTGAAAATGGCAATAAAGCCTACTTGACTTGACATACTCTACCTTGACCTACTTGACTTGACGTTTCTCCTCCCATTCGCATCATGATAAAACAATCTGGTGTAACCCTCCCCATTTATCCAGATTTTGTGTTCATGCTTAACATGCTTTAAAAAAAACAAAACAAAACAGCTGCTGCCTCATTCTCAACAGCCTTTTCCCCCCTATGAATTCATTTTGGTAGACATTCTTCAGTTTGAGATCAAGGAGTTACTACATACAAATGTGCATTAGTCAAGTACTGCATTTATTTATTTGACCAAGTCCGTCTGCATCAAAGTAATCTTTATAAAGTCTCTGGGTGCCTGGGAGCCTGTTTTACAGTAAGGGAAATTTTATTATGATTTATAAATCAGTAAAAAGTTTTTCAGGAGAAAATTGTGATGCTTAAATTTAATTATTTTTCCACTCTGTGAAAGTGCAGATTTGTCATCTGCTGATTTAGTTTTGCAACTACACATTTTGAATTTCAATACATGTTTTCATAAAGAAAACTATTGATAATATGGATGTGTAATAGTGATGTTATCTACATGACCCACATTGAGTTTGTGTCATGAAATGGTAATGCTGATCACATTCATTGTTAACCTGAATGTTGATTGCTAACAACATAGAGAACCCTGAACACATGTTTTTTTTTTTTTTTAATGCTGGTGAGTTTTGTTCATTATTCTCTTTGTTAGCATTTATAGTCAGATGATACTGCACTATGCAATTTAAAAGGTGACTCTATCTCTCAGGTGTATGATGTGTTCTTGGAGGAGACGATGCCCGTGTTAAAGGATGCCTCAGAATTTGTGGTCTCTGTCAACCCCACAGGAGTTGTCATGTGGTATGTTATGCCATCCAAGTGGAAGGAAGAGGGGCAGTCTGTTCACTTCAGTAAAAATTTGACTGGACCGAAGTTCTATTAAAATGAACACAACCCATATTTCCCTAATGTTCTCTGAAGCAGTGCTTTCCAGATAGCTGCACAATCCAATAACAGTACTACCACCTTCAAAGCACAACTACTCAAGTGTTTTCCTCTGTGCTTAAAATACACAGACGTCCAAAAAATGTCTCACATTTCAGTAATTGTTTATTTCCTTACTTAAATATTCACTTAGCGTCTCTATTGGGGAAAAGCCTTATGTGATTTACTGCAAATCTTTCCAAGTAAACACCACCAATTTTAAAGCAAAGGATCTGAGTGAACAGTGCATGGAGAAGTTTAATGAATAATGTCAGTTAGTATAAAAACAGTCATACACTTTTTCTTTTTTTTTTTTTTTTTTAATTTTGAATATTCTTCTTTTATGACCACTCTGACAAACACTTTGAACCACATTTTAAACTGTAGCACTGGCAGATGTATTTTACATGCTTGATGGTACTATGTTTGCATTGTGTAGCTATCAGCATAACATTCTGTAGTGTCTCTTTCTCTATTTGCTCAGGGGAAAATTAGTCCATGAGATTCTTGTTTGCAGTCAACACTTTTTAAAAGGGAAAGACAAGCTTGAAATAGATTTGATTCATGAGTGAATTTTTTTAAATCTTTTTTTAATGATGGATAAATGTTTGTATAGAGTTTAGTAACACAGCTATTAATGTGCCTATTTGGAAATGCATTATTTGAACTTTTTAGAAATGGTCATTTGAAATTGTGGTGGGATTTGTTAATGTTTTTGCATTTTAAATTATTAGCATTAAGCACCAACTCCTCATCAGCTGTCCTGTATTTGAGTACTTTGAATACAATTAATTGCAAAGGACTTTACAGATGCAGTGAAGCTCTATGTGACTTGAATGTATAGATATATAGAGGAGGGGTTAGTTATTTGATTCTTACAGTATGGTTTATGTCAATAAACAGATTTTTGTCTGATTTTTGCCTGCATATTGTATGCTGAGTGATGCAGAAACATCTTTGACATAAATAATGTAAAAAAAAATAAGCAAAGATCACACATGGCTGACGTAAATCTATACAAATATAACAAATGTAGCCTAAAATAGCATCCCCTTCCATGTGATTTTGTGTGGGATTTTGAGTTATTGTATTGTAATTTACATTTACAGCATTTAGCATTTATATCCAGAGACTTTGTTTCCATAATTTTTCATAATTCTTCATCATTTGTTTCGTTATTCTTTTGGGCGAGTACATTTTTAAAGAGAGAAAGTTTTAAAATCCTCTTTTTAAGTGACTTTATTGTGACATCTCTAATAGTAGCATGATTAAATATGTAAAATAAATATTTCATAGGCATTTACTAATTATATTCATGTATTTAGGTCTATTATAATAATTATGAATGTTAGTTATAATTTTTGTGTGGTAATAATTATTATAAATACCATCAATAGGTTTTACCTCACAATATTTTGTAATGCAGTGAATGGGCATCCTGGCGTAAATTGAAAAATAGAGAAAACAATGTATTAAATTCACAATATTCAGGCTGTTTTTTTTCATGAAAATGTTGGGCCTCTGCTATAGGACCACTGGATGGCAGTGTTGAATAAAACTGCTGATGGTAGAAAAGCGCTAAAGATTATCTCAGTGCTGGTGGAAATTTCCTTCAACATTGATTGCAGGTTCATTTTTACATTGTTCTTTTTTTGCTTTAGAAATTAATAGAGAAAACTGGTCTTTGGCCATTTGAACTGTACTTAGATAAAAGAGGAGCATTGGAGGGGCTCTTTACTGGAACAAAGGTGTGTGTGTACATATATTTTCACATACATACATATTACATACATATATATATTATAGTTACACTCTCATAACAATTTATCTTTGCTTTATATACATTTTGTTGCTCGTGCAAACTTTGCATTGCCTTTCCAATGTCTCTTGCTCTCTACTGTAATACATTTACTGTTGATGTCTACTATTGGTTGTGCATCCTTCTCTGAGGTGTACTCTGTGGTTGCTAAATGCTTGTATGTGTGTATGCTTGTGTGTAGGAAGCTGCTTGCTAAAAAGGTCTGTGGCAGGTGGCTATTTGTGCAAAGCAGGTGAACCTTGGATGACTGTATGGTTGTACCTGATCTCAGATTGGCTTTTGGTGTGACAGAATGTCTTCAGACATCTGATGTCGTTCGAGGACTGAAAGTGAGTCTCATCTTCCATTGTAAAGATCTAGGGAAACCGAGGCCTGAGAAAGAAAGGGTGGGGGAAGATTCAGAGAGCAGGAGGGAGTAGGGAGACAGACGTAGTGAATAAAGGAGGGGTAGAGAATTGAGAGAGTGTGAGGGAGGAGTGTGTTCATGCCAGGTCTCACGTAGGCCCACACAGCTGCAGAGCCACAGTTGCTACTCCAATCACATTCAGCCCCCCTTCCATACTCCCCAATGAAGTCACGCTGGAGATCACAACCGTGAGTGAGTGAGTGAGTGAGTTTGTGTTTGCACTTGTATTTGTAGGTCACGCTATCTAAATACCCCACTTACTCTTTAAGACCACATGACTAATGGCTTAGAGCTATTTCCAAGGTCAGAAGAACATTCAGATTTAAAATTGAGTAATTTAATGGCTTAAAATCTAGTTCCTAGGAAATTGCCTTAAAGCAAAGGTAAAACAATGCAAATAAGGTTTTCTAAATGGTTTATGATGAAGTTTGGGGAAAAAAAATACTATTAAATGATCCAGAACCCTTAGATTTTATAGGTTCTTCAATCTCAAATCTTAATAAGAAAAAAATAGTCAAGGAATACCCATTGACTGAAGAACATTTTTTTGTTTCCAGTTCAATTTTTAACTTATCCTTTTGAGCATAGGCAGTACAGCATCATTGGATTGTTCAGCATGATTGAAGGTATACTAACTACCAGCAGATGCCTGCACTGGGAGATGAATGGCCATCCCACACACTGAGAGAGTGATGCCAGTTATGTTCACATTGGCTCTCATATGGCTGCGGATTTGTTTGGCTTTAAACTTTGAACTTGCAATCTCCCAGTAATAGGCCCAGCACACAGACAGTTGTACTGATATAATCCCCTTATTCATGTCTTAAACCATGTGAATGAAGCTTTTTCTAGTCCTTCGAATCAACATGATTTTTTTGGGTTGTATTTATCACATGCTTATTTCTGCAAAGTAAAGCATTGTAAACTGATGTAATCATAATCAAATTTGATCATTGTTCAGTGAAAAAAAAAAAAAAAAAAAAAAAAAAAAAAAAAAAAAAAAAATCTGATTATTAATGGTTCTGTTTAATTTGAAGACTATGTATAAAAGATCTGGCACTCATATATTGTGTTATGTTAAAACTATAAAATTTTTAATTATTGACTTAGCATGTGTTTATGTAGGGGACTGTATATGCAAATATACAACATTTTTCCCAATCCAGGCACTAATTCCTTTTTTTTTTTTTTTTTAAATCATTCATGAAAATTGTCACAGAAATTTGTGAACCTCTAGGATTACCATGTAGCTAGATTCAGCACCAGAAAGGATAAAATAATATTATGCCACCTCTAATAGAAGTACAGTGCCAGGACAACAAGCAGTGCTGTGTCAGTTGGCCATTAAGTTAGTTTTTTCATGAATGACCTTGGTTTCTCCTAACCTTGGTTCCTGCAGTATCTGCATATACAACACTCTGTTCAAGGCTAGTTGCCTAAGACAGGTCTTTGACTCGGCCAAGTTTTCTGTCAGCTGCATTTTATCTGAATGAGTTTGCAGTCTCCCCAGCAGTGGCTGCTGTTGACTCACTGTTGAAGGTAACCCTCTCCATTTTCCACTGTGTAGCTGGTTCCCATAGCAACAGTGGACATGGCAAGTTGCACGTTGCCAAAGTGCTCAGCTCAGCCATGCTGTGCTGCCAGACTTTCAGCTGCCTCAGAGAGAGAGAGAGAGAGAGAGAGCGAGGGAAAAAAAAAGAAATGAAAAGAAAACCTATGAAAAGCAACTCTACAAAATTAGAGTAATAGTGAAAGGGAGAGAAGGCAGTAGAAAAACTTGGGGGGGGGGGGTGTGTATTAAGAGGTGTGAAAGTGAATGGCGGTTCAAAGGCCATGGTAGGCAGAGAGGGGAAAAGAAACAGAAAAAAATAGTTTCTGAACAGACACAGAGATCCCTATAACCTCTGTAACAATATGCACTTTTTGTTCAGTTTATGAGGCTTATAGCATAACTTTATTAAAGCTGTTAATTTTCCTAGTTATTCCTAAAAAAAGCGTCTTTAGGTATGCACAGAGACCACACACTTTGCTGAATGTGCCACTGCTCTTAAAAGATTGAACATAGTCTGAGCATATAAAGAATAGGCTTAGAGGGAAAAATGCAAGCAGTTATTAAGTAGTTAACTCAGAGCAAGGCCTTTGTCACAGTTTCAAAAAAAGACATGCCGAGAAGCACGTACAGTATATTCACACTCGCAAGTAGTGTGTGTGTGTGTGTGTGTGTGTGTGTGTGTGACTCAGGTGGTTGGCTGTTGATTCAGGGATCGTGTCACATTTATGACAATCCCCAAAGGCGCAATGAATGAAGGACAATGTCAAACACGAACAATATGTATCTCTCTCTAACAAAAGTAGTTATTCCAATGACTGTGTGTATCTGTGTCTGTCTGTGTGTGTTTTATACTTTTTGGGATCAAAATGCTCCGGATTTTTTAACTACTGTTTATTTCCTTTTTACGTAATAAACATATGGATGATCAAAAACAACTGAAACGTTCAAAATGTGTTGACCTTTAATAAATCAGGTAACAATTTAAATAAAAATAGCTTTGTGCCTGAAAAATGTTCATATCTGCTATTTGAAACAACTGGAGGTGGAAGAGGACCCACGGGCATAGATAGGAGGATGGGAGGAGGTTTGGTTTATTTATTTATTTATAAAATCAGATTATTCAGATTTCTTTTTTTTTTTTTTCAGGGCATTTGAACTAACTGCCAACACTTTATTGTGTATTGAGTATTTTATGGTGAATGAACAACAGAACTGGTTCAAACTTACCTTAACTAAAAAACAACAAACACACACACACACACACACACACACAGACAAATTACATTAAACATGTAATTAAATCAAATGACAGAGGGCATTTCTTCTTTTTTAAGCTTTTTATAAATAATACATTTTGTACATACAGCAATAATATACATTGTCTGGGACTTCTGTATGACCCCTTGTCCTTACATTGTACAACAGCACACCTGTGTGGGTTTGTGTTTGTGCATAGTTGATCATATTGCCCTTCCATGGTGTCAGAGGATGTTAGTAAAGGACACAAGCTGCTGATGACTGATCTCTCTCGGTCTCTGTAAATAAACCACTGCTTTGATCAGGCAGCTCCTCATGAAGGGCATTGCTATGCTGACCCTTTAAAGTAGGGACACAACATACTCTCTCAGCTATGCCCACCCTCCTGGCTGCCTGACCTGCTTCACCCTGTCACCGCCAACTATTACAAACACATGGGCTTAGGACAGACTCAAAATGTTATGACCTTAGCATACATTATTTTTTGAATCTGCCATTAGTGTTCGCAAAGGGTTTGCCAAAGAGCACCTACTACTACAAGTAATCAGGCTGTTCTGATGGTACTCAGAACAGAAGTTCCCTAGCATCTGGACAAATTCTAGATCTACGCTGTTATTTATGGGAAAGATATATGAGTGGCTGTCTTTATATGACAGTATTGTAGTATGCTAGTATTGAAGTAGTGCATATTTACTGTGTGAGTCTTACTCTACTCATGTTACATAAATTTAACATACAAATCTTGGCTGTGGCTTGTATGTAGCAATTCCTGTTCTAATTATTATTTCAGAAAAAAGGATTTTTCACTTTCCAGATAAAAGCTCAAAGTATCCTACCTTTGGACCACCACCTCCCATCATAGCTAATAAGTCAAAATAACATGTGAAATGTGAAATAACTCATTTTTTTATTTATTAATTTATGTTGCAGCTGTGGCCTAGGGGTTAGGTGCTTGCTCTCATGATCATAAGATTGTGGGTTTTAATGCTAGACCATTAGGTTGCTCTGAGAATCCCTTGAGCAAGGTACGGTCCCCTACACTGCTCCCGTCCCTGCTGTGTATTCAGTACAGGTGTGCTTAGATGAGTTAAATGCAGGACACATTCACTGCTCACACTGCTCAGTGTGAGTGTCGCCACAGGAATTTGATATAAATTTGTACATTTACCGCATTTAGCTGACGCTCTTATCCAGAGCAACTTACATTTCTTAACTACAGGGTCAGTCCTCCTGGACAACTTTGGGTTAAGGGTCTTGTTCAAGAGCCCAGTGATGGTAGTGCTGGAGGTGGAATTCAAACCTGCGACCTCTTGGTCTGTAGGTGAGTATTTTACCACTAGACCATCAGCATCCATTTTTTTCTATTTTCATATTTCACAAGAAAAGCATTCTATGGTAGCATGCTGACAAACCTTAGCTTAAAAAGCTTAAAAAATTACTCTAAGATTGTTTATATCAACCATCTCATTTGATACTTGCTGTTTTTCCTACCTTTTATACAGCTTTGAATAACTGCTCTTTGTGAAATGCACAAAAAACAAAAAACAGGTTTGCTGTAAGCTACCACCCAGAAAGACTGATATACAGACACTTTAGAAAACCATTATATCCTATGCTAACTGCAGATTTGAAGAGTCTAAGTCTAAACAAGGAATGTGTCTTTGTTTATCACACAAACATACAGAGCTGATCTTGACATGGAGATTTACCCATGTCATGTAGGAAAATGTTCTCACTTTGACAAACATCAATGCACGTATATACAGTAAGCTATGAGGGTTCATTAAGGTATTTTTATACTAAAGCAAATTGAGCAAACACAACAAGTTCTGATTTTAAAGCCATAGCCTTATGTTCTCATGGTTCTGAGCTGCATTGCACAGCAGCAAGGTGTTAGTGGCTGTTTATGCAAGTGAAGGTAGCTTTGACTGCGCTTGGCCCCTGCTCTTTGTTTGGAATCAAGTGCCGCTTTTCACTGACCTTCACTCCCTGCCTCTGAGGGCCATCAGCAGTGGCATAAGCACGCTAAACATTAACCTGGAGTTAAAACTAAGGTTTAAACCAACTCCAGAAAATGGGGGTGGGGGCAAGCAGGGTTATGGCCTCTGAGTCTGCAAGAGCCAAAGAGATCCAATTAAGCCACAGAGTGAGGTACACAGAGTAACCACAGGGTCAGCATAACAATGTCCTGCCCTGCTATTTGAAACATGAGACCTTGCTGCTGTAATTTTATTTCACATTCAGCATGTATCTCTGTGTCTGCATTGCATAAACATGTCTTGGCAGAGAAAAATACTAATGCCAATTCTTATGAAATTTAGTGGAATGGCTTAGATTTAAAAGAATTTCCAATGATAATTCTCCATTGACACTGAAATGTAGCCTGATATTTATACATGACCAAAAACTAGCACAAACAATGCTTTTACCAGACAGAAATGAAGTACAATTCTCCAAAAGAAGACTCTCTTTTTCAAAGAGAAACTCATTGCTTCCCTTTTCATTTAGTAACTAGACGTTCGCATTACTAAGACAGGTATGCAGTTACACAGAAACAATATTACCCTCAGTGGAAAAGCACAGTCAAAGGAATAGGAGCATGTGAAACCCACAAACCTTTATCACCTCATCATCAAATGGCATTCTAGGAATTCCATGTGAAGCAGTTGTTCTCTAAAGTGAATAAGAATTTGATTGTTTTCTTCCGACTTATTTCCACTTTAGTTTTCATGCTGACAAATTTAGAGACATCTGAAACAAGGTAAAATTTTATATCTATATTTCAGTGTAAACTCACTAAATTGTCAGTACTCAACACTACTTGATTATTGCTGCTCAACTTAATTTAAACCAATACAGAGCCAGGGCCAAAGATAAACATGCACTGTTCATGCTATTTAATCACTCACAAATAAAATATTGTCACTCACAAAAAAAATAAAAACAGTTTTGCTCCTCATCACTATTCAGTTTAAAAGGATGTTTAGATGGGACCATGTAAAAAGACTAACTTTTAACTACAAGAAAACAAAATGACACATCCTTAGATGCCTCTCTATCTTTATAAGTCTATGTGTAGTTGGTTTGTGGAAATCTTACTGGCCCATCAAGCTTTAAGGTCTTACACACTGATGTCAGGCTACCATGGGTCTACAAATAACTATGTGTTTATTTTTTTTTAATAACCTTTAATCCTGAAGTGAGCAGGACATGGGTAACAAAAGTAACTTTTATTATAGACGAGGGGTAAGCAAGCTTAAACTGGTCAACCATATAATAAATGGGGCAGCGGTGGCCTAGTAGTTAGATTGTGGGTTTGAATCCTGGACTAGTAAGTTGTCCTGAGGTTCCCTTGAGCAAGATACCGTCCCCATCAATGTTCCCGAGGCACTGGATATATGGGTGTCCACTGCTGCACTGTGAGATGTGTTAAATGCAAAGTAAGCATTTTTTGTGGTGTACTTTGTTCTGTGGTGTGATTTACAATGACAAAACCTTCACTTCAATTTGTTAATGTAACAAATTGCTTGTGTTACTTCCTCAGCAGGAAGAATACTAGAGTCTTCCCCAAAGACCCATATGAGTCTGATCGGCTTGAAAGAGTTAATACAGTTAAGCAGATTTTTCGAAAAATCTGCCAAGTCACTTTAGAAGGTGCCTAAAACTGTTAGTTACTAATTAGCATTTTTGTGCAACACCCTAAATCTGAAATGTCAAAGATGTGGGACATGATTCTGAGTTCCATTCAAAGGCTTGGCATCTTGCCACCAGAGGGCAACTTAACCTTTTGAAAGTGAAAGTGACAACCCTTGTCATTGCGAGGTCACGGCACAGCACAGCACACATGAACCACAACGAAATTGGACCTCTGCATTTAACCCATGCACACTCAAATCCGTGCAGCAGTGGGCTGCTATTGAAAGCGCCCGGGGAGCAGTGATGGGGACAGTACCTTGCTCAAGGGTACCTCAGGGCAACCTATTGGGAAGGGGTTTGAACCCCTGATCCTCCGATCATGTGGCTAACGCCCTAACCGCTAGGCCACCGCTGACCCAGGGCCTTTTTCAGGGGCCTTTATCAGATTTGGTGAAGGAGGAGTGTCCTTTCGTCCTGATCTGTGACCACCCATTTTTCTTAGAAAAGTTAGAATTAGTGTTAGCTGAGAGAGAGAGCGCTGCTGTTACACATAACATGAAACATCTGATCTGGAAAGGGTGCCTACTAGTTTCAAAGCTATTGCCTGCTCTCCTTTCTATCTCTTGATTTTAGCTAGCTGAGCCCATCCTTAATCAATACCTTTCTTGACAGTGGAAGAAGTTTTTGTGGCAGAACAGTGGAAAGCAGAGTTGTAAAGCTATCTCTCAGTAGGCCTGTAGAACAATGCACTTTGATGTTCCACACAGACACACACACACACACAAACAAGCACAAATTCACTTTTTGACCCATTTTATGAGGTTTACAGTCCTTCAAGCTACTTTGCCATGTGGCACAAAGCTTTTAGGTTATTCAGGGGCAAATTTATTGTCCTTGTTGTAAAGGAGTGACTACACCCTTAAAAATAGAGGTTCCTAAAATGAACTTGGCAAAGATACAGTTTAAGGGGAAAAAATGTGGAGATTCTTTGCTCTTCTTGCTCAAAGGTTCTGCTCACTCAAAATCTCGATTAGAAATAAAGCTCTTTGGAAAAGCATTGATTAGTAGGTGGTTCTTTTATAATATCACTCTAACCCTTTTTGAATTTTACTTTTCAATTAAAAGAGGACATTACTGTTTCTTTTAAAAATGAAACATGAGATGTTTATAAATATTTGAGGCTTCAGTCATGAGACCACTGCATGAATTAATATCTGTTCCAGTATCCACAAAGCACAGTTATATGCAAATGTTTGGACGCCTCTGGTCAAATGACATGTTTTTTTCTTGTTTTCTAAGTACAAAGACATCCTCCTATGAACATTCTTCTACATATTTCATTCATAATTATTGTTAATTTGAATAATTCTAAATGTTTCATGCTGAATGTTTCACTACATACTTTTCCACTCAGGGGTAGAGAGTAGTAAATCTACTCTTATTATTTATATTACTTTTTTCCATGTTTTTAAAATAAAGAAATTAAAAATCTAGAAAAAATCATTTAATTACTTACTTTTGCTTCAACTTTGTTTTAAAATATATGTTTCAGCTGGTAAATAAATAAGAAGTTAGATTTTAGCTCATGCAGTTCTAAAAGGCGGTTATAGAAGAGCAGCATCCAGGTCCTGCATTTTGATGTCAAGAGACATGAAGTTTAGTGAAGAAACACTGAGGATAATGTTAACAGCACTTACTGTAGCCAACCTGTCATTTACTTTCAGCATTTATAGATTAGTTATTGCTTCAGGGAACCAGCTAAATTGTAGATTTTATTAGATATCAAAGACTTACTTAGACTTACTTCTTTAGTTTAGCTTACCCGCACCAATCACCATAGTGCACCACTACTAATGTCACTGGTGCTGCTGTACATGCCATCACACTGTTGTTTCATTTCTGTGTCTGTCACTGCTGGATCCTGCTCATTACTGACCCCCTCATTCCATTTCTCTCCCCACATGTCCGGGGGGGCCCGCTGTGGTCATCACCCGAGTCCAATGCCGAGCTATCATCTGGTCTGTGTGATGCATCTGATGCGCCAAGGGACCCTGGCGGCTCATCGGTACCTGGAAGAAACTTGGGACTCCTCACTGATCCTGGAGTTTAAAACCAAACTAACTTTGTACTGTTAGTATACCCAAGGGGGTTGGGTAGCCGGTTGACCTTGGACCCTCAGAGGTTTTTTTTTTCTCCACATAGTGGAGTTTTTGGTTCCTCTCCTCCGTAGTCGTCCGGCGTTAACATCTGTTACTGTAACCTGTTCCATCATCGACCATCAATGTAAAGTGCCTTGGGGCAACTTTGTTGTAAAAGGTGCTATACAAGAATAAATTTATTTTGTCATCCCTGTTAAAAATGTATTTTAGCATTTCAATTAATCAATGAGTGAATTCTCTATTCAAAAAATCCATACATGCATACAAGTGAAGATATCTAAATAACTCTTCCCTTGGATGCCCATCTACATGACCTTTACATTGTGTGGAGTTTCTTTAAGGTGAGACACTGCAGGTGAAAAATGAAAGTAACTATTTGTCATTGTGAACGCATTGAACCGCAAGGAACCCACTACCTTACAATTAAGGGGCCTATTCCTCAATCACCTGCTCCAGTGGCATTATAACATACATGTTTCAGTTTTTTTATGTATATACATATAGTTCTAGATTTTTTATATCAGTATATAAATTTGGGTTAGTCACTGCATGCTGTTGTGTATGTAGGCCAATGAAAGGTGCTTGGGGTCATGAAATGTTTAATGAGTCAACATATGTAAACAAGCAGTATTACTACTTATCAATAGAAATGACCCAAACAGGTTATTAGTAGCGAATGCATGTAACGTAGGGGCAGTGTTGGCCTAGTGGTTAGGGAGTTGGCAACAGAATCAGAAGATTGTGGGCTCAAACCCAGTAGGTTGCCCTGAGGTACCCTTGAGCAAGGTACTGTCCCCATCATTGCTCCCTGGGCAGCTTTCATAGCTGCACAGTGTTTGCATGGGTTAAATGCAGAGGTCCAATTTTGTTGTGGTTCACTGTGTGCTGTGCTTTGACCTCGCAATGACAAGAATAGTCACTTTCACTTAATTGTATTATGGATAGCTTTGATAGTGGGGATGTGATATGACATTGCCACATCATGTTTGATGTTTCTGATTACATTCACATGTCAAGTATTTGAATAAACACATGTGCATGCAGGTAAGGAGTTGCTGTCCAAAAATCACAGTGGATAGAAAATCTGAGAGCCATAAAACCATCACAAGACTTCCTTTTTCAGAGTCAAATATTTGCTTTTCTGGTTTGCCTCTTGCAGTAATGACTTGTTTTTCCAACAAAAGCTGGCTGGGTCAACTGCATAAGATTAATTGCACCTTTTGCCTTTGTTCTAAGTAGTCTGTGAAAGTAGGGCCCATTACATGTGTGTGCACTGGAAGAAAAACTTTTCTTTTTGTCACATTTTCCCAGGCATAGATTACAACCTAAACTTGGACTTAAAATCAGTGTTACTAGAAAATTACCTTTAGTTATTAATTTAAATATCTCATTTGTGTTGTAATGCCTACTATGTTTGCATCTCATTGCTAAAAGAAAGATGTTCTGGAGCAGGCATGAGCATACCATGCTGTTAGGTACTGATATTCTTTGTCAGAGTTTTTTGCCTAATTTTAAAATGTGATCAGGATTTTTGAAGAAAGCAAAACTTCCCTTGGCATTAAAATTTTAATGATTGAAGAATAATAACCTTGTTTGTCTATTACTACTTTGGTGAAGATCCTGAAACACCAGTTAGAAAAGGAAAATGCCAGGAGAACAACAAAATAAAAAAGCATTTTACAAAAAGGCAGCAGTAAATATGATACTCAAACATACTTAACTACCCATTCAGCAAATGCTTTTCTCCAAAGCCAAAGCAGCAGTGCCCTATTGGTAAGGAACTAGGCCATGGGTTTGAATCCAGGACCAGTAGTTTGCCCTAATACAGTCTTAACATTCACTTCACGTAAACAGTAAATGCTAAAGGCTAAATTAAAGCAAAGTTAAAAAATTTAAAACTACAGTGCATAGCCAGAAAAATAATTAAAAAGTGTGAATTGGATCTGAAAGATTGTTACAGATGTTATGATAAGAGGTGTTCTTGGAAGAAAAATCTGGATTAAGGTTGTCTTGCATGAAGAGTTGGCAATGCCAGCCAACTACATAAATTGAGAAGAGATATAAAGAGGCCATTTTTTATTGATTGTTTTATTGTTATAGACAGATTGGCTAGGGTGATTAAAGCAAAGAAAAAAGCAAATGCTCAGTCTTCACGATATTAAGATGATGGTGATATTCCTTCATCCATGTGAGGATATCTGTGAGATTACATGCTGAGGATATCAGAAAGATATGTGCTGATATAGTAGATTCATCTGACTTGGTTTCAGCTGTGGAGAGATGATAAAATGTGTGTTTGTCTGTGCCATGACACTTTAAAACATTAAATCAAGAACATGCTTTGCCTAAAATGAACATTTAAGAAAATGTGGATGACAGGATACCATAGTTTACTATGTCAAAGTATCAAAGTTGCTGGTAGGAATAGTAGGATGAGAAACGACTGATCAGCTCTAGCTGATCTTAATGCCTCTGTCACAGCCTGTTAAAGATATTTTAAATAATTGCTTTTTCATATGTTGAAAGATAGAACCTTTTCATTTCAAGTACAAAATGAGTTCATGGGTTTAGAAAACTTATCTGCATTTCATCTGTCTGTAAAATGCTTCTTCCATTCATCTACACTGTTAATGGGGCACATTACTTGACTAACACTCATGATGTTAAATGAAATACAATGCTTCTCTTTTGGAAACATAGTTGAATTAACCCAAGTGCTAAAGTCAAAGTCAGCACAGTATTGGATGTCACTGCTCTCTCCTCATCCAACAAAAACTGCAATGCTGCCAGCAAATGTAGGAGAGATGGAACTATTATTTGCTTTAGACCTTAATCTTCAGTTAGGCATGTAACTCTGCAATACATATGCTTTCATTCAGAGAAAGAGGAAGAGAGAGGCAGAGAGTGAGAGAGTTTGTTTACATACATTAGGCCAGAGGACAGAGTTTAAAACACAAGAACACGGCCTTCTTCTTTATTCTACCTCAGTCTGCTCCCCTCTTAAGACACACATACACATAGCTTGCTCCCTGCCAAAGCCACCAATGGCGTAATGTGGGGAAAACATCTAGAAGCTTCACCTTTTTTCCAGTTGGTTCCCAACTCTTGAACAGAGATGTATAAGCATGAGCAACTGTTTATCTAAAAGGAAGCGTGAAATAAGTAGACCAAGTAGAAATAAGAGACCAAGTCAATGGCTTTCATGAACACTGGCTTGACACAGACAACATCAGTGATTAATCCATGTCTCGTGAGCAAGAAAGTAGACCAAGGCTTTTAGCACCCACATGTTATATTTTCCTAAGTCTTTTTCTTTATTTTTTGTAGTCAATTTTATGTACTACAAACCAATAATTCATTGTCACATGTTCAATTCCACACTCTCTTTAAACTTTAGATTAAAAAGACTATTTTGTTACTTTGCCTTTAAGACAGATATTTGTCATTGATCTCTGTTTTGAATGTTTGTGCTGTAATGTGCCTCTTTCAGAAAGCAATCCTTGATTAACCTTTCCTCAAAAACTTGATGTGGATGAGTAGGTCTAAAAATATACAGTACTGTGCGAAAGTTTTAGGCAGGTGTGAAAAAATGCTGTAAACAAAGAATGCTTTCAAAAACGGAAGTGTTAATCATTTATTTTCATCAGTCAACAAAATGCAATGAATAAATGAAAGAGAAATCTAAATCAAATCAATATTTGATGTGACCACCCTTTGCCTTCAAAACAGCATCAGTTCTTCAAGGTACACTTGCACACAGTTTTTGAAGGAACTCGGCTGGTAGATTGTTCCAAACATGACTGTGTTTCAACTTACGTGTGACATTGATGATCATTAGCACCTGTTTAGTAAAATTGGTTGATCATACACCTGACTATAAAAAAGGTAGTAACATCAAATATTGATTTGATTTAGATTTTCTTTTGTTTGCTCACTTTGCATTTTGTAAATGGAAAAAAATAAACAATCATTATTCATATTTCTGAAAGCATTCTTTGTTTACAGCATTTTTTTTACACCTGCCTAAAACTTTTGCACAGTACTGCATATGTACTCCTAGACCTAGAAAAGCTACATTCTTCATTAAATCTGACAGAAGGGGAGAGAATAGAGTGAGTGTGTGTGTGTGTGTGTGTGTGTGTGTGTGTGTGTGTGTGTGTGTGTGAGTGTGTGTGTGTGTGTGTTTGTATAGAATGATGGCTGGGTAAGACGAGTATTCTGGATGGGGAAAACTCCTGCTGTAGCTGTTTGTTGGTCTCAGGCCTGATGATAAGTATCAGAGCCATATTTGCCCGAGTGGGACTGCATCTTTGCACTACGTGGACATGTCACAGCTATACATGGAAAATTAGACCTCTTCTGCTGCATACAGGGAGAGGGAGATAGAGAGAGAGAGAGAGCCAGGAAGTCTTTATTTCAATTCAAAACATTTACTAAGAAAAGAATAATCCACAGCCTGGATAACTATATGTTAATTTGAGTTTTTATTAGAAATCTGCTGGAAGTAAGGCTTAAACAAGTTGCCAAATTTTTCCTAGTAATGCATTATACATTGCAGCAAATCAAATCAGTTTTATGTAAATAGCACTATTTACAACTGCCATTATTGCAAAGTAGCTTTAAAGAATCTGGGTCTAAGCTCTTAGTGAACAAGCCAAGGGTGACAGTGGCATTGAAAAGCTTACTAAAGCTGGAGGAAAAAATCCTGAGAGGAACCAGAACTCAAAAGATGATCTTATCCCAATTTGTTTGGATGATGCCAAAAACCCCACACCTAGTGGCCTAGTTGTTAGGGAGTTGGCCACAGGATTGGAAGATTGTGGGTTCAAACCCCTTACCAGTAGGTTCCCTTGAGGTATCCTTGAGCGAGGTACCATCCTTGTTACTACTCCCTGGGCGCTTTCAATAGATGCCCCCTGCTGCATGGTTTGTGTGCATGGGTTAAATGCAGAGGTCCAGTTTCATTGTGGTTCCCTGTGTGCTGTGCTGTGTACTCACAATGACAAGAATCTTCACTTTGGGGCAGCGGTAGATAGAATTGGCCCCGGATCGGAAGATTGTGGGTTTGATTCTCTCACCAATAGGTTGCACTTGAGCAAGGTACCATCCTTGTCACTGCTCCCTGGGCGCTTTCAATAGATGCCCCCTGCTGCATGTCTGTATGGATGAAACACAGAGGTTGAATTTCGTTGTGTTGTGCTGTGCTGCATTTCACAATGACAAGTCACTTTCACTTTGAATTAAAGCAGCATTAGTTACATTTGGTTAGTTTTGGTTATCTGGTACAGCTCATGATGGTGTAGGTGGTCTGGACTACTGCCAGAGAAAGGCTCCAGCAATGATGGATATGATCTGCAGCACAAGAAACTCTGAAAATGGTTGATCAACCTCAGTGGATGGGCAGCCCTTCCCAAGTTAATAGGACAATAGATCCTGAGATAATAGGTTATCTCAGAAAATAAATTAGATTTCCCTAAAGTCAAGTCAGTTTCATTTATATAGCACTTGTTATTGTCACAAAGCAGCTTTACAGAATCCAGGTCTACTTGAAAGAACTGAATTTCGCCAAACACTCTGTGAAGCAGGGCCATCGGCATAAACTAAATGACCTGCCTGTAATGGGATGACCTAAACAACTTGGGGAGGAATTTATGGCTCCTGGAAGGGAAGCACACTGCAGTATTGGTGTCCATGAGTGTGAATGAATGCCAACAGGGTAGGTCTCAAATAAGAACTGACTAGAGAGGCCCAGAATTTCTGAGAGGTCAAGGTGATGCGGACTGATTTTGCAGGTTGGTGATTCTGTGTGTGTTTGCACAAGCATGTGTGGGTATGTAAGCTGGTGTGTGCATGTGTGTGTGGTTTGTGTGGATCAACTACAGCAGTGCTGGAGTTCTTCAACACTATGATCTTAAAATCAAACACTTACAACCGTGTCCTCCCAAAAAAAGCTGCCACCAGACCTCTTCCTGGCATGATGTTCCACCGCAATGAGACACTAACATTCAAACAAGTGACTGCCGACTTATACTTTAGAATAGTTGAACGTTTATTCTCCATGTGCCTCTAAAATGGATAGAAATCTCTGATAAGATTTCCATTGCAAAATAAGGAGGAAATTCAAAATGAAAGGAAGAGACAAAATCATTAAATGGAGAGTCCTCCAAAAACAATAAAACTACAAAGTGCAATACCTGCTAGAATATCAATGATGTCAGGATCTACAGGAATATGTAGCTGTCAATGAGCTGTTAGTAAGAAAGAGATACAAAAAAGAACATTTGCATTAAAACATCTAAACTGGATGTTGGAGTGACATTATGGCTTGACGTTAACATTAACCTACTTACATTGATGACATAGGTGAAAGTAGACACACTTTTGTCTTTTTTCCTTTTTTTTTGTCATTTAAAAAAACAAAATGAATTTCATTACTGAAAAATTGTGTCTGTCATAGACACCCACTGTATGTAAATTTTTCCAAATACTGAGGCTGTGTAAAACCTATGGATATACCCCCTACCCTATTGCAGCACAGAACTGTAGCAAGCTAAGATATATCAAGCAAAGCAAAAGTAGTTCACTTCATGATCATATAAAGAGTTTGAAAGAGTAACGAAAAGTGAAAGTGACCCCTCATGTCATTGTGAACCATGGCACAGCACGCAGTGAAATACAAATAAATCACACCTCTGCATTCAGCCCATACTCACACACATGCAGCAGGGGGCAGCTATTGAAAGCACCCGGGGAGCAGTGATAGGGATGATACCTTGCTCAAGGGTACCTCAGGGCAACCTACCGGGATTCAAACCCAAAATCTTCCGATCCTGGGGTCTCCCTAACCACTAGGCCACTGCTGCCCCATGAAAAAAGCTGTTTGATTCAGAAACAGAAGTTAACTACATGCTTCTGAGGCATCTAATTAAACTAGTAACACACCTATTTGTTAAATACTGTAACTAAATCAGTGCAAACATCAATAAGATTATTTCTTGTACAACTGACATCCATGATCAGCCCCCAAACGACACTAAAATAAAATGAGCTAAGGTGATTGTAAACAAGTAAGCCTAAGTTAGGTGCCAGTTTCAGAAACTGGATGAAGCTTGAATGTCTGAAAACCCTTAAATTGGAGTTCTTTTTAAATATTGACAGTGTTTGAAGTATAGTGTTGACATTCTGCTCAACTTTCTTCAGATATGAATTAAAGAGTGAACTTGGTCAGTTAATTTAATACATAACAAGATGTAACTTAGCAGTTATTGCCATAAAAATATTACTGCATCCCAACTTTCACTGAACTGAATCTGACACCTCTGCTTCATATTGTGAATGTGCTGTGCCTAAAGAGCAGAATCCAGAACAATTGTGGCCCATTTTCAACCCTGCAGAGCTAACAGATAATAAATAGATGTAGCAGTAAAGTTTTTAAGATCATATTACTCTTAACACTTAACACGCACACACTGCTCACTATGTTGTGTAAAAAAGGGCAGTTAAAGGTACTAGCAGGCCAAACTCTCTGGTGCCATTTGTGCATGTTTGTGAGTGTCTGTGGCACACATGGACTGAAGAAGCATGTGGTGCATGTTTGTGTGTGGGATCTTATGACCGGAGACTGTATGACCGGAGACTTACACCGGGAGAAGAGATTGCATATGCATTTCTATAATAAGCTTCAGCAGAGACATGATCAAGTACCACTGTGTTTTGTGTGTGTGCAGGTGTGTGTGTGTGTGCATGTGCGTGTATGCGCGTTTGTGTGTGCGTGTGCATGCATGGGTGTGGAATAATGACAGACTGAGAGTGACATGGAAAGACAGCTCTCAGCATGCCTTGAAATCGTTAATGCAGCCGAAGGCATATATGGGTCACAGAATTTAACCGGATTTATGAGAACTTCAGCAGCATTCTCATCATTTCCTGATCCGGATGAATCAGTTTATAAATTTTGGTGACATTACAACCCCTGAATTTGCCTCACACAACATATTCACAGTAACACATTAAATGCATCCACATGATGGCTGCATTCTTTTTCGTTGTGGCTGACAACGGCAAATTACTAGTATAATGTGAAAACATGCACAAATGTCATCTTGAAAAAATTCTGACAAAGGTCTATAAACATAAGTTATAGACTTATAAACGTATGTTTATAGACCTCTGACAGACTTTTTTTTTAAAGGCCACCTAATTCAAATATTTATTTGTTTGCTCAAGTTTGGTTGCATTCTTTCTTTCTAAATGTCCTCATCTTGCTTCTTTCATAGGAGCTAGTGCAGGCACAGAATCTTTTCTGTTCACAGTGGTGTTTCATGGACAGTAAACAAGTGTTCAGGTTCATTTAATTCACATGAATACTATTGGACTTTCGGGGGCAGTGGTGGCCTAGTGGTTAGGGCGTTGGCCGCATGATCGGAGGATCGGGCTTCGAACTCCTTCCCAATAGGTTGCCCTGAGGTACCCTTGAGTAAGGTGCTGTCCCCGTCACACTCCTCCCTGCGATGGGCTGGCGACCTGTCCAAGGTATGTCCGCTGTCCTGTGCCCTGTGTGAGCAGGGATAGACTCAGGGAGCAGGGATAGACTCCCCCTGCTCCCTGCTTAAATTCTCTAAATGCCTAGTCAGAGATCAGCCTTTCTTTTGTCATGCTTGAACCAAAAGTTTGTTGAACTGATAAATTCTAAACCACCTTAAACTAACTAAAAATTAACATTACATTAGTACATTACATGGCTTGAATACACTGACCTGGTCTGATAATTGTCCACAGTAACATAGAAATTTCTGCATTGTCTGCTAAAAAAAACAAAGACCAAAGACCCAAGCTGATGTTCCCTTGATTGACACTGTAAATATATGGTAATTTCTATGAATTTTTACTAATTCTATGAATCCATTACAGCAATGATAGCAAACTTTCAAACTCTGTCTGCCAACACGTCTCATAAAACTACTCAGCAAATGTATTAGCCTTTTTGGTTGTTTGTGTGTGTGTGTGTGTGTGTGTGTGTGTGTGTGAGCAGAGAGAACTCTAAAATGTTCTCTCTGAAAACATAAAACATAAACAGCAATAATCAAGCACTCTACAGGAAAGTCTGCCCACTCTGCTACCAGACAGTTATTTCCACTCATACTAAGCCACACTCCTGACTCTTTGAAAAGGGAGAGACATATAAAGCTGTAACTAAAAACCACATTAATCATTGGTTAAAAGTTCCATATATAGCTAGCAATATTTCACTTGAACAAGTCAGGTTATTATGGCTACTGTGCATATCTCAGTGGGCAGGCTCTTTCCTGCTTGTCAAGTCAAGTCAAGTCAGTTTTATTTATATAGTTCTTTTTACAACTGTTCATTATCAGAAAGCAGCTTTACAAAATCCTGGTCCAAACACCTTGTGAGCAGGCCGAAGACAACAGAAACAAAACTGGAGGAAGAAACTTTGGGAGGAGCCATAGCTCAGAAGGGGAACCCATCCTCTTCTGGTCAACACCAGATAATCATGAAAGAAAAAGATGTGACATTTTTACAGGTTAAACAGATTTAAACTGATTGCTGATACAGTGTGTTCATGCAGGTGATCCAATATAACATACACAACACTTTTTTTTTTAAGGCAATGATCTTTTTTAAATGTAAGTTTATCGTCTGGTTTTGCTGAAATATATAACTGTGTTGACAGTGGAAGTTGATTCCATTTTTCTGAATAGCTGAACCCAGAGGGAGCATATACAATATGAATAGCAGTCCTAGAACAGAGCCTTGTGGGACTCCATAATTCACTTTTGTACAGAGTGATGTTTCACAGTTTACACTTACAAACTGATAATAGTTGGTCAAGTATGAATTAAACCAGGAAAAGGATGTTCTTATTATTATTTCTCTATATCTGTCTCAGGCAGCAGATATGGGGTTGTTACTTTGCTTTAGATTTCTTAATAGCTGTTATGTTTAATCTCATTTTGCTTTTCTTTTTAAAATCTATTAATTTAAATTTTGTTTAATTTCCTCTTTTTAAAAGCTATTGTTTTAATTATGTTTACTTATATCGTAATTTCTATTTCCTACTTTCTTTTATCTTTTAAAGCATTGCATTTTGTATTTGCTCATTTGTACAGCACTTTGAATAACTGCAGTGTATGAAATAAACTTGTATAAATATACTTATATAAATAAACTTGAATCAATAGACTTGCCTTGCCTTTCAAATGGTAAAGTTGATATAGAATATTCTATAGTTCTGCATAAACATATCCTAAAACATTATCAGATTCTAAAGATATCCAAATTATTCCAGGGTTAGGTTAGACAAAATAAGATGCTTAGTTATTTATGCTTTTTTATTTATGCATTCTTTCAAAATTTGAAATAATCTCTTTGTGCAGCAATAACTGCATCTAATACTTTCAGGTAGCAGTTTATCAATCCTGCCTATTGACCTGGAAGAATTTTATTCAGTTCCTCCATGTAGAACAGCTTGTTGTGATTTCAGGCATTAGGGGCAAGTATAAAAAGGGCAAAAGTAGTTGTAGTGGCCAGAGAATGTGGCAAAGTTAGCCATTTTATAAATTAATTTTTCTAAAGGGAGCAAGTGCACAGTCTGCTTGTAAAGTAGGGTTATATCAACAGACAGTTGCATACCCCTCCTAATTCAAATACAGGGTGACCTTTGGCTGTTCCCATGACAGCATAATCCAACACACATGCTCTTCATAGAGACACATGGCCTATTTCAGTTTATAAATGTAACGCTGGTGGGGTGTGGGAAGAACGTCAACACAGAGCCAGTATTCCGGAACATAACTTTATTAAACATAGAACCAAAAATGCCACCATTAACTACAAGGCTTCGCCTCGTTAATGAACCGCGCTCTGTTCTGACTCATTGGGGCTTAAATAGCAGCCCCAATGAAGCACACCTATGTCTCCATGAGCCCAGGTGTGCTCAGTCAGAACAGAGTGCCATCTGTCGTGCCCTAGCAGAACCACAGGCTCTAATTGGGGGAGTAGCTTCCCCCAAAGACGCAACTCCTGGGGTGCCAAAACACTGCCTTGCCCCGAGCCGAGCCTCCCGGGGGGGTCAAACAAGATTCCCCAAAACCTAACAAAAACAGGCCCCTTAATGGGGCCCATGGCTGTGTCCACAAAGTACAAAACCCAAACCCAAAGGGACCTCAGACCAGCCACAGCCACGTCCAGGGCTGCTGGCAGGGGTGAGAGGTATCCTAGCGCTTTGGTCCAATCTCTTTTTTGTCGCTCTTTTCTTGGTTTATCCTTCCTTTTGCTGATTCTCTCTTGTTGGACTCCTCTGTTTTCTGTGATTTCCCTTTAGATACTCTCAGAAGCTCATTCCTGGACCAGTCTTTGTCTTCAGCGTTACCTGTTGCTAATCGGACCTCTCTTTTGAAGTGGTCTTTGTCATGCCTAGAGAGTTTAACCTTATTTTCAGAGGGCGACTCTGTCTTTAAGATGAGGGACTGCTGCTGAGAGTCATCAAAGTTGAACGTGAATGTCTTTACAAGTTTTTCATTCATGTCCTGATTCCACACCACACTTGGGACTTTATCCTTCTCTTTATTTTCATATGTGTGTTTTACTTTGTGTTTCTTCAATACCTTTCCGTCTTTGTCTGTTTTAGAGACTGCTCCGTCCATGTTCGAGTTCTTGTGAAGGTCAGAGTTCAGTGCTGGCAGGCATGTTGTTTTTCTACTTGTTGTATAGTTGGTCCAAGATGGCGGCGCAGTAACATGCAGTGGGTCTGGGTCCAAACTTTGGTGCTAAAGTCTGTAAAAAATCTGTGAATGCTCTTAATTATAACCGCCAAACACTGCTGGAGCTCAGGAATCAGCCAGGATTCAGTCTTCCCGCGACTCTCCGAACAATGCTACGGGAACTCGGCGTGCTGAGAAGACCAGGCCTTCAGTCCCCGAGATCGCCTGCTGCACCTGGCCGACTGAGAGGACATCGGAAGCAGTGTGAGAGGAAACAGAAACGTGGCAAGCGTGCTGGGGTCCGGGCTAGCCGACCGGCTATCCCGTCCATCCTCCTCGCCAATGTCCGCTCCCTGGATAATAAACTGGACTGTATACGACTCCAGCTGAACACCCAGCGTGAGTACAGAGACTGCTGTGTTTTTGTTTTTACGGAGACATGGCTCAGCGACAGCGTTCTGGACACTGCCATCCAGTTCGCCGGACTCTCCGTGTTTCGCTCGGACAGAAACTCCGCTCTGTCCGGCAAGAGTCGCGGAGGGGGGCTGTGTGTTTACATAAACATACAATGGTGTACAAATGCTGTGCTGGTCTCTACACACTTCGACACTGCTGGAGGTGCTGATAGTCAGGTGCAGACCATTTTATCTGCCCAGGGAGTTCTCTACAGTGTTTATTACGGCGGTCTACATTCCACCCAGCGCTAGCGCTAACAGCGCTAATGCTAACAGCACGCTGGCTGAACTTTATGGAGTTATCAGCAGGCTCCAAAACTACCACCCAGGCGGACTGTTTATTGTTGCCGGAAATTTCAACCATGCAAATTTCAAGTCAGTTTTCCCTAAATTCCATCAACATGTGAACTTTGCAACGAGGCGGGGAAACACGCTGGACTGTGTTTACACAAACATGGCCGGCGCGTACAGAGCGGAGCCCCGCCCCCACCTCGGTCACTCAGACCACCTCTCTGTGCTGCTGATCCCAGCGTACAGACCCATCGTGAGGCCCACCCTGAAGCAGGTAAAGACCTGGCCCACAGGAGCCATCTCTGCTCTTCAGGACTGCTTCGAACGCACCGACTAGGACATGTTTAGGGAGGCTGCAACCTACAGTGACTCCATCAACCTGGAGGAGTACACAGCTTCAGTGACTGGCTACATCAGCAAGTGCATTGAGGATGTTACTGTCTCCAAGTTCATCATCACACGACCCAACCAGAAGCCATGGATGACTGCGGAGGTGCGCAGACTCCTGAGAACCCGGGACAAGGCCTTCAAGTCAGGGGACGAGGCCACCCTAAGAAAAGCAAGGGCACACCTGTCTCGGGCCATCAGAGCAGCGAAGCGAGCTCACGCAGAGAGAATTCATGGCCACTTCAAAAACACTGGTGACACGCGACGCATGTGGCAGGGCATCCAAGCCCTCACCAACTACAGGACATCTCCACCTACCTGTGACGGTAACTCCTCCCTCCCAGATGCGCTGAACCACTTCTACGCATGGTTTGATGCAGTGAACAACACGAGAATGAGGAAGACCACCCCTCCTCCGAACGACCAGATTCTCCGTCTGACCACAGCCGAGGTGAGAAGATCTCTTGTCAGAGTCAACCCACGGAAAGCTGCCGGTCCAGACAATATTCAAGGTCGTTTGCTCAGAGGATGTGCAGAACAGCTGGCAGATGTTCTCACTGACATCTTCAACATCTCTCTGAGCACCACTGTTGTTCCAAGGTGCTTCAAGGCCACCAGCATCATTCCAGTGCCAAAGAAACCATCTATTTCCTGCCTCAATGACTATCGTCCCGTCGCACTCACACCCATCATCATGAAGTGCTTTGAGAGGCTGGTTATGAGGCACATCAAGTCTCAGATCCCCTCCTCAATGGACCCCCTGCAGCTCGAACCACATCATCAAATTCGCTGATGATACAACCGTGGTGGGTCTGATCAGCGGTGGAGACGAGGCAGCTTACAGAGAGGAGATACAAGAGCTGACGGACTGGTGCAGAACCAACAACCTGTCAACAACGCTCCACTTATTATCAACACCTCACCTGTGGAGCTGGTCCAGAGCACCAAGTTTCTTGGTGTTCACATAACTGACAACCTCACGTGGACCCTCAACACCAACTCCATCACTAAGAAAGCCCAGCAGCGTCTCTACTTCCTGCACAGACTGAGGAAAGCCCATCTCCCACCTTCCATCCTCACCATCTTTTACAGAGGAACCATTGAGAGCATCCTGAGCGGCTGCATTACTGCCTTGTACGGGAACTGCAACGTCTTAGACCGCAAGTCCCTACAACGGGTAGTGAGAACAGCTGAGAAGATCATCGGTGTCTCTCTGCCCTCTGTACAGGACATTTCCACCACTCACTGCATCCGCAAAGCAACCAGCATTCCCTCCAACCCATCCCACACTCTCTTCTCCCTCCTGCCACCCGGGAAAAGGTTCCGCAGCATACGGGCCTCCACTTCCAGGATGGGAAATAGTTTCTTCCCCCTGGCCATCAGACTCTTAAACTCTTATACCGCCAATGTCTACCCAGTCCACCATTATCATTATCACTATCTATTTATTTATTGATCTCCTGTTGCACTCTGCACTTTAACAATAACACTGCTCCACCACACTGTTACACTGAAATCCCGGGCTGCTTTGTTCTACAACACTGCGACCCTCTACGGATGAATGTACTGTCTGTCTGTTGTTGTCTGTCTTATCTGCACTTGTTGCCCTGTTTTATGTACTTGTCGTGTCTTATGTTGTCTTGTGTCTTGTGTGCAGCACCAGGTTTCTGGAGGAACGTTATTTCGTTTCACTGTGTACTGTGTATATAGCTGAAATGACAATAAAATCCTACTTGACTTGACTTGACTTGTTGTCCTGCAATTTTTCCTTCACCTGTTTCACAGACTCGACACTGGAGTCACTGGAGGAATAGTCAGACTCACTGGAAAGCCTGGTCCTGATGGAGTCTGAACGGGAGTTGATGTCAGACCAAGTTGGGGAGGACATGGTCTTGCAACCATCTGTCCTCCACTGCTTCGGGTGCTGTTCTGCCAAAGACTGCAGGAGTTTCTGTAAGCCCAAGCTCCCGTGCGAAGTGGACGAAGAGGATGCAGACAGAGAGCTAAATACAGAGGATTCTTTAAGGTTCAAGGTGGAAGAGTCTTTCACACAGTTCAAGCTCGGCATCAAACCCTTGTCATCCTTGCTCTCCATGTCTCCCGTCTCAGAATCTGATGTGCAGAGTGTCGTTTACCTTCCCGAAGCACACTTCCTTGCTGAGGTTATTTTTTAGCTCCCTCTTCCTCTTCTTGACCTTGTTTATGTCTTTCTGCTACTTGGAGCTCAGTGTGGCAGAGTCCCTGCTCTTGGTTCCACTGCGAGATGTTCCACATTGGCTCCTCAACCGGTTACCCTGTTCTGAGTCTGCTGAATTATGAGGGAAAATAGAAGGTAGGGTGTCTCTGATTATGCTCTGAGCACCCTTCTCAGAGCTCTCACATTACTGCTCAACCTCTGGAATCTTTACCTGCCTCTTCTTCTCCATCAGACTGTTCCATTTTGGCCGTTATCCACCAGGGTCCCAGTATGCACTAGTGTCTGCGGAGTGAGTTGAGATTCCATGATCGCCAATGTTGCTTCCATACCTCTGACCTGCTTTTCCAGCTCTGTGAGCTTACTGGCCTCTCTCAGTGCTTCTCCTAGTTCAGCCTGCAGAGTGACGCTCTTGTCCTGCACTTGCTTCAGCTCTGCCCTGGTCTGATTCAGCTGTTTTTCCATAGTGGTCACTTTAGCCTCCAGCTTCTCCTGAACAGTTGGAATCTCTACTCTCTTCATTGCTTGGCATGTAGTTTGGTTCTTCTGTTCATCTGTTCTCTCCAGCCTCTCTCTTTGGACAACCATCACAGCTTGCAGCTTTTTCCTGGAGACCTCTCTCTCTTGTATGAGTTTACTGACCTCTTCTTGAAGCTCACCTTTGTCTTGAGCCAGAGCTTCTCTTCCAATTTCCATGGTTTCTATATCCCTCTGACAAAGAGACAAGTCCTTTGGTCTCTTCAAGCTGAGAAAGCAGATCGGTGACCGAAGCATTTACCTGTAGCATGCAAACAGTGTCTCAGTAATCTCCTTTTTCTTTGGCTGGTTAAAATCTCCTGGAGTTTCTCTGAGACTTGATAATTGGACTGTGTAGCATCCCTGAACTTTACATTTAAAACCTCAAGATTCTTCCATCATTTCCACTAACCTGGAGCTGCTCCTTCGCTGCCTCCTTCCTGACAGACGGGTTAGTGGTACTGGGTTTGGGGGTTGACTCCTGATGCCGCTTTCCATGCTGCAAAGGGCCTTTCCTTGTTGCACGGTGAAGGGGGCATTTTCTGCCGACTTCCCGCTCTCCGTGTCACGGGCAGCCTTCTTTGCCATCTTCCCGTATTGAATGGCGCAGGTGGCGTTTATTGCTAGCACGGCATTCTCCGCCTTCCTTCCACGTTGCATGATGCCAGCCATCAACGAAGCCCCGTCTTCCAAGTAGCAGGCGGAAAAAGACACGCCATTTTCCCGCAGTGAATCACGCATGGCGCTTTCTCTGCCATTTTCTCGCTGTGATTCACACATGGTGCTTTCTTCGCCATTTTCTCGCTGTGATTCACGCATTGTAGCCGTTGAGGATCTGCGAGCGGTGTGGGGGGGGAAACGGACGAAGGTTCCTCCTTCAGCAGGTCGAGGGTCCGCCCCATCACCGCTACTACGGCCAGCAATGCTTGCTTAATCTGGTCGTACTCCTCCAGTCGCTCGTTGGTATGCAGCGAGGGAGCGAGCCAGATTGAGCACACCAGCAGGTCCAGCCGTCGTGGGAGCTCCGTGGTGGTTGTGCTCTTTTCATGGAGCTCCTGCAAACACGCAGCCCGCCATGCTGGCGTGAAGGTCCTCAGACGCTGTAGTTCTGCCCTGAGGGCGGCCACCATGGCTTCGAGTGCCCGCTCTTGCTCCTCACACCAGTTTTCAAGGCTCACGACATCCAGGTACCGGCAGTTCATTCTGTAACCGTGGTGGGTTGTGGGAAAGACATCAGCGCAGAGCCAGTATTCTGGAACGTAACTTTATTAAACATAAACCAAAACATAGAACCAAAAATGCCACCATTAACTGCAAGGCTTCGCCTCGTTATTGAACAGCGCTCTGTTCTGACTCATTGGGGCTGCTATTTAAGCTCCATGAGCCCAGGTCTCCATGAGCCCAGGTGTGCTAAGTCAGAACAGAGCGCCATCTGTCGTGCCCAACCTGAACCACAGGCACGACAGACTGTGACAATAAAACACTATTTCTTATAAAAGTTGACAAGTAAATGCGATCTTGATTGTCAAAGTCCTAGGTAAGCTTGCTTAAGCTTGCTTTACCTAAGAAAGGTCTTGCATCAGTCTCACATTGCTGATGAGATCAAACAATTCCAGATTTGATTTTGTACAAAGCAATATGACACTTGTCCACACGCATATTTCATGTAACTGTCAAATAACAAATTATTTGTTACTGTCACTGTAACAAATATAGTTTGCCTAGTACACCAGTAGCTAGGACCCACAAAGTACTACCAGTGAGAAGGCTTTTCTTTTCTTTTCTTTTGACTTGTGGCTCTTTCTCACCACAGCAATGACATGGTAATTTCATTTCTAAGTTAAGAATAGTTAACAGTCTAATACTATCTAATATATGTCTAATATGTCTAATATTATAAAAGTACTGCATTCTGTCTGATGATCAAATTAAAGGATCACTTATACAAACTATGCAGCATTTAAAAACTCCAGTCTGTGATATGGTGTCACAAGAGTTTGGTCATGAATGTGCATGCTTAACCACATGTAAATAGTTTTAACAACCTGATAATAATGATTAAAAAGTTTATGTATGGAATGTCTTAATCTGGTTTCCTAGCATCCCTATAGGCTAATTACTCTCTACAACAGTTACTCTCTGCACACACACTCAGACACACACACACACACACACACACACACACACACACACACACACACACACACACACACACTATGTGCTATGCGTTAACAATTACAAAGTCACTTCACACACAGACACCTAAAGGAAACTGAGCCTCGCAAGCAATTGCCTTCTTACATTTAATAAGTCTTGTTAGCATGTACACATAAAGAAGAGGGTGGAGTGCAGGGTGACATAGGATTGGAGGAAGATGCACACAGGTTGATTATATCATGTGCAGGATGGTCAGTCTAAAGGAGATTGGACTATTTTGTAATTTTGAAACCCAGCATAGCAGTGAGCTACAATGAAATTAAATCTCTGTTTTTTACCCATACTCACAATGCAGCTATTTAGGAGGCAGCTATTTAAAGCACACGGGAAGTAGTGAAAGGGACGGTACCTTGCTCAAGGGTATCTCAGGGTAACCTACTGGTTTTGGATTAATACCCATGACCTTTTGATTTAGGGGCCAGCTCCTTAACAACTAGGCCACCGCTGCCACCAGCTTCTGCATTTAACCCTTATACACATGTGCAGATATTGAAAGCACCCAGGAGCAGTGATGGGGACAGTACCTTGCTCAAGAGTACCTCAGGGCAACCTACTGGTAAGGGGTTCAAACCCATGATCTTCCAATCCAGGGGCATAGTCCCTTACGATGCCTTTGAAAATCAAGAAGAGGGGAAGAGAGAGGGCAGATTCAAGAATTAAATGGTGGACAATAAAGAAAGAACAAGTTCTGAAAGGAGTTAAGACAGACACAAGGGGGTGATGGAGAGTTACCAGATTGCTCAGAATATACTGCACAATGGTAAGGGAGACAGCTAGAAAAGTGTGCAGTGTATCGTCCGGGCAGAAGAATATGGAAGCTGGTAGAATGAGAAAGTTTCAAGAGAGTGTACAGAGAAGAGGCTTGTGAACAAGCATATTTCTCTTAGATAAAGATATTAGACAGGAGTACAAGGAAATGCAAGGCAATGAAAGAGGTTGTGAATGCAAAAGAAAAGTATGTATTATATACAACTATATCATAAAGTTGTATGAGAGGCTGGACAATAAAGAGAGAAAAAAAAAACCTTTACAATTAGCTAGACACAGAGACAGAGTTGGAAAAAATGTGCCGCAGGTTAGGGCAATAAAGGATAGCAAGGGAAACATCCTCAAAACTGAGCAGAACCTGTTTAACAGATGGAATGAGTACTTTGAGGGGTTGTTGAATAAAGGGAAAGAGAGAGAGAAGGTTAGATTGGGTTAGGGAACCAGGAAGTACAGCTGATTATGAAGATTGCCAGCTAAGGGCAGCTAAGAATGGAATGAAGAATGGAAAGGCTGTTATTCTAAAGGACATACCTGTGCCAACTTGGAGTTATTTAGGACAGATATCAGTGGAGTTTCTAACCACATTTTTCATCACACAATCTTTGAAAGTTATAAAATGCCTGAAGATGTGCACTAGTATAGCAGCAGTATGATTTCCTTCTGAGAAAGAGCAGTAAAGATGTAATGTTTACTTTAAGGTTGTTGATATGAAACTGTAGAGAAGTTCAAAAGGAGCTGCATATGCCTTCATGGAAAGTGTATTACAGGAAGACCAGAGTGGAGTTGTGGTTTTGTATGAAGAAACAGAGAAGTATGTTAGAGTGGTACAGGATATGAATGAAAAAGAAAGTGCAAGCAGGAATTGGTGGAGAAAGCAAGAATGAAATATAAGGTTGAGGGGTCTTGCTCTTTATAAATTCAGGAGCAAATGAAGAGACTGCTGGGCTTTTTTGGCCATGCGGTTTTATTAGTCCAGGAGAGGTGCTCAGTGATGTGCATACCCAGGAATTCCTTCTGTACAGTTGTGAAAGTTACTGTTTCAAAGAGTGCAACAATGTTGAGTTGTTTCAGCAACGTTACCTTCTGAGGATTGTGGTGGCAATTTATACTGAGTGATGGTTTGGATTACATGCCAAAGGCTGTGTGTATCTCTCTACAAAAATAACTGAAAAGAGATTGCAGTTGCATTAAAGTATAGTTTGAGAACACCGATACCAAAGAGTTTAAACTGTGTTATTCCAATGCTTGACCTTTTATGGGCCTGTTTGTCACAGCTACCTGTTGCTGTTGTTACAACTACAATGCTGTTACTACAATGTTTTTTGATTCCTTAAAACAAACGGGATCATGGTAGAATTCTTTTGTGGGAAAATAATTATTCAGCTTCAATAATGAACTTTCCCACAGTCAATAAAATACATATTAAGGCTCATGCATAGGTGTTGAACACTTTTTATGGTTAGAATGTGTATAAACTGTGCCTAAAATTGACACAAAGCTTGGTTCATCTGTACTATATGTTCACCATGGAAAGCTATATTTAATGTTTTTTATTTTAAATACATCTGCAAGAAAATGAGAAACACCTCTGTACCAATGTAAGGAAGGCAAAAAAAATTTGCCAGCTGGATAATTGATTAAAAGTGACCTGTATGGTAAAAGAAGTCAACAAATCACAACACATTTAGCAGAAATGCCATTCTTACCACATCAGAAATGCCTCTGGCATCAGTAATAGAGAGCAAAGTGAACAGAAAAGTTGTGGGTCACATTAATTCACCAGCTGATTTTAGAGCTTACAGAAAGGGAGTGGTGTATGAACTATATTTTTATTGTGTGTAGTATGTATCATGTCTTTTTTAAGCAGGGTGACACATAGCTGAAATATACAGTACTGTGCAAAAGTTTTAGGCAGGTGTAGAAAAAATGCTGTAAACAAAAAATGCTTTCAGAAATATAAATAATGATTGTTTATTTTTATCAATTTACAAAATGCAAAGTGAGCGAACAAAAGAAAAATCTAAATCAAATCAATATTTGGTGTTACTACCTTTTGCCTTCAAACCAGCATCAATTCTTATGGCCCCCACAGAGCCCTGATCTTGTAACGGTGGCGGGGTGTGGGAAGGACATCAACGCTGAGCCAGTAATCCGTAACGTAACTTTATTAAACAGAAACTAAAATACAAAACCAAAAGTGCCACCATTAACTATAAGCCTTGCCTCGTTAATGAACCGCGCTCTGTTCTGACTCATCGTGGCTTAAATAGCAGCCTCCATGAGCCCAGGTGTGCTCAGTCAGAACAGAGCGCCATCTGTCGTGCCCAACTGGAACCACAAGCACGACAGACTGTGACAGTAGCCCCCCCAAAAAAAACGCAACTCCCGAGGCGCCAAAACACAACCTCACCCCAAACCTCAGGGGGGAGGCCAAACAAAAAACCTGTTCAACTTATACAGTCCCCTTTATGTGGCACCCGGCCAGGCCCACAAAACCAAAACTTCAACACAAAGGGACCTCTGACCTGCAGCAGCCACGTCTAGGGCTGCTAGCGGTGGTGAGGGGTATCCCAGAAGTTCAGTCCATTTCTTTATCTGTTGCCCGGACTCGACCCTGGAGTCACTGGAGGAATCGTCCGACTCACTGGAACGCCTTGCCCTGACGGAACCTGAAAGAGAGCTAAACACAGAAGATTTTACAAGATCCAAACAGGAAGGGTTTTTCACATAGTCGGAACTCAGCATCCAACCCCTGGCATCCTTGTTCTCCATGTCTCTCATCGCAGAATCTACAGTGCATAAGTTGTCGTTCACTTTCTTGAACTGAGACAGGTCATTGCTGATGTTGCTTTTGGCTCCTTCCTCTTCTTGACCTTACTTTTCTGCTGCTTGGAGCTCAGTGAGGCAGCATCCCAGCTCTTGGTTCCACTACACGAAGTTCCACATGGACTCCTCCACCGGCCACCCTGTACTGAGTCTGCTGAATTGTGAGGGTAAACCGAAGGTAGGGTGTCTCTGATTGTGCTCTGAGCACCATTCTCAGAGTTCTCACATGGCTGCTCAAGCTCTGGAATCTTTACCTGCTTCTTCATCAGACTGTTCCTCAGCTGCTCCGATTTGGCGTTAACCACCAGGGTCCCAGCATGCACTGGTGTCTGTGGAGTGAGTTGAGATTCCAAGATCGCCAATTTTGCTTCCATACCTCTGACCTGGTTCTCCAGCTCGGTGAGCTTACTGGCCTTTTCTCAGTTCAGCCTGCAGAGCAACGCTGTGGTCTTGCACCTGTTTCAGCTCTGCCCTGGTCTGATTCAGCTGTTCTTCCATAATGGCTACTTTCGCTTCCAGCTTCTCCTGAATGTTTGGAATCTCTACTCTCCTCGTTGCCTGGCATGCAGTTTGGTCCCTCTCTTCATTCGTTCTCTCCAGCCTCTCTCTTTGGACAACCATCAGAGCTTGCAGCTTTATTCTGGAGACCCCTCTCTCTTTTCTGAATTTACTGCTCTTTTCTTGAAGCTCACCTTTGTCTTGAGCCAGAGCTTTTCTTTTGGTTTCCATGGTTTCAATCTCTCTCTGACAAATGGACAAGAGTCCTTTGGTCCTCTCAAGCTGAGAAAGCAGACTGGTAATGCTTTCCTTGTGTTTCAACCTTACGTTTGTGACAGAGGCATTCACCTGTAGCATAGAGGCTTCTCTCTCTGTCAGCTGCTGGTGGAGCTTTGTCAGCAACTCCTCCTGTTGAGTGATCTGAACGTTCATGCAGCTGATTTGTTCATCTCCGAGGTGAGATTGGATTGTCCTTGCACCTCTGATCCGTTTGGCCAGGTCCCTTGCCTGCTTTGATGATGGCTGAAACCCTTATGGCCTGGTACTTTACTACCTCCCTGTGTCTTCTGAACGCAGCCTGAATCAGGGAAGCTGCCTGATGTTGCAGGATAATCACCCTTCTGACCCTCTGACCTCTGAAGCGGGATTGCAGGAACATTGCAGCAGAGTGCAATTTCAAGAATTCCCCCCCTGCTATCTGGCATCAAGTGTGGAACGATACCTATGCTGAATGGCAACAGCAGCATATTTCATGCATAAATATCGCATCCGAGCACAGTGAGCCCTGTAACCACATTGTATCACAGTGGCAGCCTGGTGCTTTTGTTTCAGAGGCTGTCTAGTCTTCATCCCTCGGAATGCGGCTTGCAGAACAACAGCAGCCATCTTTTTCTCCTTCAAGGACTTCATTTCTTGCTTCATCACCTTATTGCTGAACAGTCCTGGCTGCCCACAGTAGCTTCAGGTAGTATTTTCTGCTTATGTGCTTCCTTACCTGCGACTGAATGGTTATTGCAGCCTCATGTTCAATTCATATCTGCACCCGAATTTTCATTCTAAACTTCCCACTAACCTCGAGCTGCTTCTTCTCTGCTTTGTGCCCGGCAGATGGGTTAGTGGTGCTGGGTTTGGGGGTCGACTCCTTGATGCCGCTTTCCTTGATGCCGCTTTCCTTGCTGCGAAAGGCCTTCTTGGTCGACCTCCCTGGTTGCATGATGCAAGAGGGGGTTTCCGCCGTCTTCCTGCTCTCTGTGTCTCTTCTTTGCCACTGTCCCGCTTTTCCTGCCACGGGCAGCCTTCTTTGCTGTCCTCTCGTATTGAAGGGCGCAGGGGGCATTCACTACTAACGTCCCGCTTTGATTCATGCAGGGCCCGTTCACCGCTGACTGTCTGCATTGAACAGCACAGGGCGCATTTTCCACCATATTTCCACGTCGAGCAGCGCAGGGTGCCTCCACTATCAGCGTTCCGCTTTGAATGACGTAGGGAGCGTTCACCGTCGAAGCCCTGCTTTCCATGTTGCGGGCGGAAAAAGACACGTAGTTCAGCGTGTCGAGGTAGCGCTTTGCCCTTGCAGCCACGGAGACCAGCATCTGGAGAAAAAGCGTGAATCGATCCATGCGCAGCTCGGGATCTGGGGTGAAATCAAGTGGTAGCTGCGACGTCACATGCTTCAGACGACACTCAAGCTCCTCGGCCGTGGCCGTTGGCGTCTTTCACACCCACTCCTCACCCTCCAAATGCTCACGGAGGTCTGGAGAAGCAAATCCAGTCGTCGCCCTCATCTCCCAGGTCTTTATCAGCTGCAGCGTCTCCTCGACAATGTTCACTGCTGCCCACAACACGTGCTCCTGCTCGCCCTCATGGCTTGCGACATCCAGGTACAGGCGGTTCATTCTGTAACAGTGGCAGGGTGTGGGAAGGACATCAACGCTGAGCCAGTAATCCATAACGTAACTTTATTAAACAAAAACCAAAATACAAAACCAAAAGTGCCACCATTAACTATAAGGCTTCACCTTGTTAATGAACCGCGCTCTGTTCTGACTCATCGGGGCTTAAATAGCAGCACCAATGAAGCACACCTGTGGCTCCATGAGCCCAGGTGAGCTCAGTCAGAACAGAGCGCCATCTGTCGTGCCCAACTGGATCCACAGGCACGACAGACTGTGACAGACCTCAACATCATTGAGTGTCTCTGGGATTACATGAAGAGACAGAAGGATGTGAGGAAACCTGCATCCACAGAAGATCTGTGGTTAGTTCTCCAAGATGTTTGAAACAACCTACCAGCCGAGTTCCTTCAAAAACTGTGTGCAAATGTACCTAAAAGAATTGATGCTGTTTTGAAGGCAAAGGGTGGTCACACCCAATATTGATTTGATTTAGATTTCTCTTTTGTTCATTCACTGCAAAATAAATGATTAACACTTCCATTTTTGAAAGCATTCTTTGTTTACAGCATTTTTTCCACACCTGCCTAAAACCTTTGCACAGTACTGTACAATGGAGACAATCCCCACAGACTTGTGGAAAAACACCAGAAAGATTAAAACCAATGAACAAGAGCAAGCATCACACAATTACAAACATTGAAAAGACAGGATTACGAAGCATTACTACTGCGATAAACATCACTTTAAAGATCAGATCATTCTGTGTGAAATTCTGTGTGAAAGGTACAGTTTGAAGTGAAAGTGACTATTGTTGTCATTGTGAGAATGCAGCATAGCACACAGTGAACCACAACAAAACTGGACCTCTGCATTTAACCCTTGCACACAAATCGTGCAGTAATTCAAGCTGCCTGGGGAGCAGTGACAGAGATCTTACCTTGCTCAAGGGTACCTTAAGGTAAACCTTACTGGTTTGAACCCTCAATCTTCTGATCCTGTGGCCAATTCCCTAACCACTAAGCCACCGCTGCCCTTGTTTTCCCTTGTTTGTTGCATTGATAAGATACTGAATATTTCCAGGATAACTTTTTTTTCTTATGTAAAGATTATCAAATCAAAAGTGCTACACAGTGCGAGGGCTAAAGAAGAAATGAGGGCAAAAGACACATGTGGTCAGGAGTGACAGTGGAACTTTCTGTTCTGGATGATTTCCATTGAGAAGTCTTTGACGCTCAGTAGAGCATGATTATGCCATGGCCTTATCTTATCTTTAAGTGTCAGGTTGTTTATTCTGCACATTCTCCATCTATTATACATCCTCTCTGTGCACTGTCTTGTCTTTCCACTGGTCCAACCCATCGTGGTTGGTCCTCAGCAAATATGATTTAAAATATGACTGATCTCAGAGTGATGATGCAGCAGATGTTATGCCTGTTATTCCATTCTATGTTTCTTATATCTTTCATATTGACAGCTTTCTCAAGAGAAAGTATTTGCTCATTAAAGACTTAAGTAAAATTAAAAGATTTTGATTCTGATTTCAAAGCAATTGAATCACCCTACAGAGATCAGAAGCATCCCAACATGTTGAATCTGCTCTGTTAAGAGGAATGAGGAAAAATTCCTCCAAGCTGATGTCCAGAACTGATCAAGTTAGCAGAAACATTCACAGGGTGAATAGTTTAAAGTTTTCATTATTTCTGCATAAATTACTTCAAAAATCATCTGTTTGTTTGCCTTTTCATCAGCACCATCATCTCCAACCAATATAACATTGCTGGTTCTATGCCTTTCTTGTAAATCTTCCCTTTTACTCTTGCTGATACCTATCTTTCACAGATCACTTCTGTCACTCTTCTCCAGCCATTCCAACCTGCCTGCCTCTTTTCTTCTTACACATTCCCCATATCTCCACCTCTCCAGAGTTTCCTTAAGCTGACCCCTACTCACACTAATGATCACAATGTCATCTGCAAACTTCATAGATCACTGGAACTCCTGTCTGTCTTTATCTATCAACCTGTACTTCCATATCACAAACAAGAAAAGGTTAATTATGTTAATGTTGAAACAGATGGTAGTGGAGAAAACTGCAGCACAGAAGTCTTACAGAACCAGACTTAGGAAACATTGGTCAACTCAGGGAGCAGGGAGTAACATTGCACAATGTTAACATTTGTAATTTAATCAAGGGAAGGTGGAAAGATAAAATTTGAATTCTTCATAAAATTATAGTTAAAAATGTGAAGAAAACAAGAGGAATGACACAGAGAAAAAGTGCACATGAAGTAACCTTGTTATTGTGATGTCTAGACTGAAATATAAACACCTACAGGTTGTGTTTCCAAGGCTAAATTATAACACCCACCAAGTGTAGTCTATTGCATTGCTGCAGTTGTGGAGAAAAACTTTAACTTCTCAAGTCAAATGGCTTAAAACGTTCTATTAATTTCAGACATATCTTTAATATTTTAAACAAAATTATTGTTTTCTTTTGCAAAATCACTGTAATTCCCATGCCAAATCAAACTCTGTAAATGCTACTAAATGTCAAGAAGCTCAGCTTGGTTGACTTTGGTTTCATTCCATAATGGCGCTTTAAAGCAGAGCTTTACTAATTTAGAAGGTATATTTATACTTCTTTGAACAGCACAACAAGCCATTACCCATGCTTAGACGATATCACATATTTTTACTGACTATTGTTTTCATGTTTGCACATTTAGTAATGATACACCATCTTTCCATGAATTATGTCAAACAATATTTGACATAATACCTACAAAGACAATTATTGCTCTATCACAGTTCCTGAATCCCAAACAAAAGCAGTGACTTTCTTGTTTTTAAATGTTTTTGCATTTAAAAATGTAGGGTTATTTTTACTGGGTGTTATTTTTTCATGGTTTCTGTTGTGTAAACCTTTATATGTTAAGGCAGAGGTGTAACGGAGGCGGGGTGCGGGAAGGACGTCAGTGCAGAGCCAGGAGTCCAGTACATAACTTTATTCTTCATATTACCAAAAACAAGATCCAAGGACTGCAGTTCTGACCAAGACAAGACACAAGGAACTGCAGTCTGACTAAAACAAGTTACCTAGAATTACCAAAACCACCATTAACTTGCGGCTTTGCCTCGTAAATGAACTGCGCTGACTCATCGGGGCCTAAATAGCAGCCCCAATGAAGCACACCTGTGCTTTCATGAGCTCATGTGTGCTCACTCAGTCTACCGTGCCTAAAACGAACCTCACCCGTGACAGAACACCCCTTCATTAAACAATCAGCCCCCTTATGGGGCACATGGCCAGGTCCACAAAACAAAACAATCTAATAGTTAATAGTTAATAGTTTATCTTTATCTAAAAGGTGCCCCTGACCAGCCGCCACCACATCCAGGGCTGCTGGCGGTGGTGAGGGGTATCCCAAAGTCTCAGTCCATTGTGGGACCCCATGGTCAAAAGGGCAGTCTCTCCCACTTGGCAGCCTCTCCCACTGCCGTGATAGCAGACCAGCGGTGGGAAGCCACCACCGCTCCTGCTTCTCCTCAGGGAAGTACAGGTTGTAAACTAAATGCATGATCTCTGACTTGGTCTCTGTCTGTGCTCGCTCCCAGCACTGGATGCTCTGCTGCAGAGCCCTCCACTCCTCTGAGTGATTCTGGCAGTCCATAGGGCCTTCAGAGCTGACCCTAACTGACATGTGCTGGTCATTGGTGCCTTGAGACTTCCCCTTAGGAGCACAGCCACTCCACGCTCACAGGAGGGCCCCAGCGTCTGCTGTCGCCACAGTACTGGTAGTATTCCTCAGACACACAAACGCAGTTCATTTACATCAGAGCATATATGAACATGAGGTATGTTACCACACCATCTTTGGCCTATTACACCTCTTACCTTGGGCATTCTGGAGACATTCCTATTTGCATTGGCTTCCACAGGCGTCTTCCTTGGCACCCTTCTTGCTGTCCCTCTCTTTCTCCGACACATAACCTCAGGGGATGTACAGACCATCACTGCAAGGATTGAAATGTACTGAGCAGTTCAAGGGTGAGTTGTTTGTGAGGCCCTTGTTGCCATCTTCACAGTGACTGCATTCTCCTCTGTGTGTCATACCTTCTCCTTTCTCAGGATGCTTCTGTCTCTGAGCAGTCTCAGAAGCTCTGATCTCTGTGACTGGTGCATAATCAAGAACATTTACATTGCTTTCCATCTTGGATACATAATCCAGGCCAAGAACCAGCAAGGCCGCCAAGGCGTGCACATAATTAAGACCGGGAGCCCCGCTCTTGGATCTGCTGAGAGAAGTTCCGCATCGACTCGTCAGCCTGTTACCCTGTTCTGAATCTGCTGAAGTGTGAGGGAAAACATAATGTAGGGTGTTTATGACCCCCTTATGGAAAGTGTTCGGCTGGTGTTCTGTTGGGCTCTCTGCACCCTTCTCAGAGTTTTCACATGGCTGCTCAGCCTCTGGAATCTTTACCTGCCTCCCCTTTTCTGTTAGACTGTTCCTCAGCTGCCCCTCTTTGAAGCTCTCCACCAGTGTCCCAGCATGCACTGGGGTCTGCTGAGTGAGTTGAGATCTTCAATTCAGCTTCCATACCTCCGACATGCTCTTGCAGCTCTGTGTGCTTACTGGTCTCTCTCCGGGCTTTTTCCAGTTCAACCTGCAGAGCGGTGCTGTTGTCCTGCACCTGCTTCAGCTCTGTTCTGGTCCTATTCAGCTGTTCTTCCACAGTGGCCACTTTAGTCTCCAGCATCTCCTGTTCCTCTGTTCTCTTCAGCCATTCCCTCCGAACAACAATCACAGCTTGCAGTTCCTTCCTCAGGACCTCTCTCTCTTGCATGAGTTCACTGACCTCCTCTTTGAAGCTCACCATTGTCTTGAGCTAGAGCCTTTCTTTCCATTTCCATGGTTTTGATTTCACTCTGGCAAAGAGACAAGAGTCCTTTGGTCTCCTCAAGTTGAGAAAGCAGATTGGTGATCTTTTCCTTGTGTTTCAGTCTTTCGTTTGCGGCTGAGGTGATTGCCTGCAAAGCAGAGGCCTCGCTCTCTGTCAGCTGTTGGTTGAGCTTTGTCAGCAACTCCTTCTGTTGAGTGATCTGAATGTTCATGCCGCTGATCTGTTCATCTCTTTGGTGAATATCCATGAGAAGTGCACTGTGCTCCACATTGGCCTATCTGAGTTTTTCTGATTCAGCCCTTAGGTTCTCCTGGGTACTGCCCAAGCTGTCAGTTAACCAAACTACCTGTTTACCTAGGTCCTTTCAGACTTCATCACATTCTAGGTACTCAGCCTGCTTTTCCTCCAGTTCCCTATGAACTTTAGCTAGTTCTTCCTGAAGGGAGCGTACCTCTGACAGGTTGCTCTCCTGCAGCTGGTGATACATGACATGGAGGGAGATATTGTCATCTTCCAGTCTCTTATACTTCGCCTCCAATTCATGCAAAACGTGTCTTAGTTCAATATTCTCAATTTCCTTGGCTTTAGAGTGCTGATCAAAATTTCCTGAACATGGTCTCTGCTCACTTCAGCCTCTAATTCCATCTCCTGAAGCTTCTCTGAGACTTGAAAACTGGCCAGTGTAGCATCCCTTAACTTTACATTCAAAACATCAAGATCCTGGTTCCGTGCACGAATTTCATGGTCCTTGGTGGTGAGTTCAGTATCCATTTCCTGGAGCTGCTCAGAAAGGACATTTTTGGCCTGTTCTTCTTCCTCCAGAATTGACAGCCACTCATTATTTAATTCCTGAAGAGTTTGCTCAAGGCTTTGAACTTGAAATCTCAGGCCACTGATTATTCCATCTGCAATCCTAACCCAGAGCAGCCTTGTATGCGTCTTCTTCCAGGCAGATGGGTTAGTGGAACTGGGTTTTGGGGTCGACTCCTTGATGCCACTTTTCATGCTGCGAAGGGCCTTCTTGGTCCACCTCACACGTTGAGAGGCACAGGAGGCGTTTTCTGCCCACTCCCTGTTCTCCGTGTCATGGACGGCCTTCTTTGCAGATGTCGCGCTTTCCATGTCGCGGGCAGCCTTCTTTGCCAATGTTCTGTGTTGAATGATGCAGGGCGTGTTCTCCACCGTCTTCCGGCTGTGATTCATGCAGGGCGCGTTCTCCGCCATGATTCACGCAGGGCGCGTTCTCCGCCGACATCCCGCATTGTAGCCAGTGAGGAACTGGAAGCAGTATTGGAAGGGAAACGGATGAAGGCTCTTCCTCCAGTTGGTCAAAGGACCAACTGTCCGCCGCCATTATGGCCATCAGCGCTTGTTCATTCCAGCTGTATTCCTCCAGGCACTTGTTGTCCTCTAGAGAAGAGGCGAGCCGGATTGAGCACGCCAGCAGCTCCAGGTGCTGTGAGAGCTCTGTGGCTGTTGCGCTCTGTACTCCTCTGCTCTGCTCGCAGAGCTCCAGCGAACACGCAGCCAGCCACGCTGGCGCAAAGGTCCTCAGACGCAGCAGCTCTGTTCCGAAGCCACCGTGGCTTCGAGTGCCCGCTCGCGCTCCTCACACTAACCCCTGAGGCTTGTGTTGGCGGTTCATTTCTGTAATGATGGTGGGGTGCTGGAAGGACATTAATGCAGAGCCAGGAGTCCAGAACATAACTTTATTCTTCATATTACCAAAAACAAGATCCAAGCGCGGTTCATTCACGAGGCGAAGCCTCACGTTAATGGTGGTTTTGGTAATTCTAGGTAACTTGTTTTAGTCAGACTGCAGTTCCTTGTGTCTTGTCTTGGTCAGAACTGCAGTCTGACTAAAACAAGTTACCTAGAATTACCAAAATTTTTTCTTTATTTTTGGAGATACAAAATGTGGTTCTTACAGCAACAATATGCTGGACTTATTTCAAATGATTTTGTCTCATTACTATTAGGGTATTTATTGTTTTCATTGTCAAGTGCATCACCGCTTAAGTCCAAGTGGAGATCTCAACAAAGAAACATTTCAGGAAGTAACACATTGTGCTCAAGTTGAAAATAAAATGATATTTATGAACACTGTGAGCAAAGTTGTTAGGCAAGTGAGTATTTTGACCATATCATTATCTTTGTGAATATATTCCAACTTCAAGCTGTATAAACTTATATTATATTGAACTAATTGGATTTAAGCAGATCAAGTGATGTGTATTTGTGTAATGAGGGAGGGTGTGGCCTAAGGAGATCAACACCCTATATCAAGGTGTGTTTTCCAGCACACCCAATTACCATCACCACCCAATCCCTCACACCTGAGCTTAGTATTTAAGGAGTTCCAGACCGACCCAGACTCGCCTGTTCTTTGTTGTGGCTCACCCTGTTTGTTTGTATCCCTACGTTCATTTGTTTCTCGAATAAACCCACTAAGATCGCCACCGTGCACTTGTGCCTCTTTTCCCCTCCGCAACATGACAGTCATGTTCCAGAACTGCAACATACCCGGAGTGTCCAAAAGTAACTGGACAAAAACTGGACCTCTGCATTTAACCCATGCCCAAATACACACTGTGCAGCAGAGTGCAGCTATTAAAGTTCCCGGGGAGCAGTGACAGGGACCTTGCTCAAGGGTACCTCAGGACAAGCAACTGGTAAGATCTTCCAATTGGACAATCTTCCAATTCTGTGGCCAACTCCCTAGCCACTAGGCCATTGCTTCCCCATTCATCCAAAAAGATTATGTTAAAATCTGAAAAGACCTAAAGGTCCTAAAAATTCTAGAGACAAATTTTCATGTTTAATGCTAGACTTTGCTATTTTTACACTTAATCTTAAACCCACTGTCAAAAGCCTGGGTGTCACAATTGCCTCAGCTCTTTCTCTAAATACACACATTGCTACAATAGCTTTTCTTCACCTTTGAAACATTGCTAAACTTAGGAGCACACTCACACTACATGATGCAGAAATATTGATACACACTTTCATCACCTCAAGACTAACTTATTGTAATGCCCATCTGTCAGGATATTCCTTCATAAACTCCAGGTAGTCCAGAACGCAGCAGCTAGAGTAATTGCTAGATCTAGAAAATTGGGGTATGTGGGGTAGGTGTTATCCTGGAAGATCAGTATGTGAAGAAAGTTTTAGAGGTGTTGAAGAGCTACCGGACTGCTGGGAAACTACTGCAGAAGTGGTAAGGCAGACAGCTAGAAAGGTACTTGATGTGACATCTAGAAGGAAGATGGAGGATAAGGAAACCTGGTGGTGGAAACCAGAAGTCCAGGAGTGTATATAGAAGAAGAGGCAAAGAAGAAGTGGGATACCCAGAGAGATGAAGAAAGCAGACAGGAGTACAAGAAGATGAAGCGCAGGGCAAAGAAAGCAGTAGCAAAGGCTAAAAATAAAGTGGTGAATTGTATGAGAGGTTGGACAGTAAGGAGGGAGAAAAGGATCTATGCCAATTGGCTAGACAGAGAGACAAAGCTGGGAAGGATGATAAAAGATAAAAATGGAAATATACTCACAATGGACAGAGTGGGTTGAGCAGATGCAAAGAGTACTTTGAGGGGCTGAGGAAGGCAGAGAACAAGAGAGAGAAGATTGGGTGATGTGAGGATAGTGAACCAAGAAGTGCTGTGTATTAGTAAGATGGAAGTAAGGGCAGCGCTGAAGAGGATGAAGAATGGAAACACTGTTGGTCCGGATGACATTTCAGTTCAGTTTCTGACCAGATTGTTTAACACAATCTTGGAAAGTGAGAAGTTGCCTGAGGAGTGGGGGAGAAGTGAACTGGTACCAATTTTCAAGAATAAGGGTAATGCACAGAGCTTAAGTAACTTAAGAGGGGTAGAGTTGATCTGCCACAGCATGAAGTAATGGGAAAGAGAAGAGGAAGCTAGGTTAAGAAAAGAGGTGATGATTAGTGAACAGCAGTATGGTTTCATATGCCAGGAAAGAACACTACAGATGCAATGTTTGCAATGGGGGTGTTGACAGAGAAGTACAGAAAAAGTCATTAGGAGTTGCATTGTGCCTTTGTGGACTTGGAGAAAGCGTATGACAGGGTGCCTAGAGAGGAGTTGAGGTTCATTGAGAGGAGTCTGTGAGAGTAGTTCAGGATATGTATGAGGGCAGTGTGACAGTGGTGAGGTCTGCAGTAGGACTGATGGATGCATTTAAAGTAGAGTTTGGATTGCATCAAGGATCAGCGCTGAGGCTTGTTTGCAGTAGTAATTGACAGGTTGGCTGGACAAGTTTAGACAGAAGTTTCCGTGGATGATGATGTTTGCTGATGATATCATGATCTGTAGTGAGAGTAGGGAGCAGCTTGAGGAGAACCCAGAGAGATGGAGATATGCTCTAGAGGAATGAAAGTGAGTAGGACAAAGACAGAATACATGAGTGTGAACAAAAGGAAGGAAAGTAGAGTGGTTAAGATGCAGGGAGTAGATGTTACAATTGAAATACTTGGGATCAGCAGTTCAGAGTAATGGTAATTGTGGAAGAATTGGTGAAGAAGAGAGTTCAGGCAGGTTTGAATGGGAGGAGAAGAGTGGCTGCAGTGATTTGTGACAAGCAGGTACCAGCGAGAGTAAAATGGAAGGTTTTGGGTTTTGGGTTAGGGTTTGGGGTTTTGGGATTTTAAATTTACTGTTCTTTGTCAATTTACTTTCAGTTCAATAAATCATGACTTCTATGGTATAAGTTTTTCTTTTGATGAAATTTATGCTCATAAAATATTCATTAAAATACTGAAAATGCATAAGGAAAAAAAGATGTGTCCACTGGAAACAAAACCTTTCTACAAAAAAACATCATCTATCTGTGGAGAAAATGCAACAAAATTTGAAGCTAAAGCATAAAATGGTCACCACAAATATATCCTAGAGCTATGAACATGTCAGCTGGAGGAAAATGGATTTAGATTAAAGAGTAAAATGATTTAGATTAAAGAGTAAAAAAAGTAAAAGCATCTAACAACATCTCGTAGGATTTTTACAAACTCAAAGGAAGGAATCTTAACGGTAATACATTTAGCTATATATTTAAAAATTAAGTTTTTTTTCTTAGTTTTTTTCTTCAATTTATTGTTGTAGCAGAAACTTAGATTGCTCTAGAAGCACATCATAGCAAAGCCCTTCAGTTGAACAAATAAATTTAAAGATTCTTTTAATGGAAACCAAACCTTTTAGATAACATTATTTTTAAGACTGCATCTGCAGACACTGAAATATTTATTCATTGCTTATAGAGAAAAGGCATGTATCTACTTCCCACAAGTTCTTCCCCTAATGACAGATTAAATCACTTGCAGCATTCCTCATGTATTTCAACTCAGCATGAGCCTAACATTCACCCAGGAAGGGCTTTTGAGAAGTGGATAAGGGCGGCTGGATTACATTTTATTTTGCAGGTAGTTGTAGTGGTTCACATGCTCAAATAATGTCAAACATGAAGCCTAATCCACAGCGAGTGCCCCACTAGTATGACTTAAAATGCTTGTTTTAAAACAAACACTGTAATGTCCACACATAATTTTTTTATGCCTCATTAACAGAAAGAAATGACTGCTGCCTTTGTAAAGACTATATGAACTGATAAGCATGAGTAGCAAAGACCCAGTCAAACATTAGGACACTTACACACAAAGGGTTTACCCAATAATCTTTTTTGTCTATTATCCACATTTTAAAATAACAGTGAATAGATTTAAGCTACCCAATAAAACAAATGGAATAGCGGTTGATCATTTTCTCAGTCAGATTTATGAGAGGTTGCTGGACAAGGAAACACCTCAGGAAACAGTTGCTGATGTGAAGCAGAGGTGGAAGGTAGATTTTTGGCTCTTGGCATTAGGTAGACCTTTGCATCCTGGTACCTTGCAGATATCAGCTACCCAAAAGGTGCCTTGCACTTTAAAGATACCTGCCTTGGTACCCTGACCAATGGTGGCCTAGTACTCAGGGGCTTTCTGATTGAAAGGTCCTGGTTTCAAGTACCAGACCAGCATGTACCCTTGAGCAAAGTATAGTCCCTCAACGGCGCTCCATATGGGTTAAATACAGAGAAATATTTAGTTGTGGTGCACTGTGCACTTCTTTTCATCCAGGACTAACTACACACACACATACACACACAGACACACACGTGCGCACGCACATACAGTTTTGTTATATTAAGTTATTACAGTTTGTTCCTTGTTCCTAATTGTCCCTCAAACTTGACACTCTTCACTGTCACTCTCCTTAAGCTCGTTGTCCTCACTGTCAGAAGTAATGAGCCTAACTACTCCATTCTTGCTAAGAGCAATATGCTTTTCAATCTATGACTCAGTCTTTATTTCCCTACCACACTGAAGCAGGTAATCCTGCATTGTTCCCCTGTATTTTGCTGTTTTTCTTTTAGACTTTACTCAAAACCCTGTGCATTCATTAAGACTAAAGTTACAACAAAAAAAAAATCTAAAAATGTTTAATAGTTTATATTGTCTTCTTGAGTTTTCCCATAAAGAACATGTTTGGTAACATTAAAATAATGAGAAAGTGACACTGTAAAGTCAATTCAAAAGCTGGTAAATGTTGCTTTTATTTAACATTGATGATTCTTGTTTTCTTTAACAAGAACATGTTTACCATATTACACAAAACAGAGAAAAAAATATTTCTGTTAGTTTTTCAATATTCACAGAAAATGTAGTTAATTAACAGTTAATTAACAATACTGATGAAGAGAGTGTAACATCAAGACCTCAGAGTTTGACAGCCAGTGTAGCCTGAAATATTGCACTCAATCAGATTTCCCATTTCACAGCTCTAGAGAGAGGGTGCTGTGTGTTGAGTAGTCCCATACTTTCTGGCAAACTCTGGATAGTCTTTCAAACATTGTTCTTCATGATTAATTGCCACCATTTGTAAGCTAAATGTATTTCCAAATGATCATTTATCCTTTAAGCTGTAACCACTGATCTCCATAGCTCATTTATAGTGTTTCTTAGTGCCTCACCTGTATTTTACCAAAATGTAAAAACTAAATAAATAAATAAACAAAGGGTGTGGACAGCATTGTCAGAGGACCTATTCTCATTCCACTTTCTGATGAATGATCCATCACAGCGGTGCTCACTTGGAAATCCAGTCACTGACTATTTATTTTGCATCCTTTTACTAATTTATGTAATTTTACAGTGCTACAGTTTCAGCCTAAATTACAGTTATTACCTGACAGATGAACTTATTTTAAATATTGAGATCTACTCTTATGGTTCCCATGTAGAAATAAGCAATTATGACCAGTTAAGAATCAGTTGAGTCCTCCCTGTGTATTCCTATCCACAGCAAAAAGATCCCCCTTTATTGAATTTTGGCATAGAAAATATAGGAACCTATGAATTTGTAAAAGTGAAGATTCTTGTCATCGTGAGTACACAGCACAGCACACAATGAACCACAACGAAATTGGACCTCTGCATTTAACCCATACACAAACACACACACCATGCAGGAGGGGGCAGCTATGAAAGCACCGAGGGGGCAGTGATGCTCAAAGGTACCTCAGGGCAACCTACTGGTAAGGGGTTTGAACCAACAATCTTCCTGCGGCCAACTCCCTAACCACTAGGCCACCGCTGCCCACGGTAACATATGTATTTACTATGTTGGTGTTTTTTGTAATTCAGATGATTTAATATATGCTAGATTGTTTTATGACCTGCATTGCTGATTTTATAATTACAGCACAGTGCTGTACATTCATGCTATACAGTTCTCTATATACAAATATGTTTTATAGATACAATAAGTAATAATGGCTTCAGTTAATTCAGTTACTTATTTATTATAGTGATGTTGCCTATAGGGGGACTATGCACAATAGTTCCTTAAACTATTTGTAAAAAATTTGTATATATTTGTATATCATAGCTATAATATAGTATAGTAATGTCAGAGCATGTTTAAAGCCAGTTGCTGCAGATCATTGTCATTATCAAATATCTGACTATATGAATAACTGATTTTGTCAAGCATCAGCAAAAGACCCTGAGCACAGGGATGTGGAGCAGAATAAGTGCTCTGAGGTGACAGAGCTCCATCCAATGCCTTTTTGATTCTGAACTAATAATCCAAAAACAGTACCTGACCTCACTAATGTCTTTGTGGCTGGCTGCACTCAAATGCATGAGACAGAAATTTCCAGCATCTACTGTAAAGTATTCCCAAAAGACTAGTAGCTGTTCACACTCCAGCAAAATCCTGTTTACACTTATACTCTTCATTTCAACTTTTGATTATCTCCTTGATTACGAACATTTGGACATAGCATGTTTTAGCTTTTTAGCTGTGATTAGCTTTCCAACACTGAAGCTGTAAATTTAGCAGTGTCCATCTATCCATTTATACATGTACAGTACTGTGCAAAAGTTTTAGGCAGGTGTGAAAAATGCTGTAAACAAAGAATGCTTTCAGAAATATAAATAATGATTGTTTATTTTTTTCAATTTCCAAAATGCAAAGGAGCGAACAAAAGAAAAATCTAAATCAAATACATTTTTGGTGTTACTACTTTTTGCCTTCAAACCAGCATCAATTCTTCTAGGTACACTTGCACAAAGTCAGGAATTTTGTAGGATTATAGTCAGGTGTATGATCAACCAATTTTACCAAACAGGTGCTAATGATAATCAATGTCACACGTAGGTTGAAACACAGTCATGTTTGGAACAACCTACCAGCCGAGTTCCTTCAAAAACTGTGTGCAAGTGTACCTAGAAGAATTGATGCTGTTTTGAAGGCAAAAGGTGGTCACACCAAATATTGATTTGATTTCTCTTTTGTTCATTCACTTCATTTTGTTGATTGATTAAAATAAATGATTAACACTTCCATTTTTTAAAGCATTCTTTGTTTACAGCATTTTTTCACACCTGCCTAAAACTTTTGCACAGTACTATATGTAGAGGCATAATTATTTGGGAACAATTACACAGTTCCACTTCTACAGATATGCACCAAAAAACTACTGACTGTGCCTATTTTACAAAAACAATTAACCCAAGACTCTTTACCATTAAACCTGTTTAAAGCAACTAAGATAATAATCCACATACATGGTGAACAAAATATGCTTATAATGAAGTACTAATTTGATGTTTTCAGAAAAAAAGGAAAAAACAAATAATATAACCTATAATCATGGATTGACAATTCTAATAACCTTGTTTTTTGGCACAACTCTATGGCTCCACTATTGGATTTTTCCATTTTTTGACAAAGAATCACAAATTATTGGTATCTTATTGGAACTTTAGATGCTTTTTGAGGTAAAATAGTTAAATACAAATAGTTCAAATTAAATCCTCTTGGTCTCTACCTAAGGGAAGCGTAGAAAAGTATAGGGACATTGGCTAGTTTCTTGTCATCTGAAAGTGTAAATGATCAGTTTTTATTTACATATTTAATTGTATTACTATTTACAAAAACACCTTATCATAATGTTGGAAATGATTCCCTTTTTAAACAATTTTTTCTCATAATTTACTTGTAAATTGTGCCAAAAAGCAAAATGATCAAAAGAACATAGTTTTTCCACATAAAATTTTATAGAAAAAGGCAATATAATCTGAAAATAAATATGTTTTACTACATGACAGTCAGATGTTAAAATGTAACATATTTACAGGGAGTAAATAAATAAATCAAATATACCAAATTAAACTAAAACTAGGCATTCTCTTCTGTGATGACAAAAAATTACATAAAGGTTGTGGGGGTTGGTGGCATGTGATTCCTTTGGCTATGTTTTATTCTTAAAGGTATGGAGCATTCATGGCACACACACAGGACCTTCAGTCTTTACCTTTCACACTAAAAACACTTTCTCGTGCACACACACATCACAAAACACAATATTTATGCACCGACAACATTTTGAGGAAAAATAGAAGAAAAAAAAAGATCAATTGTGGGAATGTTATCTGCAGCTTAAAAAAATATGTAGACGCATTTTCTGCCACTAGATGTTACATAACACTGCACATAAATAGATCCAATTAAATACAGAGAGCAAGAATACTGAAAACATACTAAAGATCTTAAATTATGCATTCTATGGTGAAAAATAGCAAAGGGATAATAGCAATGAACATTCATTCAGCAAATGACCTTATGTTTTAAAATTTTCCATGTTATTTTTCACTGCAGGCTGTATGCAAAGAAAACCTAAACAATAAAAAAAAAAAAAAAAAAAACAATTTCACACAAGCTACCACAAACAGGTCATTGTAATCTCAAGTAGTCATCTGTCTTTCAGTAAAGAATATAGTCAAATCACAAAATCAAGGCAAAGTGGTTTCCGTTCTGAACATCCCTTTATGAAAGCAGATATGCTCAAGTCCTCTTCAGTCTATCTGAGCGGACAATGGCAGGGTGCAACACCATATGATGAAAGTGCACCTGAAGATCTCTCACACCCAAAAAGATTTCTCGTTGCAGATACTGAAATCCTGCATAAGTTGTAAAAAAAAGTCATCCAAAAGCTGACCACAAACTCTGCTGTTGTTTGAATGTTGAGAGCCTGTTCATGTCTCTTTCATGTCTCTAATTTAATGTCTGTTGCTTGGTTTATGAATACATAAGGAAAAAACTCCACTCCAAATCCAGTGATCTGATGAATCAATGTGTAATTTTGATTGTTATAAATGACACATTGCTGTACCACTTGACACAACCAGTCCTTATCATTAGTCTATTTAGCAGCAATTAATTCTTCTTGTATTGTACCTTTTAGTCTGTATATTTATGCTTAATATACACATTTTTGGAAATATACAGTGGCACATATTGGTTGCTCTCTCATGCACACTTTCAGTCAGTCCAGGGGAATGCTTCCAGAGTCCAGAGTTGAAAGGTCAATGTTTAAGGTTCAAAGTGCTGTGCTACGAATCATAAGTGAATAATCCTTCACATAAATATATTTATATATATATATATATATATATATATATATATATATATATATATATATATATATATATATATATATATATAGTACTGTGCAAAAGTTTTAGGCAGGTGTGAAAAAATACTGTACACAAAGAATGCTTTCAAAAATGGAAGTGGAATCATTTATTTTCATCAATCAACAAAATGCAGTGAATGAACAAAAGAGAAATCTAAATCAAATTATTATTTGGTGTGACCTCCTTTGCCTTCAAAACAACATCAATTCTTCTAGGTACACTTGCACAGTTTTTGAAGCAACTCATTTGGTAGGTTGTTCCAAACATCTTGGAGAACTAACCACAGATCTTCTGTGGATGTAGGCTTCCTCACATCCTTCTGTCTCTTCATGTAATCACAGACACACTCGATGATGTTGAGATCAGGGCTCTGTGGGGGCCAGAAGAATTGATGCTGGTTTGAAGGCAAAAGGTAGTAACCACCAAATATTGTATATATTAATATATAAATACTTTTATATATTTTGCAAATTGATAAAAATAAACAATCATTATTTATATTTTTGAAAGCATTCTTTGTTTACAGCATTTTTTCAACACCTGCCAAAAACTTTTGCACAGCACATACATATATATATATATATATATATATATATATATATATATATATATATATATATATATATATATATATATAAGAGAGAGAGAGTGAGAGAGAGAGAGAGAGAGAGAGAGAGAGAGAGAGAGAGAGAGGCAGATCTTCATTCATCTCCTCCTTGGTTTGTCACATCTGGAATAAAGAAAACACCAAAGGCTCTGATGCACACCTTGTTTTCTTAATCAAACTGTGAATTGTAATTATACAATGATTAATACAATGGCCTCTCACACACACACACACACACACACACACACACACACACACTGACCTGCATGTCCTCTCATTGAGCTCAAGTTGCTTTAGTTTGCAGTCGGCCTCTGAGTGCTTGCAAGAGCACTGACAAGTCTCTGGGTCTTGAATAAAAAGTCTTTTTCTCCTCTCAGAACAGGTACTACAGCATGGTTTACATTGGCTACTACAATCAGAGAAGGAGAGAGAAGGAGAGAAAGAGAGCGGCAATTGATTTGAACATCATTTGAACACTGTTCATTTTTCATGTTAATCAACCAACACGCAGATCTGACCCCCACACCCCCACAGGTGAGTTTTTGCAAGCAGTGAAATCAGGACTCAAGCCAGAGGCTTGGCCAGAAGCTATGGAATTCCCCACCTAATAGCACTTAAAAGGGGTTGGCTGAGCATGGCATGCACCTGCAAGCTCCTTAAAGGTGAGAGACATTAAATAAGTAAAACCAGTTGAGTTTGCAAACACATATTCACACTGGCACACACGCAACAATCTGACTAGCAACTAAACAAAAAATAATAAAAATGAATAACACTGTAAGAAGGAAATCAGACATTTTAAGTCCATTTTAATATTCAGTGCTACCTTTATTTTGTCTTTCAGGCAGTGATGGTCCCAAAGGACATGACGGACATTAACAGTTACACATTAACAACAAAAAATAAACTTAATCTGAGTTGAATTGTTTTTTAATTACACTGCCAAATCAGAAACATTTTCAGTAACTTGCTTAATTTTAATGTTATGAGGGAAATAATTAAGCTCATTTGGAAGAAACACCATTTCTTAACGCATGACACAAATTAATTCATTCTCAAGACTGGCTTCCAGTTTATTATGAGCGTTTAGGCTAGTTGGTATTTAGGCTAGGTTCAGATTAATTTAATATCTATAGAATATTTTCTACATTAGGCAATCAAATTCATGGATCAACCTGAATCAAATTAATTGATCAAATTAAACCCACAGAAACACTGAATGCATCCTTTCATTCTTCTAACAAGCTAATCCAGTCCCAGATGTCATGGTCAAATAGTAATGCAAATAAAAAGAATAATATGATTAATCAAAGGTTAGTCTTTAAGCACAGAATGAACCTGTATTCAGCGTAATCCAAACAAGGTCATGGCCACACCCTACTCAAACGCCAGATTAGATTTCCATTCAAGCAAGTCACTTCAACACTGAAATCTGAACCAGCAATTACAGATGTCTGATTTGTGAGGTCTTAACATTTTATTTCACCTGAATATGTAAAATCATTACAAAAATGTTTTTACTAAAGTAGAAAAAGAATATTACTAATCTTGATCATATGACCTGCATATGATGTTTATAGAAAATATAGTCAGCTGCATAATGACATTGTTAAAATGCACTCAAGCCATTGGATTACAGTACGTTTAATGCTTTTCTTTTATTTCTTTAGCTTTTTGTTTCGTGTGTTAGACAGGTTTTTGTACATGGGGGAAACATGGACACCATTTTTCTGCTTCACTGTGGTACATGGTAATGTCACAGTGTACCCTAGCTCCACCCCACCTGTATTGGACTACAACCCTGCATGCACTCCATTTCCCCTGCAAGCAGTTCAAAACAGAATTTTCACAAAGCTTTCCGTTGTTACAATAGACATTTCCAAATTTGTGTGGATTCTACTGTGGAGATGTTTGTAGCCAAACTTTAGACATAAGTTCAACAATGCTAATTTGCCAACCTCTACAAATCTTTTAAAAAAACATCTGCCATTTTCTGATTAATTCACATAAGTTTAGATGCAAGTGTGTTGTCTTATTTTACAAGCTGTAATACTGTTAAGCATTTCATGCAATTTTTTCAGTTAATACCAGGGTAACCTGTGTGTTAGCACCACAGAGAGAAAAGAACATAATAGGAACATAATAAATGGAATTTCAAGCAGACTTAATACACGTAAAATATGAATGAAAGAAAAAATTGCCTAAATTTTGCGAAGGACCGTGGTTAGACAAAATAGGGGGGTTTAAACCCCCCTTCAGTGGTATGCTGAACCCAAGTGACATGTTGTGGCAGGCCCTGAAACCGTAAAATCTTCCAATGTAACAGAAATAAAACATTTTGTGGAGAATACACAAAATGTCTCCACAGCAATGCCAAATATATGTTCTCTTACCATGTTACCACGCATTTAATTTTAGTTATTGCTGCAAAAAGTATCACAAAAAGGTGCTTAGCTTAAGGGCACAACTGCTTTTTCATATGGGTGCTATAAGTTTTCGTGAGTTTCAACCTTTAAAATCCCAGTCAGCACAAGTAATGTTCAGCTCAATTAATACTAGTCAAGTGATCGTGTATTTACCCAGGAAAAAAACTGCAAAATTATGTTACACTAAATCTCAACTTAACAAGGAACAAAGACCAGAAAACCCTCAACAGACCAGAATTATTATACATTGATTATAAAAAAGTTTTGCTTTGCTTGATTATTAAAAGTATTAAATATTATTAAAAGGGTAAAAACAATGACTATTAAAAAACATTATTGGATAAGTAAACCTGCTACAATTTCTGGGGGCATCTTCAATTTTTAAAAAAATATCCAGTGGTTTCTATTTTAATCATGCCAAGTTCTAGCTTCAATAGCATCCTAAATCTACCTTCTTCACTTGCATTGTTTCATGCTCCCTTAATTATTTTTTTCTGAAAACACAAAAGGCTCCATTTTAACATTTGAAAAGTTAAATATGAATTTGCATTAATGAGCTGGAGAGGATATAACGTCAGAAACATTTTCACAGTTAATCAGTTTATAGAGGCTTTGCAACAAACTGCCTTTCCTGGTCGCCATGGTAACCTAGTTGCTATCCTAGTTAGCTAGCAAGATAACGAAATATTAAAGTAAACAGTACTAAACGTTTAAAATGGCAGCCTCCATTTGCATGTCATGACAGCTTGTCTTGCTTATTTCACATTCTCAAAAAAGATAATAGGAAAGGAAGAACCTTTCAGGGTGCCTGTGCAGCTTCACTGCTTGGTTCCCCTAATGCATTTAACTTGGTGGCTAATTACCTAAAACTAAATCCACCCAAGCAATTGTCAACTAAGCTAGAGATAGCTAGGATAGCTTTTAGCCAGGTTAACTGGCATAAGACCTTACATGTTTAAGTTAGGTCAGTAGGCAGGGCAGAAAAGCATCTTTGTAGAGTGAGTGCTGTGGTTGGTCACCCACCCTTCCCCTCCCCAGCTTTGTGTAAATCTTTTAGGTGACCTATTTTGACAAATACATCAGACAAATGATGATTCACCAAAGAATGAGGAGTTTGTAACACAGATAATAATACAAATAGCAGTCCTTTTTCTCATTATACCAAAGGCCGGCTATGTCCACCAAGAAAGTGCCAAACCACAAAGTTAATAAACAGTAACATCTCAGAACAAGCTATCTGTCCATTTAGGAGGTGAGAAAAAAAATTAAATAAATAAAAAGATAAAGATCTCAAAACATTGCTACTCAAATAAGTCAAAAAAGAGACAACAATGTGGGGAAAACTTGTATAAATAGAATAGAGAAAACTACATTTAAGAGAAAGAGAAATTACATTTAAGACATAGCACGCAGGACAGACTCAATACTGACAAGGGCATGATTTCAACACAAATCCTCAAAGATTAGTACCATTATTTGTAAGCCATGCAACTGGGAAGAGTGCTCCGTTACCTAAAACCTATAGAGCTAGATTTGTAGAGGCCATTAGTGATTTCCTATAAAAGAAACCACTGAACAAATAAAGGGAATGGTCAGTAACATATACTGTAGCCCAGTGGTTGTACATCCTGGTCCTGGATAAAAACTCTGCCTGATTCTGAAACATAATTATTTAAACTACAGAAACCTTGTTAATCAGCTAAACAGCTAGATCAGGTTTCAGGAGCAGGAGAGACTTTAAACGGTGCAGGCCCAATTACAGGCCCAGGATTGAAAACCACTATTAAGATAAGCTGCATGCTACAAATTCAACCACAATTAGCAAATCTTAAAGTGAAAACCTATTAAACCTATTGCCACCTTAAAGTAAAAATTGATGGGGGTTGCAGTTGAGGTCTGGAATATAATTACTTTAAACAAAGTGAAGCTGTGGTTGGTAATTGGGATAAATAAATGCAAGGTTGGATTAATTAAGGAGGCAAAATATCTCCTCCCAAATTAATTTGATGATCAAGAGCATAACACTCATGTGCAGTTGGGTGGAAGTGAAGGCTGAGGTGACATACAAGTCCTGTTTTTTTTCACGGTTTTTCTTTCGCTTTCTCTTTTGACCTTTCCCTTTGCCCTTCTGGGGTTTTCTGGAAAAGGAACAAAAACAACAACGAAGAACAAAAACTGAAATGGGACAGATGATGCAACTGGTCAGCCAAACAGTCAATATAGAGGAAAAAATAGCTGTATGCAGAAAAGAAATGGTGCAGTTGAACCAGCTCAGCTCACATTATCTGAACTACACTAATTTGAGTTCTTAAAGGTTATTAGGTCTTGTTCCAAACTAAGAAAAACTGTATGGAGAAGCAAGGAAATATGACACTGACACAAACATTGACAGATTTCATTATGATTATTTCATTATGACAGGTCCATTATGAATTTCATGAACCACAAATGAGACATGTGATATGAGATAAAATGAAGTCAAACATGAAGAAAAGGTAAAAAAAAGTAAACAGAATAAAACTAATCATGCCATGAAAAGCTCAAAATGGTGAATGGCATGATTGAAGGAACCCAACCATTCTTTGGAATTTGCTAATTAAGTGGATGAAAAACACCAGAGCTTGAATTTATGAAGCAAAATGTGAGGATTAATCTTGCAGAAAAACATTTAAGATACAAAGTCATTTTTTGCAAAAGGTGAGATTTCAGAAGCGATATCCTTTGGCTTTTAAGATATCAAACTCAGAGTCATCACTTACAGTGCCTTGCAAAAGTATTCACCCTCCTTGGCATTTTTCATGTTTTGTTGCCTCACAACCTGGAATTAAAATTGATTGTTTGAGAGTTTGCACCATTTCATTTACAGAACATGCCTACAATTTTGAAGATGTATTTTTTTATTGTGAAGCAAACAACAAATAGGACAGAAACAGAAAACATCAGCGTGCAAAACTCCCCCCCCCCCAAAGTCAGTACTTTGTAGAGCCACCTTTTGGGGCAATTACCGCTGCAAATCTCTTTGGATAGGTCTCTATGAGCTTGCTACATCTTGCCACTGGGATTTTTGCCCATTCCTCAAGGCAAAACTGCTCCAGCTCCTTCATATGGGATGATTTTCCCTTGTGAACAGCAATCTTCAAGTCTGACCACAGATTCTTAATTGGATTGAGGCCTGGACTTTGACTAGGCCATTCCAACACATTTAAATGTTTCCCCTTAAACCTCTCAAGAGTTTTTGCAGTATGCTTTGGGTCATTGTCCTGCTGGAAGGTGAACCTCCGTCCCAATCTCAAATCACAGGCAGTCCGACACAGGTTTTTCTCAAGAATATCCCTGTATTTAGCACCATCCATCTTTCCCTCAACTCAGACCAGTTTCCCAGTCATGCTGCTACCACGTTTCACTGTGGTGATGGTGTTCTTGGGGTGATGGGATGTGTTGGGTTTGTGCCATTTTCCTTGGTGGCCAAAAAGTTCAATTTTAGTCTCATCTGACCAGAGCACCTTCCTCCATAAATTTGGGTAGTCCCCACATGCCTTTTGGCAAACTCAAAATGCGCCTTCTTATTTTTAATGAGGCCCCTTTTTTTTTCTGGCCCCTCTTCCATAAAGCTCAGCTCTATGGAGTGTACAGCTTATTGTGGTCCTATGGAAAGATAATCCAGTCTCTGCTGTGGAACTCTGCAACTCCTTTGGGGTTACCTTTGGTCTCTGTGCTGCCTCTCTGATTAATGCCCTCCTTGCCTTTTATAACCCAACCCTGACTTGTACTTCTCAACATCTTTGTCCCTCACTTGTTTTGAGACCTCCTTGGTCTTCATGATGTGATGCCTCTTGCTTAGTGGTGTTGCAGCCACTGGGGCCTTTCAATAAAGGTGGGTTTATACTGACAGATCATGTGAAACTTAGATTGCACACAGGTGGACTTCATGAAGGTAACTGTTTGCACCAGGTCTTTTTAGAGGCTTCATGGCAAAGGGGGTGAATACATATGCATATGGCAATTTTCAGTTTTTGGGGTTTTTTTTATTATTCTTTTTTATATATTTTTTTCTCATTTTACTTGACCAACTTAGACTATTTTGTGCAGATGTATAATAAATATAATAACATAAAAATAGTAACATCCACATAAAATACGATTAAGAAGCATTTAAATTACAGGTTAGAATGTAACAAAATAGGTAAAAAACCAAGGGGGGGATGAATACTTTTGCAAGGCTCTGTAGGTCCTAATGACCCACAAAACATTTTACCACACACTCCACAAAAGCAACACAGATCAGTCATGAAGGAACATCATACATGTGTTGACCTCCACAGTGCCTAAAAGCAAGGAATGACAGGTTACTTATAGAGAAACGTCAAAGTATAGAAGCTAAATTCGAAAGCACAAGACACTGAGACACTCTGAAAATCATCAGAGACTATGAACTCTATCACCTCACTGTTTTACCTTAGATCATAAAAAAGAGAACTGGGAGCACTGCTCTCAGGAGTGTATGTGGAGGTCACTGACTATGTAGCTGTCACTCACCTGTGCAGCAATAACCTTGACACATAGAGGGGCAATAAAGAAAAATGCATCAACAGTCACTGAACCTCAGGGAACTGGTTATTATGCTGTTTCAAATAATATTTGAAGCTCATAATATTTATGGATGTTCTACATGTAACATGAGCTTCACTGTTCAACCATACAGTGTGTTGTGTAGCCCCTATCACCAAAATAATTTGTTTAATAAAGGCAAAAATGTAAATCTAGATGCTGATGAGGATGAGAAATGCCATAGATCACAAACAACATAACAATGTTTGTTATACAAAGGGAACAGAGAAAAAGACAAGACTAGAAGACAAGAAAAAAATAAATATATGTAGGTGGATGTGATTGTATGTTCAAGAGATAAGGACAGACTGTAAGAGGAAGAAAAAGAAAAGAAGCTAAAAAGACTAAGGAGATCACTGTCTTGCTGAGCACGAAGAAGACAATGGTGAACCAAAAATGGCTGCACTTACTTTTCTGTCTTGTCTTGAATATCTTTCTTCAGCCTGAAAAAGAGAGAGAAACAAAGACTGAGACATTACATCATCATCCTGTGTTTGTCTGTTTGGATCTTTTGCACATCGACTACAGCTATGCCCATGGTGCCCGTAAAACTATGCCAGGATAAAAGGATGACATTTGCTGCATGACAATTGAGTTATAATAAGGCTCTGTAAGATATGAATTTTTACACATGACTTTTTTAAAAATGTAAAATATTTAAAACATGTGTTGTGTTAGTGTTAGTGTTGTCATAACAGATTCATTACATACCTGCATTGGCATTCAATGTGTTCTGTGAAGCTCATTAAAGAGATGCCTTTGTTGCGAAGGGGTTTGATCCGTTGTACCTATAAAAACAGATGGAGCCTTACAAAGTCATTATAAAAAAAATAAAATTAAAAATCACAAGTTTGTCTTGGTTACACTATATGACATCTATAAGAAATCCATATTTTAACAACTTGACATGAGATCTGTTTAGTTTATTTAGTTCCCTGTAAATCATTTCAGATACCTAGAACCTGTTGTAATTTCTCATGGTCTAAGCAACACCATCATTGTTTTATAGAGTTGTGATACTGCCTCTAGCTGGCAATAAATCTTAAAAGAAGAATTATTTGTAAATGGAGTCAGGTGAATAAAGTCAGACTGGGGATAATTTAAGAGAGTAATAATAGAGTTACAGAAAAAAGATGAGCAGGGGACAGACAAACAAGAAAAAAGAGTGCAAGAAAAAAAAACAGGATTGCTTAAATCAATGCCTATAAATTATTCTCTATAAAGTCCAATAGTTTAAAGTCAATTGTCCAAAAGACTACCCATTTAATTAATCCTACTTTAAGGATGTATACTTTATTGACAGTTCAGACGCAGATACACAGTTGTCCTTAAGAAAATAGTGCCAATAGACCAGTGCGAACAGTCACACTAAGGCCTCTGTGCTCAATGCAAAGCAACCACTATACTGGTACAGAGGCCAGTAACTGGCGGTGGAGCAAAGAAACTGTGTTTTTGTAAATAACTGATCTTGCAAATGCAACCAAATCCCCTAAGCAATATTTCAAAATCTAGTGCTAATCCCTTTCAGAAGAGGAAAGGGGGACTATCATTTGATTAAGGCTAGTCACAGTGTGTAGGCTAGACACCTAACATTACACTAGACCCCTACCTCTACAGAATGCCATGAATTAATATATGATTTTTACTTGATGAATAATTTTTAACTTGACTTTTTTTATCCTACTAATTTTACTCAGCAAAAACTTGAAATATACCAGTCTGCAGAGGTTTCCCAAAGAAACTGAAAAAAAGTAATTAAAATTAATACTTATACAAATACCCAATTGAAACATTTAAAATTAAATAAAGAACTATGTCAAGCTTGAAGAACACAGGTCACTAAGATTATGTATGAGCAGCTCTCTGACCTCCATAGTGATGTTGCGTGTTATCACGGGTATGCACTCAAGCATCTCATCATTGCAGCAGCCAGCACAGCGCATAAGCACCACACAGGACGGAATGAAGATGTGCTCAATGTCGTCTGGATACTCCTGCTGAACCTCCACTAGCAGCTCCCTTGGTCGACACATCGACTTGTTGTATACTTCAGTAAAGGATACCACTGCAAAAGGAGAGAAATACACATTAAACAGTGCTTAACATTTAATCAAGCAGCAAAAACAAATGTTCATTATTCACTACAAGCTTGAGCTTGTCAGAAAACTGAATCAGATTGCGCATTACAAAAGTAGCTGCAGGGTGTGGCAGACTGTGATATCAGCTTTTCTCTTCTGAATAACACTATAGTCCCAAACAAGATTTACAATGCTGGATATGTAGTTCTTAAAGATTTGATTTCCATTGTAAAACTGAAATGAATTTCAGAATACTAATGTATCCTGCATTTACACCACCAGGGGGCTGCAAACATTACCTCAGTGATCTTTAGTGTGCTGTCTGAACAGTGAAGCAAGTTGACTACAGTATAAAAGCTGTATTTAGCCAACATCTTGCTCAATGATAAGATAACATGTTAATGTGACAAATCCTGACAAGTTGGGCCTATTGATATTATAAACCTCTCCTTCTCTTGGTATTCTGGCACATATTAACTATGCCTCAGATCCCCTTTGTATAAAGCCTACATATGTTGTGTGTGTGTGTGTGTGTGTGTGTGTGTGTGTGTGTGTGTGTGTGTGTGTGTGTGTGTGTTAATGTGAAAGTAAGGGAGCACTGTAGCACTTTCCCATCTAACAAAAAAGATTTATTACTAAAGAAAACAAGTCATGTAAGATAACACCTTCTGGTAAAAAAAGCAAATGGGAATTATGCAACTACGTAATTGTGCAAGTTCATTGCATTCAAAAAAAGACAAACACATGAACAGTACTCTTACAAAAGAAGTCATTGAGTTAGAATAATACTTCTAATTCATCATGATTTCTTCATAAATGTCAAAAGACATCCTAGACTAGTGTGTTTTTCCACCAGAGGGTGCCACCCTTATCTAAATCCTGGCAGGTGCAATACAAATGCAAAGCACCACTTCCTGCTGTATCTTTTGCTGAATAATTATCTTAAACCTACCATCCTGTGCACTTCCTCCATTCTCCTTGGGGATGTAGGCACTCTGTGGAAACAGAAGTGAATATAGTCCAAATTAGCAGATATTTATAGAATGGCATGAAATGTACAGTAAAAACAACAATAAAAAAGGTTGTCTTACTACTGATTAAAAATTTATTTTTTTTAATCAGTATTAAAAAGGTGAATGTTTTGTCCTAGTATTTTGTTTAAACCTCTTTACACAGTCAGCTGTGTAATATTAGTTTGTATAATATTTCTGGAAGCTCTTGACCCTAAGTTATAAGAAAAATACCCAGCCTTGCCCTTGCCTAAGCCCAGACTACAAATTTTGTTACTTTTTTCCATCACTAAAAGCAAATTACACTGCATGATGCAATGTATTTGAATCATTGCACCAAGTGTATTTGACTTTTTTTTCATCCTTATCATTTCTACAATAAAATGTTTCTATATTTTTATAATATATATTAAGAGCATCAAATGTCAGCATCAGTTTCAGCATCATTTAATAACTTGGAAAAAATCATCATAATGTTGGAGCAGAGAGCAGCATTGCACTAGCTGCATCAAAACACTAAAAACATACATACAGTGTTTGACACTGTCTTGAATGCAAAACTTTCTGTTTATACAAAAAGACATCAGATAATTGGTAAATAACTAGCTAGCCTGTAGGTCTATCCTATGAGGCAAGCTAGCCAAGTTATCCTTCTATCAAATGTGAGCACAATAGCACCCCCTTCTTGGTTGTTCTCCTAAAAATCTATTTGACAGTGTGGTCTTCATTACTTGTTAATAGATTATAACTGAAGGAATCAGATATTTTAAACTGTAATTACAGTCAAAAAACTCTTCAGCTATACATCCTATAGATGTAGAATAACCATAAATGTAAAACAGACTTCTTAAATGACAAATAATTAGAAGCCAGTTCTATAATGCATGTTATTTTTTTCTGCTTCTGAACTATTGCTTGATGATGAAAAACTACAGTTGTCCGTATTTGCCAATAATTTTATATAAATAATTAAGCAGCAATAGATCAGGGAATATACCCAACTCCTTGCTGCACAAACAAGCTATTTTGCTGCAATCCCTTCAGTCATTCCCAAAAGCCTACAAGGGACATAATTTGCAAATAAAAATTTTACACAGATTAGTGTTGCCTGTGTAATTAACCTAAGCATTTCCTGTCATCTTCTAAGTGAATTTGCTTAATGGTTGCTAATTCTCTGACAGTAAAAGGAAAGGACTGCTCCAAATAAGCCTTAATCTCATATTTCAGGACTTTGAAAAGAAGAACACAATGTATTAACCAAGTAGGTTTGCTAGGTTATAGGCTTCTGGGCTCTCTGGAGGGTGCAACTTTGAAAGATGATCTGCCATGCCTACTGGAAAGCCATCTGTACACGTAGGTATGTGTACAGGGCGATAAACTGTGAACACTGTGGAGGCATACAATAACTATATATATATATATATATATATATATATATATATATATATATATATATATATATATATATATATATATATATATTAATAACTACATCAATGTTAAGAAGGTCTAACAAGTTTTCATCCATCATAGCAACTGTAGCCTGCATTTACTGAGTAGTTCCACTGATAAGACTAGGTGGTGTGTTGAGCTCAGGGGAGCCAACTCAAGGTCTCTAAGCAGCCTCCATGTGGGCTAGTAACCCCTATCTTGACTGCTGGCAAAGCAACCTCCGGCCCATTTTCTCAAGCCCCCGCTTTGAGCTCAAGCCTGCGTCTTTAAACTCCCCCCAGCGTGGCCGGAATAAGGCCTTAACCAGAACAGAGCACACGGTCAAACACACAGTACACACACACAACAGTTCGGGGGTCTTTAACATTCAACTCAACTCCTAACTTACTAATGAACAGCTCGTCCCACACTCGGGTAGGTTTATTTAATGTAGCCACGCGTCTAGATAGACATAAACATGACCTCGCTGCAGTCACAAGGACATCCAATACTGGCATTAAACCGGGCAGAATAGCAGCACCCTAAGTGAGGAGCACCACACTTACCTTAACGGCTGAAAAATAGAGAAGCGTCACGCAAAACAGCTGCAGCAAGCGGACAGCAAAGTTCATGATTGAAAGGGCAAAGCGTGAAAGTCTGTTTAAAATCCTATCGGACGATAGGCGAACTTTTTCAAAAGCATGGGAAAGGGTCTCTGAAAACGGGGTAGACATGGGGAGAACTCCCTAACCGGGTCAACGAGCCTTAACTGGCGAATATCCCATTTTTTTCTCGTTTGGTCCCACAAGACACACACACAGGCGAGACACCTGGGGGGGGGACGGTCTCTCAGCCGTTGCTAACAGTTTTCAAAATATCCAGAAACGTGAGCACCCAGGAGGAAAATCCTCTCACATTGTTCTGAAGTAAACCGAGGTTTTCTTCAGGCGGTTTTACAATCCACATCACCGTGATAATCCCATGGTGGCCGTGTCACCCGTTTCCAAGTTCGTGTTAAATGGGGGTAAAAGAAAAAGGAGGGAGAAGGCGTCAGCGAGCCTCTCTGATGCAACTCCGAGCTCTGGCGGCTCCCTGAACACGAGCGCGTGAGTCAAAGGCTAGCTAGCAATTGCCGGCTAAAAAAGGCGAAGAAGGGTATCAGACCCGGCACAAGTGCGTCGTCAAAACGCAAAGAGTATCAAATCCCACTTCTTCTGGCGTTTCCGACACGCTGGACGCCTTTTGTCCCCTTTTCCCTTCTATAAGCTCCTGACACGCAACCCTGATGACACACTCAGCCTAACACCGTCTTCAGTTTCGGGCGACTTCAACTGTCGGTCACTCCTGCAGCGAGATTGAAATTCACAAAAAGAAGGCCTCTGATTGGACCGAGGGCGTGGGAGTGGGGGTGACTGTTGAATTTTTTTTTATGGTGTCAACGTGCGGTGCCGGTTTGATTGACAGCGTGGTCCTTAACGGAGCCATAGACGAATACTGACTTAAGTATCCAAAATGGGTTTCTGTTCATTCATTTTTTTTCTAAGTAATTTTCATTAGTGGCCACGATGCTGACACAATAAATTTCGCGTTATTTCCAGGAAAGGGAAATAAACCGACAATAGTGTTTAAAGCATTAAGAGCGTCAAAATCTCAAAACCAATAGATCCCATTTTATAGCGATTGTCTCATATTCCATACACCATCGTAACGCAACCTTACATGAACGATAGTTTCACGCTTGTAATGTTGTTATAATATTAATAATTGTTCATGATAAAAATAAACCAGACTACATCAGGGCATCGTGTATGCCTATAGTCCAGCCTATATGCTACGTGATGAAACAGCAGTGAGCTTCCTGCTGGGAAGGTTATGCGCACACGCACTGAGTTGAAATTATTACAGGAATCACATGACGGAGGAGTCGCTCGCCTTTTTCGGGGCCGGTCGCTCATCACGGAAAGAACGGTGGGTGATTAGGGCGTGATCAGATCGGTCCGCGTGTGTGTGTGTCCATCGCCACGTACAGGTGTGCGTGTGTGTGTGCGCGTGCGTGCGTGCGGAAAGACTGTCACTCCCTGGCGCGAGACGACCACGTGAGTGGCGATTGACCAGATCCAGCTGGGGTGAGAGACTCGTTGTCATGGCGAAGCGAAACAAAAATCAGAGCTGCTGGCTAACCACTTTCACTGTTTTAAGCGAAAACGGAATGTGTTTTCATGTAATATGGGGCAACATTTTAATAAAATGGACAAGAAAAGTCTATTAGTCACTCAGCTGCACATCGAAGGTCTAGCTCCATCGTCTTTGGTGCAGGTCTAACTTTCTAATGTGAAAATTAAGCCTAGACTCTGACTTTGATTTCTCATTGAGGGCTTGTACTGGATTAGATAAATTCTGGTAGTTTCTTTTTCTAGTCACTGGTAGTATATGTTTCAAAATCAACACCCACACACTTTCTTAAAAACCAGAAAACAACGAAATTATAGAATGCTCAGCAATATTGCAGCATTAACACCTTACTTATTAATCATATCGCGTGCATGATATGAAAACAAGTCCACACCACTTCACCATACTGCCCATGTAAAGAAACTCAAGCAGTAAAACGAAACTTTTTTGAAACATTTATTTGTTTGTGACCTCACCAAACAGCGCTGCATTTGATTTTAACCAAAGTGAAGAAATTTGACAATGTAAAAATTATGGAATTTTGAATAAACTCACACACGTAAGTGGAAACTGAAGGATATAAGACTTTTACAAAGCAGGCCCCAGCAGTGTCCCATCAGTCAGTAATGTTCAGCGCCCAGAAATCTAAATAACACTTTTTGTCACTGGATAATATTTTATAATGATAATATTTAACCAAGTACAGAAGCACTAAGCCAATAGATTCTTCTTTACTTCAGTGATTCTGAAGACAGAGATGAATGTAAATCTTAAAACCTTTACATTATGGCCACTGTTTTTGCTGTAACGCAAGACACACGTGGTTTGCGTAAAGCGTGTCCTTATTTCATATCTGATTATCAGTCTGCAGCGTAAGCTAAGCCTCCCCCATCCCGGGTTTTAAAATCATTCATGGTTTATTCGATTCATAAAGCTGTTGTTGCGCCCTCTCCCGGACTCACAGTGTAGAGCAAGTTACAACTTTTGATTTGCTCCTTTCTAGTCCTCAGGAAGAGGTTAGTTACGTGTTGCATTTATTTAGTCAATACTTGTACAATGAGCATTTTCAAATGTCCTGTTTTTCCTTTGGTAATGGGTTCAGCTGTTGCTCATACCTCTTACGTTTCAGCTTTGTTGTTTTGCGCGACCAACCACTTCCTTAAAAGTGAAAAGCTCCAAACAAACATTTTCCTGTACTGGTAGATGCAGCATATGCTAAGACGTTCCACTGTAATTCTCTGTAAGTGATGATTGTTTTTCACTGCTACTTAAATGGTAGTATGCCAGAATAATTAAATAATTGTCTGACAAAGATATTTCAAAACCATTTCCAAACCATGGACATGGCATGTGTTCTGAGAAGATTTTTAGTAATAACCTGTCTTACCTTTGGGAAAAGGTTTTGGACTCTTGATTATTTTGATATGATGATGCCAAGCAAGACATGCCTGTTTCTATTCAGCAGTCATACAGTGGAAGTGTAAATAATGAATTAATGGGTCTAGAACTTTCACATTTTGTTACTAAAAAAATGACTCACATTTAAAAGAAAGGTTTGTTAAAGAATCACCCACTGAAAGGGCTTCTTAGCTCTTCTTTGGCAAAGACACTTTCAGGTTTGTTAAAGAGTTTGAAATATTGTCTAATTCTACCTTTTATGACATTTGATCTGCCTTCAGGACAAAATAAATTAGTTTTAAAATGTCCTTTTCTCCCGGACATCACTATCTTCACACAGTTCTTCCTAACGGTGATTTCATAGACCTCATATCAGTTTTAGACATTACATAAAATGTTCCATGACAGTTGTGTCTTTGCAAATCACAGGCCTTATCCTGACTGACTCCCCCTATCTTATAGTATGTGTGTGCATATTTTTGTGTATTTTTTAGTATATATGTCTATTTATGTGTCAATAGTCTAAATTTTGTTAAAATATTTATTTAAAAGGATCAAAAATGACAATAATATAATATTATTATATTTATTTAACTTGGAAAAGCAACAATATATCTCCTTCTCTCATAAAGTTGCTAATGTTTTGCTTCCAAATAGCAATGAGGAGTATACATTATTTAACTGAGTGTGTGAATTTAAGGGTGGTATTTGTGGAGAAGGATTAGCACACGCCTCTTACTTAGTGTTTTGTCTGTGCTGTGGGAATAGCCTTGGACTGCTGTACTGTGTTAAATGAGATACTGTAAAGAAGAGAAACAACAAACCATCAGAAAATACAGAAGAAAGTGTGTACAGGGGAAAGGGAGGAGAGCTTGATGTTCAGTAAATCAAATCTTGAGGAGAGATATTTGCCTCATATCCTTTAGTTTTTTGCACATCAGAGTTTAATTGAAGAACAACAGAGAGAGATTGGAGTCAACTTACTGCTGACTTTGCTAGAATAACACCAGGGCCTAGCTAATGAGCTTTACACTCCCTTATTGTTGCTGAGGACATCCCTCTTCTAACACACACACACACACACACAAACACACACACACACACACTGTTTTAATACAGTAAATTCAGGACTTGGGACCATGGGACAACCCTTAGTAATAATATTATTTGTAATATAAAAATCTATAATATTTTAAAATCTAAAATAAGTGTTGGGTTTCAAGGCCATCAAAATTAAGTTTTATTTATGATATTGAGTTATTGAGTTATTATTGCAGTGGCAGCTAGTCATATTGTAGAAGTCTTCCTCTCTAGAGAGTTCCTGAGCTTATACTGTTTTAACTTTTGTTCCGACCAAACACCTGTCCATCAACACAATGCAGGAAAATCTGATAATCGCAGTGGAGGGTTTGCCATTCATTCCCATGTCCCTGTTTTAACTGGATTAACTCACCTTGATCGTTAACATTTTTTCCACAAATAAATTGATGCTGCACCAAAAGCAACTACCTCTCACTTATCCATAATTGTAAGATACATTTAAAAAGACACAATTTATAGACCCTTTGTGTTCAAGCATATCAGTTAGCACTTTTTTTTTTTTTCACTTTGTAGCTCCTTTTAAAAGTGTTTAAAATTGTAAAATTGTGTCACTGTCTGCTTCATCTACATCAGAGAGCATCCACAGTCTATACTCTCACTGCTCCCAGTGTGAATATGCGCAAAGAATTACATTGTAGAATAACATTGGGTTAACAACATCCTGTACCAATCCCTCAGAAGAAGAAGCTACTGTAGTGAAACCAGCTGAAAAAGTTCATGCTGACTAGGGTAGGAAGGTTTCTGAATACAATGCAGTTTAAAGGGGTTGCATAGCTGCAGATCAGTCAGGATGCCCCATGTCCATCATCAAAAATGTTTCCATGGGCATGTAAGCATTAGAATAGGTTTGGTTTAGGCAACAGACAAAGGTTTACTTTTACATCATTTCGACAGCTAGGTGCAGTGCCTGGGAGCACTCATAAGAGAGAGCACCAAGATGGTCTACAGAAAGAAGTCAAGCTGACAGAAGCAGTGTGATGCTCTGGGAAATATTCTTCTAGGAAATCTTTGATCTTGCCATTCATGTGGATGTTACATTTACACATACCACCTTTCTGCTGCTAGCATCTTGATCACACCTTCAAATGTATTGTGTATTCCAGGCAACATCCTGGATGTCAAAGCTAGATTTTTGCCATTAGTGAGAAATTTAAATGCTATGTCTGAACTGTGTATCCAAGTTTCCATATGTAATAGTAATACTGATAATACTACTTAGAACTAAATGCTTAGTAACTAAAAAGAAACGTTTGTGCTTTATCACTTTCTAAAAATAATACAAACAGAAACACAGACATATATAAAAAGTGCATTTGCTCAAAAATTTACATAAACTCCCCTGACATATATGTTACTATGGAATAGAATACACCTACATTTAGTCACACACACCTAACCTCCATGTTCCTCTAGAAAGTCGCTGAACAATGATCACCATTATGTGGCAAAGCCTCATACCATGAGATTATCATTGAGAGAAAGAGTGTGTAATCTTACTTTCAGCTTCACTGATATTATCCAGTAACATAAGAATGCCAGACTGTGTGCATGCCAAAATGTATATAAGGAGAGTGAATGAAAAAGACTGCAGACTACAGTCTAAGAAAATACAGGATACATTGGCATTGACTCATATTGTATTTATGTGCTCTTTGTGCTAAATCTAAGGCTTAGTTTTTTTCTGTTTATCTTTCTATCTTATATTTTTTTTCTGTTTTTTATAGCTCTTGGGCAAGCACAAGCTAATACTAGGTTTACTGGGTTTGATACATTATATGAATCAGAGTAAACCTAATTCATAAGGCAATCCGTTTGAAAAAAGAGATTTCTATAGATGGGAAAGATCAAATATCGCAAATCTGTGAAAATTTGTGCATTTTCCTGGTCAATAGTATAAACCAATTCTAATTATTATATTATAGCATTATATTACAAGGATATTGTAAAGTATTGGGTCTGCTGAAGGAAATCTATACAATAATATATGAGTGCAATGAGTGCACCTCCTCTGAAAGGGACCCGCTAAACCTGAGGGCAACAAATGTGTGTGTGTTTGTGTGTGTGTGTGTGTGCGTGTGTGTGTGTGTGTGTGTGTATGTGTGTGTGTGTATGTGCTGTGTTTGCTGGTTCCCTGTAATGTGATTAACCACATTAACCATTTTTGATGACTTGATGTCTTTTGTTTGTTACTGATATTAAGTAAATATCTTATACATATTCTTGCATAGTTTGTTATAACTGTATTGATTTAAAATCTCAATAATGCTGTTGGTCCACCAGACCCATCAACACTGGCTTAGTAACAAATACATGAACACCAGACAACACAAGATTTCTGAAATATTCAGTCTTCTGATTTTTTTACTTTGTTAAACAAAAGGGACTGTTTGTCATTGTGAACACACCACAGGACAACACTCAGTGCACTGCAATGAAAAGCTTTCTCTGCATTGGCATTTAAGCAATAAGCAACCATACTAGTTAATCAAAAGACCAAATAGCTGTTTTAATTGGCTGCACTGCATTGTGTCTCATTCAAAAAGCAGGCTGGACAGTGTGGGGCTATAAGCTGTATAGACAGGCATATGTAATGATGTTCTCATGAAATCACAAAAAATTAACTTTAACCTTCCTTAATATGGATTCTTTAATGAACAAAACCACAACAGACAAACCCCAAACCTGAGGGTTACAGTCAGCATTAAATGTAATGGGACATGCAGCATTTTTATTTGTTTTGAAAGACAATACTGGAATACTTTGTTTCATGTATTGCTTTTATGTTCCCGAAAGAAACCTTTCATATTCCAGTTGTGTAAATCCAAAAATGTATTCTGGTTTTTCAGACCTCTTCCATCTCTCTGATGTTGCAGAGAAAGGTAGTGAACCATAGTAGCACACAGAGACTCCAGGGAACAGTTAGAGCTTCTCAAGCACATAACCTCACCACTGGATCTGTTGTATGATGGCCTGCATGCTGCCCACCATTCTTGAAAGGCCACCATTTCATGGGAAACACTGACAAATTCTTGAACGTTACTCAAAACAGATGAATTCCATCATTAAAATTTATTGTCTAAATAAATCACAGGCTATTCACTGGCAGAGCACATGACCTTTCACTCCTCCAGCTGTGGTAAGTGTGCAGGAGCAACATAGTGCTCCTATGTTACATCTTCATTGGCATACCAGTCATCTAAAATGGATTTCTACATAACCATACAATTTCCTTAACATCTATGAACAAAGCAGGGCACACTTCCATGACAGTTTGATGCTGGGCAGATACCTTTAGAATAAGTGGATGTGATTTTGTGCTAAACATACAAAATAAGTTAAGTAACCTCAAATCACCACAAGCAGGAGTGCATCAACATACAGACTTTAATAAATGTTTTACATGATTTTTATATGCTCTTTTAAAACCAGAAAAAAGCTTAAAATCTGAGGTATACTACATGAATGAGAAAACATAAACAATCAGCATGCTGCAGTCGCACTACTGTGTGTGTGATTTTGGAGGAAGATAGAAAAGAAAGGTGATCAGATTGACTGGAGTTAGTTAGTGGAATTGTCCCTAATAGTCTGAAATTTTTGTGAAGAATCCATTAAATAAATAATTGCAGCATTTTTCTATTATTCACAATCACGGGGATAAGCCTGTAAAAGTAAAAATGTCAGTTACTTTTAAAGGCAATGGTTCTGCAGGAGCCCTCACTTACTCCTTTCAAATCAGCATGATTAAATCCAGTGCAGGTGTTAGCCAAAATAAAAAAATTATCTCGTATTAGATGTGAAAGTGTATAAGATGTGAAAAAAATTATTTTGTATTAGATCACCAAAGCTATCTGTTCAAAGCTATACAAAAATGTCAGCACCCCAGGGCTTCACCTTGATCTTTGTGGCCAACAGTGAAATAGCCCTTGTGTCTTCCTGTAGAGAATGACAAATTAGGCCCATGGTAGATTGGGTCATGTGGCTTGTAGAGTGTTGGCCATTTGAAAAAAGACAGGCCACTAACAGGGAGCACTAGAAGTACTGTACTTTTTAAAGAATCACTGCGGGTCATATTTATCATATATAGACCTATGACATCTATTTGAGCATTATGTTCAATATAGCATGCCCAGGCCAAGCCATATGGCACTTGAAAGACAGTTTATGGATATGGCCATTTGAGCAGGGGTAGGAGGTCCAGCCATAGCAGATGGTCCATCATGTAACTCATACCACCTACTTAGAAAACAGTTACACTGAAAAGATTTTACATTTAAGAAGAATGTTTTGTGATGTTTTTGAAAAGATTGTGAAACTGTGATAATTTGTTATAATGCAAATTTGCAAATGGAAGCTAAATGGTCTGTAAAATGTGGTTTATTCTCTAGCTCAAGAAAGTCCTGACAAAGTTTAGTCTCTGGATCAGGGTGATAGTGCTGATTAAGACTGAGGTGTCTCTAATAATTTGTCTCAAGCATTCAGAATCAAATAAGTGAATTTCAGCAATGTTTAATGCATATTTTTATTTAGCGCTTTCATAATGGGCACATCATCATGAAAGCGACTTTTTTGTCAACATGAAACTTGACACAGCACCCATTTTCACCCATACACACTGTGCAGCAGGGGACAGCTATTTAAAGCGCCCAGGGAGCAGTGATGGGGACGGTTCCTTCCTCAAGGGTACCTTAGGGCAACCTACTGGGCCACTGCTGCTGTATGTAAACATGTTTGAAGTGTTACAATTAATTTATTATCAGTTGACAACTTGAATCATGTCTTCAGTTAATGAAAATTAATATCCACAAAGAGACAGTTGCATACACTAGTCAGCTTTTATTAACAGTAAAATAAAAAAAATAAAATAAAATAAAGTGTATGTAAACTGTGTAAAGGTTTTAGGCAGGTGTAGAAAAAATGCTGTAAACAATGAATGCTTTCATAAAATGGAAGTGTTAATCATTAATTTTCATCAGTCAACAAAATGCAGTGAATGAACAAAAGAGAAATCTAAATCAAATCAGTATTTGATGTGACCACCCTTTGCCTTCAAAACAGCATCAATTCTTCTAGGTACACTTGCACACAGTTTTTGAAGCAACTCAGCTGGTAGGTTGTTCCAAACATCTTGGAAAACTAACCACAGATCTTCTATGGATGTAGGCTTCCTCACATCCTTCTGTCTCTTTATGTAATCCCAGACACACTCGATGATGTTGAGATCAGGGCTCTGTGGGGGCCAGAAGAATTGATGCTGGTTTGAAGGCAAAAGGTAGTAACACCAAATATTGATTTGATTTAGATTTTTCTTTTGTTCGCTCACTTTGCATTTTGTAAATTGATAAAAATAAACAATCATTATTTATATGTCTGAAAGCATTCTTTGTTTACAGCATTTTTTCCCAGAAACTTTTGCACAGTACTATATATATATATATATATATATATATATATATATATATATATATATATACACATTTTGTTTGTGATCTATCTTGAAATATTAACTATGTTTTTATACTACATCAAACTTCAAAAAATTTGTAAAAAACTTTTTCTCTCAGTGTCCTTGCTGTTGACCTAATGTCAGTGCAGTGTGACCTCATCATGGCCTCATGCCTTTTCCTGTACTTTTCAGGCAAGAAAAGCCTGAAAAGCACAAGCTTGTAAATCTGCACCAGCCTGTGTGTGGGCTACGGCACTGAGCTGAACATCAACATCCTGTCAAAGACAAGATTGTGCCAGAGACAGGATGCAGCTTCCAGTAGAGGACACCTTAAAATCCTTCCTGTTGCCCAGGCCATGGTCTGTCTCTGGCTTACTGGATCCGGGTTCAAACAACTGACCTTCTTCCATTCTGACCTCTAGCTTAGGCACTTCAGTTACACCATAAAGATAAACATCTCAATATGGCAAAGCTATGCCAAAATCAACCTTTAAAGCATGTGTTTTTGCGATGTGCCACATAGAGAAAAAGACCTCCACAGCTGCTGTGAAGCTGCACCTCAGAAAAGATTTGCTAATGCTCATTTAATTGTGATTAAAAACCACTTTAGCATTTGGTCAGTCAGTCAGTCAGTCATTTTCTGCCGCTTGTCCCAAGCGGGGGGTGGTGCTGGAGTCCATCCCAGCTCACACAGGGCGAAGGACAGGGGACACACCCTGGACAGGCCGCCAGCCCATCGCAGGCATTTGGTGATATCTGAAAAAAATTACTATCATTAGTGAATTACTATTCATTATTAAACACGGCTTATGGCTGTGGTTAATAGTGGAACTAAAAGCATTTAAATGATGTAATGCTCAATGTTTGCAAAGGAGCATAGTGCTTGGGCTCTGGAGCAATGGACAAAGAAAATGTGTTCTGATGATTCTAGATAGACTATGTTCCAGAGTGATGGGGGCATCAAGGTAAGAAGAGATGTGGATGAAGTGACCCTAATCCCATGAAGAATTTGTAGTAAGTGCAGGAGAACACTTTATGCAACGAGTCAATTCTCTCAACATCAGTACAAGATCTTGGCAAAAAATTGATGGACCTCTGGATGGAAATAAATATTCTGACATTACATAATGTTACTGAAATGATACCATGACAAATGCATGAATTAAGCAGAGCTAAAAGTGACCCTGTTAAATATTTGAGATTTTGAGCAACACATAATGACCTTTGCTCTTTTGTGAGGAAATGGAATAACCCATGTTAGCTGCACTGAATAAACTTTGAAAGAATAGGTCAAAAGACTCTCCACATAAACTAATTTGGTAAAGGAACTTTGCATTACGCAAAGGTTCTTTATACCTCTAAAAGGTTCTGCACACTCACAAATGTCAATACAAAAATGGTTTTGTAGGCAACTAAATAAGGTTTATATAAGGCCCTTTTGTGGCACCTTTTTTTAAAGGTGTAAACATTTTGCATAAAAAAAGAGATCATGGACAGGATAATTATACAGGATTATCTAAAAAAAATTACACCAGCATTGTTAAGGGAAAAAAATGCATGTTAGCCCCGTTGGTGGTAAGTGGTGGCCCGACATTTGACAGTGGTTCAAATTTTTCCACTGAGGGTAAAAAGCTAAGTCTGTTGTTGCTGCAGACTTTTAGTCGAAACAAGCAGGAGCTCATTTGATTGGACTTTGCCTTTAAGTGGTTAATAAAGCCAGCTGACGCACACATTTTTAGACGAGACCCTACAGGGTTATATCAAAATAGAACCTACAGTACTTTTGCTCAAATTAATAGCTGGAGCAGCTGTACAATAAGAACCTCCCTCCAGGGATGGATAGTGCTATTTTGATTAGTGGGCATTCTGTAAGTAGGATTTTACATTTTTCCCCAAAATATTAAGTCATAAAAAGATTTGCACCACTGAGCTTTCCTAGTCTGAGTTGCAAAACATTTAATTTCTAGCCTGTCACAACTGGATCACTGACATCTGTACCATAAGTGAAATACAGGAACTCCTGTTTTCCATTATGTCACTAAACCATTAATGGCTTTCTTCAACAATAACATTATTTTTCCTCTCACAAGTCTTCATTCTGTGATGATGCTTCCTATAAGCTAAAAATATTTACCTTTTTTAAAGACATTTACTGTACAAAGTTTAAGCAAGTGACAGAGAGAGTTGGCTGTGTTGATGTGTTCAAAGAATGATGTGCTCCAGTGAACTCAAGATTCCCCCCACATGCAGATCAACCAAAATTATAACAGAACACAAGAGTTTGTAGTTTCTCAGTTGGTAGCATCATTTCAAGGGCTCTGTTCTCAGTAGGACAGCTGGTTCCCTGGACAGATTAATCTAAGTTTCAGATGAAATTATCATTTTTAGAATGATAAACAATTTGACATGTTTTATAGCAGGCTTAAGCTTAATTTGAGTTTTGGAAACCAGGGTTATAATTACTACTTACTTAAATACCACATTACTGGGTATAAACTGAGAGAAGTATTTTTTTTTAATTAGCCTAAATAGAATTGTAAGTCTTAACTAGATAATGAAAAAAATAACTGTTACAATAAACAACTCATCAGCCACTAATAAAGGATTTTCTGCCATAAAATACTGAACCCAAGCCCCAAGTGTTCAGTGAACAGTGACGTCATAGTAAAGTAAAACAAGTGAGTAGTATTCCAGCTCAATGTAGGTATGGACAGGACAATTGTGATATCTGACAGTATGGGCTGTTTTTAACCAAACTGAAATTTATCTCAACCTTTTAGTTTTGAAGATGATAATTTAAACATTTTTTCAGAGGCCCTTGAAGTGTATCAGAGACACAACAAGGTGGGATTCAGTCATACTGTAAATCAAGGATAACTTACTACTGGTGCTGGTGTGCCTGGTAGAGCCAGAATTAACAGTGTTATATATTTTTTTTTAGATTGCTCTAAATGCTATATGAAACCTGTGTACTTAAAACTATCCTTGGAGGCTAGTTGTTAACTTTACAAAAGGACTCTAAAAATATTATTCTGATTTCAAAGCACCACTCTTTACATGCATAAGCGTTTTTTCTTTTTTCTTTTTTTGCCTGATTCTCCAGGTGTTCAGTGCCAAGAACCATAAGGAACAAGGCATTAGGCATGTGTGTGTATGTATTTATGCATGCTGCTGCATTGTATCCCCAACTTGCTGTATCATATGCTTAAATATGAAAGCTAAATATGGGGCAGCGGTGGCCTAGTGGTTAGGGCGTTGGCCACATGATCGGAGGATTGGGGGTTTGAACCCCTTCCCAATAGGTTGCCCTGAGGTACTCTTGAGCAAGGTGCCGTCCCCGTCTCGTTCCTCCCTGCGATGGGCTGCCGACCTGTCCAGGGTGCGTCCTTCGCCCTGTGTGCGCTGGGTTGGACTCCAGCACTCCCCCGCGACCCCGTTTGGGACAAGCGGCAGAAAATGGATGAAAGATAAATAATAACTTTCATACATTTTACTTGAACACAAGAAAATTATCATCGAAGTGCACAAATTGGTTTTATTGATATGCTGTAATGTATTTGTATGAACTGCTGATAATCTGATTATGACTTGCACTAGCACTTTTTTGCCTAAAACTCTTGCATGTTATCAGCTCCCTGAACATGGAAGAGGATGTGTAAATTTTGGCTTCAGCATACACTTCCCATTAAATTCCTGTTTAGCAGGAAGCAGCAAGAGTGATAGTGCCTTCAGGCTAGGAATGTGGCAATTATACTGTTGTATGGTAACCGATGAATAATTCTGCCCCCATATGCACAAAAACAGATGTGGACTGAGTAGTTCTCCACTCTCTTGGGTACTTTGACATTTACCATATGGCAAGTGTTTGTTAGTTTTAGGGGGAAAAAGAATTTTAATAAGAATTTTAATAAGAATTTATTAACACTGCATTTTGCCACACTGCCTGTATCACCTTTAAACCTCTACCTCTCTTTAATGATTCTTCTACCCCTCATCTACACCCCCCTCCCATCTATCTCCCCCCATCTACAGGGAGAAAGCTCCCTGTCTTATATTTATGTATGTATGCCACAACCCTTGTGCCACAATTAATGGCACCCCTGCTATTAATATTTCATACAAGCCCCTTTTGCCAAAAAGCCAGGGATTTTTGACCATTCCTCTTTTCACAATCTTTGTAGATCGTCCAGAGTCCTGGGTCCTCTCTTGCACTCTGCTCTTCAGCTCACCCACAGGTTTTCAAAGGGACTGAGGTCTGGGGACTGAGATTGCCATGGGAGGAGCTTGATTTTGTGTCTGCTGAGCCATTTCTGTGTAGATTTTGCCTAATGAGGCAAAGAGTTAATTATGCCATGCACCCTAACAAGGTTCCTCCACCATACTTTACAGGGGGCATGAGGTGCTTTTCCACATACTCATTCTTGGATTCACGCCTGACCCACTTAGAATGTTTGTTGCCAAAAAGCTCAATTTAGTCTGCTCTGACCATAGCACACGGTCCCAGTTGAAGCCCCAGTACCGCTTAGCAAACTCCATGCATTTACGTTTGTGATTGTAGGTGAGAAAAGACATTTTTCTTGCATGCCTCACAAACAGCTTGTTGTCAAGTCAAGTCAAGTAGATTTTAATTGTCATTTCACAGTACATATACAGAGTACATAGTGAAACGAAATAACTTTCCTCCAGGACCCTGGTGCTACACATAAGACGACATAAGACACGACATAAGACACAAAACAAGACAAACAGACAAGTGCAGACAACAACAGACAGAACAAAGACAGTACATTCAGTACATTCATCTGATGGATAGCTGCTGTGTTACAGAACAAAGTAGCACATGTTGTTGGCAGTGAGATGAAGCAGCAATGTTGTGATTAAAGTGCCGGTGCCTAAAAATAAATACTAAGTATTGCAGTGGTAAACTGATTATCAGTTAAAAAGCCTGATGGCCAGGGGGAACCAGGGGGAACAAGAAACTGTTTCTCATCCTGGAAGTGGAGGCCCGTATGCTGCAGAACCTTTTCCAAGATGACAGGAGGGCGAAGAGAGTGTGGGACGGGTGAGAAGGATCATCCACAATGCTGATTGCGGATTGGAGGTGCTGCTACTGATCCTGACTGACTGGGGTCTCCCAGTCAGGAAGTCCAGAATCCAGTTACAGAGTACAGTATTCAGGCCCAGCAGCCTCAGTTTCTCACTCAGATGCTGAGGGATGATGGTGTTGAATGCTGAACTGTAGTCGATGAACAGCATTCTGACATAACTGCCCTTTCTGTCCAGATGAGAAAGGGCCAGATGGAGGGTGGTGAAGATTGCATTGTCCATTGAGCGGTTGGGACAATATGCAAACTGCAGGGTATCTAGTGAGGAAGGGATTTGTGTTTTGATGTGCCTCATGACCAGCCTCTCAAAGCACTTTGTGATGATAGGTGTGAGTGCGACGGGACGATAGTCACTGAAGCAGGAGACAGATGATTTCTTTGCCATCGGGATGATGCTGGTGGTCTTGAAGCACCTAGGAACAACAGTGGTGCTCAGAGAGATGTTGAAGATGTTGGTGAGAACATCCGCCAGCTGTTCTGCACATCCTTTGAGCACACGACCTTGAATGTTGTCTGGACCAGCAGCTTTCCATGGGTTGACTCTCAATAGAGATCTTCTCACCTCAGCCATGGTCAGAAATAGAACCTGGAGGAGGGATGGTCTTCCTCATTTCTGTGTTGTTCGTCACATCAAACCGTGCATAGAAGCAGTTCATCTGGGAGGGAGGAGTCACTGTCACAGGCAGGTGGAGATGTCCTGTAGTTGGTGACGGCCTGAATGCACTGTCACATGCACCATGTGTCACTAGTGTTTTCGAAGTGGCCATGGATTCTCAGTGCGTGAGCGTGCTTGGCTGCTCTGATTGCCCGAGACAGGTTTGCCCTCACTTTTCTTAGGGCAGCCACGTCCCCTGACTTGAAGGCTTTGTCCTGGGTTCTCAGGACCTCCGCAGTCATGGAGACTTTTTGACCCCCCCACCCCCCCAAAGATACCACTCTTAGGTGCAGTTCTGTAACAGTGAGTTTTGGAAAAGTTTTTACTTACCATCCTCATCAACTTGGGTTCCAGCTAGCCTTTTTGGTCACTGTTCCTGTTTGTTTTATGAGTAACTATTTTCTTTTGGCCGTTACCTGGCTTATGAAGGTTGACACACATCTTCCTTATTTAAACAGCATGTGCTCTTGTCTTTCCCATGTTGAAGAGTGGCTAAGAGCAATAGGACTCTGTGTCACACCATATTTATACCCCAGGTACACAGGAAGTCATTAATTACTAATTAAGAGTTCCAATTTACTCTGATCAACTTTAAAAACTAAACTAGAAATTACAAAAATGCTTCAATTACATATGTTTTATAGGAATTGTTAGGGGTGCTAATAAATGTGGCACACATGATTTCATGTAAAAAAATGTATTTCCTAATGTGGGAACTTTTTCCTAATGAATAAATGTACTTCAATTAAAGTTTGGATTTTTCTCTTTTTTTGGGGTTGTGAGCCTATATTTTTTTGGGAAAAAAATAATTGATTAGAAGCCTAAGAACTCATCTTAACCAGGGGTGTTAATAATTGCCAATCATTTATATATACAGTACTGTGCAAAAGTTTTAGGCAGGTGTGAAAAAATGCTGCAAACAAAGAATGCTTTCTAAAATGGCAGTGTTAATCATTTATTTTCATCAATCAACAAAATGCAGTGAATGAACAAAAGAGAAATCTAAATCAAATCAATATTTGGTGTTGATTTGGTAGGCAAAAGGTAGTAACACCAAATATTGATTTGATTTAGATATTTCTTTTGTTCGCTCACTTTGCATTTTGTAAATTGATAAAAATAAACAATCATTATTTATATTTCTGAAAGCATTCTTTGTTTACAGATAGGGTGATGAGTTTGAAGCTGAGAGTTGAAGGTGTGATAATGAATGTTGTTAGTGCTTATGTCTTACAAGTTGGTTGTGAAATGGAGGAAAAAGAAGAATTCTTTCGGAACAGCTGAAAGAAGAAGAAGAACAGACCCTTACAGATTTTCATGGAATTAATTTCTACTAATCACAACAATCACTGACTATCAGTTGATAAATCTGTTTGCTTTGTTTATCTTATAATATTAGACATATTTGTAGCGATGTCATTTCTTATAGACACTTGATTTCTGAGCTGAGGAGGACGGGTTCCCCTTCTGAGTCTTGGTTTCTCTCCAGGCTTCTTTCTCCAGTTTTAGCGAGGTTTTTTTTTGTCTCTGTTGCCTTTGGCTTATTTACTAGTGGCTCAAACCCACATTTTGTAAAGCTGCTTTGTGAGTAAAGTTATATTAATAGCTAAATAAATAACATTTACTTGACTTGACATATAATAAGTTCAAGGAACACCTTGCGGATTAACATTTTCTTATATAGCTCTTATAAAGGTATAAAGGTACACTTCTACCTTTCTACACTTTCTTCTCTTCAAAAAACAAAAAAAAAACACACCTTTTGGCACTTATAATATCTAATAGCTAGGTTAAAAAAAGATGTGAATATAATGCACAGATGGGAGTCGCTCTAGATGTGAACCTCTGCTAAATGTTGTAAATGTAATCTCTAAACCATATCTTTGGATAATAAAGTATGACAAAGCACTTGCAGAGCTTGTGTTCACAATTTTCTTTGTCTACATTCTCCATGTGCTTATATTGTTACAGAGACTGATATCAGAGACTGAGAGAGACTGATACCACAGTGAATGATGAACATTAAGCATGTTAGGTTATGTTAGTTGAGGTTAGTTTAAACAATGTAAATGTAAACCTTTCTACAGAAACTGACATATTGTAATTGCAGTACAGTCTGTACTGCACTGCACTGTACTGCAACGTGGCTGTGCAAGCATGAGCTGTGGAAAAATAGAAGTGTAGAGACAGTGCAGTCATTATAATATTATGATGTGTAGTTCAGCAGGGTCACATCCTCAGGAGAGAAACTCTCCTTGAGCCTGCTGGTGCAGAACACCTGCCTTATAGGAGAAAAGGAAAAATGTCCATGTTTAGGGTGGGATGCATCCTTGATAATGTTTTATCCTGTTTCTAAATGATAGGGTTTAGTGCAACGGAAGTCATGAAGGCTGTAGGTGTGGAATGCTTTGGCACTGGCACAATGGTAATGGTCTTGTGGGGACAACAGCCTAAGCAAGGGACAAATTCAAAATGTCTTTGAAGCCTCCAGCCAGCTGCACAGAGCCTAAGCATATGGACATGTAGAGGGTTGGGTGGGATCCATTTTCCTCAAAGTAAGCATAGACATTTTGGGATAAGCAGAGTACTAGGTGAAATCTGTAATGGTCAGTATGGCTTGACACATGAACTATATTTATATATGTTTTTAGCCTTGGAGATTCCCCTTCTCAGTTTTATTCTGTCTTAGTTGTAAGCCTCTGGGACCCCAGACCTGAAGTCTTTATTTCTCATTTTGAGCGGGCAGTGGAGGTCTTTTTAAGCGTATTAAAATGCCTAAACAGGCTCGGTGTCTTCCACAAGCAATTACAAATCAAACTGGACAGCAAAGAGAGGCATCACTGAAGCATTTTCAAGGAACATTTTAAGATTAGAGGACTTGAACAATCTAATAAAATGAGATTAAAATGTCTGTATTTGCTCATAAAAATTGAAATGCAGATGCTCCACTTGATTTTCAGCGTTCGTGATCTGTTTTTTAAGACTTGCACAAATTGAAAGCTGTATTTAAGTCAATTTACAGTCATCATCATGAGTATAAAACCAGTGAAAGAGTGTTGTCTGTAACTAAACCCCAGACAAAGAACATGTGTTTCGATTCTCATAAGTACCCCAGAAAAAAGAAGTCTCATTTGAATAAGATGAACTCCGTGCATATGGGTCTCACTGTTATCTGAAGTCTTTTCAGGATAGCCTGCTATTCAGATGTGGCACAGCAACAGCAAACAGTTCTTCCTATGTTAAACAGTCTGAACTGGGTTTAGAGTGTATCTGAACCCTTGGGTCATCAGTGGTTGGTTGTGATTGTAATCTGAGCACTCTCTTGAGCCTTTGCTTTGAAATCAGGTTTCTCTGACCCAAATCACCATTGGACATGCTGTCAGCTAAAAGACCTGCTATAAGTTTATGCTTTCTAAGCATGTATATAAGCACATTCACATGCAAACACACAGAATATCAAATCTTTTTAGATGCACATCAATCACCAGAACATGTGCACAAACAAGCTTGCATGCATTCAGCTGATTCTGTTGTAGCAGAAAACCTCTCTCTTGGTCTCTTTTATTTATATGGTTTCCATTTGCCCCCCTTCCACTTTTCCAAGACTTTTTAGGAGCCAAAGATATGTATTCAATGTATTACAATTGACAAGGTACTATTTTGTCTTTTACCTTGACAAATGAGGTCAGCCTAGGCCTAATGGTTAGAGAAATGGGCTTGCAGGGCTTGAGGATTATTGATTCTTAGAACCAGAAGGAAAAATATTGATGGGGTGTGGGTGGCACCTAACCCCATAATTGAAATGCAGTCCCCTGCTCTTGGTTTGTGTGTTAACTACTGATGTGTCTTGGCCATTTATGTATTGAAGAATATGGTCCAATCATATCTGTGACTATGCAAACTATGCAAACCTCTAGCAGTTTTGAAGGTAGAATTATCCATCCATCCATTTTCTGCCACTTGTCCCAAACAGGGTCGCGGGGGAGTGCTGGTGTCCATCCCAGCGCACACAGGGAGAGGACGGGGGACGCACCCTGGACAGGTCGCCAGCCCATCGCAGGGATGAAGGTAGAATTAGAAAATGTAAATCTAATTTTCAACATTTTTATGTATCACATCACAAGCACAAGAAATTTAAGAGAACCTCAGAAAAAGACGTTTTGAAGCTTATCAGAGTGTGTTTAAGACCATTGTTACCCTCCAAATAAGTGGTCAACCAATAAAGCTCACTCCCAGAGAAAGGTTTGTAATCATCTTTTAGGTCACAAAGGAACCTAAGTCTACTAAGCAACAAAGGCCTCTGTTGCACTGGCTAATGTTAATGTTACTGACCCTAGCATCAGGAAAACACTGAACAACAAAGTGTACATTAAAAAGTTAAGAGAAAGTCATTGCTTTTAAAAAAGGGCATTACTACCTGCCTGCAGTTTGCTAAAGGTCATATCAAGCTAGAAGTCTACTGGAAATTATGTGGATGGATGAGACAAAAAATATATATATATGATTTTGTATGTTCACATTTATTAGAAATGTTGTGGAAGGGCCTAAAGTGTGTAGTTCCTTTGGGGAAATGCACCATCAACCCGAGATTGTTGTTATCCCATGAGTTGTTATGCACGGAAAAATGGGCTGTAATTCCACTTAGCGTATTTGCAAGGCTGATCAAAAGTTACCTGAAAAGGTTTTATTGCTGTTATTGCTGCACAATGACAACAATATTTTTGGCAGTCCCAGATATGTAATACTTGATAATTTTCAATGTGTTAATTGGTTTCTACCTTTAGGATCTAATGCTCTTTTAAACATAAGTTGTCCAGGTTGAGCATTCAGAAACCCTTACTTGCCAAGAAATTCCTTATGGTCTTTAAGTTTAAGTTTAAAGATGCTTTAAACTTTTATTTTGACTTCAAATGTAGCAAATATTATTGCAAAGTAATAAATTATTCTATATTAAACTAAGTTACGAACAGATAATTAAATAAATTATTAAATATCCTAAATTTTACAATGTTTGAAATAGCTATGTCCTTATTTCATATTAGCCCCCCTGAGCTGCAAACATCTTTTCCACCACAGAGGGCACCTGTGTAACCAGTGTAGTCTTTGGAGGTGCAGCACATGCACCAGACCTATAAAAAAAAACAGACCTATTTCTGATAGAACATAAAACTTTCCAATACAACAATTATAGAATGATAATTGTCAGAGAAAAAAAGATAAGATTAAGAATATTCTATGAAATATTCATTCTATGAAACTTCCATCAAACTTAAGGAGAACATGAAAAGAAACATGAAAGAAACGAAATAACAGCCAAAGATGTTAAGGTAACATTTACATTCGAGGAGCAGCTACACATAAGAGTAAAGTAATCATGCTCAGTAGATGTTACCTACACCTCTTTAGTCAAGTCAAGTCAACTTTATTTATGTAGAGCTTTTTACAGCTGTTGTTGTCTCAAAGCAGCTTTACAGAGTCTGGGTCCAAGCCCCAGTTGTGTATGCCAAGGGTGACAGAGGCAAGGAAAAACGCCCCAAACATGAGGAAGAAACCAAGACCCAAAAGGGGAACCCATCCTCCGGAAAGAGAAAAACCTTGTATAGTGATGACCTCCAGTAAGCATGAGTTCCAGTAAAAGAGTCCATTGGTGACTGTAAATGGAGCTTCATGAGCTAATGGTGGTAGCTCTTTTTGAGTGGGGGAGGCTTTAATCTTCATGGCAGCAGCTCCTGCAGAAGAGTCGGTCTGATATAGCTGAAGTCAGGAGAAAAATAAGATGATAGTAGCCACACAGGTGGTGGACAGCCACCCATCTCAAACAAAGAGAAAGGAATTAGACCTGTTTTTAACTCATTGTACAGACCGTAAGTTTCTTTAATGCTGCTGTGGCTGAAAACAATTCAATCCTCTCAGAAATGTTCCAACTCCAACTCCAAGTTTGGACATTGATATCCAGAGTTCTTTTGTTGAGGTGGGAAAATTTGACAAAAAATAAATCATCACTGCCGCGCTTCACCAGTCTTTTAGGGTTCGAGTGTCAAGACAGAAGTTTTTCCTCAAAGGCAGCCCGGCAGGAGTTTGCAAAATTGGACAATTATGATTCAAAACCTTTTCCAGAGTGCTGAGCCTGGGGAAAAGTTTTAAAATTCAACAAAATAACAATCATAAGCAGGCCAAACTCATTTGAGCCTGAAACAAAACCCTTCAAAGGGTCTCAAAAAATAATGTATGCACTTGACTTCAGACACTGGATGGTCAGTTCCATAGACTTGAGAGTGAAGTGAAGTATGGCTGCACAGAATAGATGCTGCATTGGTGTAGGCAATTGGTGTAGCTGTGTGAGGCAATGAGGTTGGGATAGTTACTGAGGACTGGAAAGCAAGTAAGCAAACAGTGCAATGTCCCAGTCTGGCCATATCCTCAGCAATCAGCATTGCTGGTTAAAAACTTTTGTGGTCACTTTTGCTGCCTGTTCTACTCATAGCTTGGACAGCTTAGACCACCAATGACCTGTTTTAGACTATCCAAAAGTAGCTCTTCATGTGCGTGGGAGTGAGCACTGTTGTCAGATGATGAAGTAATCCACCAACACAAGTATATTGCAACACACACATATACACATACACATAATTTCTGTTTTTGCTGCCCATTCCACTCCATTAAAAAAAATGGGCATAAAATATATAGAATTTTTTTTAGCAATTTGAAATATATAACTTACAGCAGTTACTTATTGTCATAATAAAACTATTCTCCACTCCTTACTTTAATGCATGTTAATACAAGAGATATAATTCCAAATTTGGATCATTTTGTACAATGCAACAAAATGTTTTCAAATGGGAACCAAAATAAGAAACTTGAAAATTTAATTTTCACATATTTTGTAAGTAGCTTGGAGTCATTGAGAATGGCATTGAGCATGATAGCTAAACTATAATAAAAGACCATTTCACAATAGGAAAACTGGCTGAAATAATTTTGGTGCAATTTAAACACATTAAAAGGTTAATTAAAGAACCATATACATGAGGTTTTATTATTATTATTATTATTGTTGTTGTTGTTGTTATTAGTTATTAGGGAAATCATCTCTTTTTTCAAATATGGTTAGCAATGGAACCAAAAATGGTTCTTCCATGGCATCCTTTTTAGAAGGCACCACTTATTTAATAGTTGATTTCTGGATTTGCATTTACATTTACTACATTTCTCACACATTAGCAAAATTTCCACTGTTGACTGCTTCCTTCTGAGAATGGCCCACCCTCTGCTTTCGCCTTCTAAGTTTTTCCAACTGACATGAAGAATGGTTTATTACAGGGCCATTTCTGGATTTGCAAGTTAATTGCCAAATCTGCTGAGTCATCTGATTAAAGTTTAAAACAAGCCTTCAAATTAGATACTGGATAAAACTAATTTCTTGAAAGACTGTCCATTCCATCTGCCTATATTGTTAGTTTAGTGAGCAAATCTGCATGCCTCCTTTAAATACAACAATGAGAAATAAGAAAGTGGTTTAAGTTGAGCTGCAATTAGCAACTGCTACCACATACCAAAAAGTCAGTGGAAAAACCGTTAGGTTAAACCACCACTAAAACAGCTCTGCCAAAGACCGCAGTTTATTCTGACATCACCACATCTCTTTAAGACAAAGAGCAAGAGTGAGTGCATAAAAAAGAGGGAAAGAAAGTGTGTGTTTTTCATGGTAACAACAAGCACTGTATCAACAGGAAAACCACAGTTCTGCTATTGAATAACACCATGTGTGCATATAATGCTAGTGTCTGTCTGCATGAGAAGGACAATGAATGAGAAGAAATTAATAAAATAAATTTTTTTACTGTTTTATTCGCTAGCCTAATCTGACAAACAAATATAAGTCTAACAAGAGTATAAAATCAAAATAATACCTTCCATAATGCAATTTCTCTGCATCTTCACCTGGAAATTACAAAGCTGAGCCATCAGTTATGCTGGAAAATTGCTAATCGTTGTTCTTTTTTTTTTTTTTCATTTCACCATGTTCATGTAAGCAGGGGATTGTTGACCTTCATTCACTGAGCAATCTTTTGAGGTTTAAAATATTTTCCCATAGCCAGGCCCACGCCCATAACAAAGTGCATAGATACACATTTGATTCTTCATAAATTACTGAATAATTAAACAGTTTCCTTAATTAAAGGGATACTTGGGACTGCTTTGATATACAAATATGCTACACTGTCAGGTGTAGTATAGTGTGACCCAGAAAAAGCTACAAATCATCTTCTACTCTTAGATGAGTCTTTTTTCTCCTTTGAGGTGATTCTGTTATGGGTCTCTACAGCAGATCAGTGTCTTCATTTCTTCCTGTCTTCTGCATCTTCCTCTTTTGCTCTTACAGTCTGCATGTCCTCTCTCACCATGCCCATAAACTTTCTCTTTGTCCTTCCTCCTCTCCTCTTTCCTGGCAGGTCCATCCCCTATATCCTCCTACAATATAATCCTCCTCTGGACATGACCAAACCAATGCAGTCTTGCTTCTCTAACTTTGTCTCCAAATCATCCAACTTGAGGTGTCCCTCTGATAAACTCTTTCCTCATTCTGTCTATCCTAATTAATCGCAATGCATTTCTTTGGGTTGTAAATAAAATGTCAATGCAAATTTGGCAAACATAGTGCCATAAATACAGTATTAACTGGGAGACTGAAACTCTGAGTGATGCTTGTGCACCACAAAGAATATTAAAAGAAAGAAAGATCAATTGTGGGACCACTTTTGGTGTCCCAAAGAGAAACGTAGGTAACAACTGTGTTAAAATGTCACAATATTACATAATATTTCATAAATGTAACTCTCTGGTTTCCTGTATGTCAACAGAAGGTCACATAGAGATGTTTCACTATTTCTTGCCAACTTGGCAGCGGTGGCCTAGCGGTTAGGGCGTTAGCCGCATGATCGGAGGATCGGGGGTTCAAACCCCTTCCCAATAGGTTGCCCTGAGGTACCCTTGAGCAAGGGTACCTCAGGGTACCATCACTGCTCCCCGGGCGCTTTCAATAGCTGCCCACTGCTGCACGGGTTTGAGTGTGCATGGGTTAAATGCAGAGGTCCAATTTCGTTGTGGTTCATGTGTGCTGTGCCGTGACCTCGCAATGACAAGGGTTGTCACTTTCACTTCACTTTTTTTCAGTTTATAATCTGTCACGATGCTTCCTTGAGGCAGAAAAGATGCAGAGGTGTTGTTTCAACAGTTCTCCTCATTTTACACAGAAAAATATGTATGCAGGTAAGTAAAAAAAGGCTGATATGGTACACTTTTCACTGGGAGAGCTTGCCAGTATATCATACAATGGTTGCAGACAGCTAGATTGTGCACTGTCTGAGCAAATTCCTACAGTTCCTTGTCAGGGTAGGGCTGGCCACCTTAACTAGGCAGATGATATTTTCACCAGGCACTTTTATTGGCTACTGACACTTCACCTGGCACTGTCATTGGATACCGGCACTTTACCTTGACCACTACCACTACCTTACCACTAGAGCTTAGAAATTCATTTTCCCTGGGAACTGGCACTGTGTAAAGCTCAAAATTGGCTCTGCAGCAGTGAAACTGTGCTATTTCCAGTGAGAGAGGACCTTTGGGATAAGTTGGATTCGTGGTTATAATCCAAAACTAGTTATCTAAATCAGTACCCGAGCTCACAAATTATTTTGAGACTGAATGCAATCCAATCGTAGAACTTGAATCCAGTTTTTCCCAACTAGAAAATGAACCATTGACCACGTTGTGGTCCTGCACCCGTCTGAGCTCTGCCCTGGTCTGATTCAACTGCTTTTCCATAGTGGCTATTTTAGCTTCCAGTTTCTCCTTAATGGTAGGAGTCTCAACTCTCCTCGTTGTCTGGCATACGGTCTGGTTTCTCTGTTCATATGTTTTCCCTAGCCCCTCTCTTTGGAAAACCATCATAGCTTGTACCTCTAATCTGGAGACCTCTCTGGCTTCTCTGAATTTGCTGCTCCTTCCATGACGCTCACCCTTGTCTTGAGCTAAAGCCTCTTCTCTTTCTGTTTCCCCTTCGTTCGAGACCGAGGCATTCACCTGTGGCATGGAGGCCTTTTCGGTCAGCTGCTGGTAGAGTCCTGTCAGCAACTCCCCCTGTTCTGCGGTCCAAACATTTCTGCAGATGATCTGCTCACCTCCGAGGTGGGACTGGATTGTCCTTGCCGCTCTGCGCCGCACGGCCAGATCCCTCACCTGCTTTCCTCTGAATGACTTTTGCAAGCACATTGCAGCATGTTTAAACATTTGATACCTCTGTCCTTGTTGGAGTCCAGGTTTCCACCTTCCGAACCTCCTCTGACGACTACCTGTTGCCCAGCGCAGTTTCTTGAAGACAGATCCCCGTTGGCGCACGCTCACTGCAGCCTGAATAATGACAGCAGCGTTGTTCCTAGCATCAACATTTTTTCGAACCGAATAACCTTGAAAAGCTGCCTGGATGCGTATTGCAGACTTTCTCAACACCTGGAATCTTTCATGTTCAAATTTACCCTTAATGTAGGACCTATAATGTCTTTGAATGCTGATGGCTGACACCCTTATGGCCTGGTACTTTACTACTTCCCTGTGTCTTCTGAACGCAGCCTGAATCAGGGAAGCTGCTTGATGGTGTAGGATCACCTCCTTTCTGACCCTCTGAAGCAGGTTTGAAGGAACACTGTGATTGGTGCACAGCGCTGTTTCCGCGGACGGACCGCTGTAATCGGTGAAGGAGGTGGGTTCCGCCGATATCCAGCGTTGTGGTTGGTGGAGAGCAGGAGCCGGTAAAGAAAGCGGTAAAGAAAGGGGCGCAAACGAAGCCTCTTCCTCGAGGGGCTGCCCCAATAGCATTACCTCTTCAACGGCTTGAACTGCCCTCTCTGTTCGGCCGTACTCCTCCAGCCGTTCTAGGAACTCCAGCAAGGGAGCGAGCTGGATGGAGTGACTCAGCAGGTCCAGGCGCCGTGAGAGCTCAGCAGCGGTGACTCCCTGGACTTCACCGCTCTGCTCGCAACGTCTCGGCTGCCACAGCGGTAGCAGTGCTCGGAGGCCCTCAGTCTGGGCCCCCAGTGCTCGCTCTAGCTCCTCCAGCCTCTCCTCAAAGCCCCTGGCGTCCCTGTTTTGGCGGCTCATTTTTGGAACGGCGGCGGGGTACTGGAAGGACGCCAGTGGGGAGCCAGGAGTTTGGAACATAGTTTTATTCATTACGGGTATACAAACAAGAAGCAAGGACTGCAGTTCTAGCCAGAAACCCAAGAACAGAGGAACTGCAGTCTAAACCAAGTTGCCACGTTACTAAAACCAAAACCACCATTGCATGTAGGCGTAGCCTACCTAATGAGCCGCAATCTGTTCTGACTCATCGGGACTTAAATAGTCAGCCCCAATGCGGCACACCTGTGCCTTCATGGGCTCAGGTGTGCTCAGTCAGAACAGAGTGCCCTCTAGCGTACCCAAAAGACCTCATGTGACAAACACCTCATATGTGATAGAGAGCGCCCTCTAGCGTGCCAAAAACACCTCATACGTGACAGAGAGCGCCCTCTAGCGTGCCCAAAACACCCCACCTGTGACAGTTGCTAGTGTCAAATATTACAGTTCCTTGAGGTTTCATGAGTACAGCAGTACCTGCCTTATTCACACTGTACTAGAAAGTTCTTTTTAATCATACATATCTAGAATGTAAAAAAAACTCTTTCCCATGTTCCCTCATAAACATGTTTCTCTCATTGACACTGCTTGAGAATAGTTTTTTTTCCATTAGTCACTGAAAGTGACAACCCTTGTCATTGCGAGGTCACGGCACAGCACACATGAACCACAACGAAATTGGACCTCTGCATTTAACCCATACACACACGTGCAGCAGTGGGCAGCTATTGAAAGCGCCCGGGGAGCAGTGATGGGGACGGTACCTTGCTCAAGGGTACCTCAGGGCAACCCACATGGGTGGGAATCAAACCCACAATCTTCCAATGCGGGGCCAACTCCCTAACCACTAGGCCACCGCTGCCCCTGACAGAATATTACCTGTCAGTGGGAGTACTTTCTAAAAAGCTGCCATCATTTATTTAGTGAATATGGGAGAAACTTGGGCAACATGCCTTCACCTACAGTGATAAATGGTACTGCAATGATAATATGATAAACTTCATTATAGTCCATGTATTACACCAATCTGATAAATCTGAAAAGAACAAATAAAAACTGCTGTCTTTATTGTTTTTGAACAAATCAACAATTTTGTACAATCAACCAAACATGATTCTGAAATTCTTATTCAGTGTCTTCAGGGAGACATAATATTTAAATTCTAATCCATTCAGTTACCTTCAAATGTATTTTCCTCCAAGTCCAGTAATCTCTCACAAGTTCAAACTTGTGGCTTCCTGGAGCTTCAGTGGAAACCTTAAGATGTCAGGTTTATTGTCTAAGCCTTTTAGAAATGAAAGAAAACTGCATGACAGGCCTAGACAATTTGGTGTTTCAATTTGTGAAATTATGGATGCAAAATATAGAATCCTAGCAATAATAAAGGAGCCACAAATGTTTTTTCATAATTACAGTGTGAGAAACCATGTGAGAGTATAAAACTACATGATCTGTCAGTGAGAAAAAAGACATTTGTGTTTGTGTGTGTGTGTGTGTGTGTGTGTGTATCTCCAGTTCAGCCTCATCTGCCAAATTAAATCACTTAACATCAAACAGAATGCTTAAGTACATCCGTTCCTACCACAGGCTGTGCTGCTCTCATACTTATGTCTCTCTCCCTCTCTCTATCTCTTTATAGAGAATAAACAGTGACACCCCCAAGTTGACCTGTGCAATATCAATGCTTTTGCTGGATGTGTAAAATGGAATGGGTTGCTGGAGAAGGAATGGGAGCTGTGAGAGGGAGACAGACTAATTGCAGTTTATGAATGTGTCAGTTATTCCATGTTTTTTCATTGTAGAATTTTAAAAATAGATTAAAAATAGAGCTTCCACCTCTCTTGCTCTCTCTCTCTCTCTCTCTCTCTCTCTCTCTCTCTTATAAACAAGCAAATTCTACTGAACTGAATAAGGGACAAAGACCAGACTAGCCCTTCACGCAAACTGTGTGAAAGAAATCCCTCCTCTCTGCTTTCCTTCCTAAAAGAACATATCTAAAAATGTGAATGAACATTGTCTAAGCCAGTTCCTCAGGTTATGAATGAACAAGGTTTAGTGAAGAGGAACAACTCATGTGCAAAGAGCCAGCCACTAAAACTACCTGGAAAGCGATGTGGGGAAGATAAAGTGAACCCAACACCCTTTTGAAATGTATTTTCCTCCCTCTCTCCCAAACCCTTACACACACACACATGCACCTAGACAGCTGACTGCTTTAATCTAGACAAGACACAAAGAAAAAAGTTCATAGTTGGAAGAAGACAAGAAAAAAAGGGGGATTGAAAAGAGAGTAGTAAAAGGATTAATGGGAGTTCAGAAGCTCACATCAGAATTGGTTTAATAGGATGTGTCTCAATTTGTAGAAATGCAGTGGAGACCGGATAAGTCTTTGTGTGTTTTGCTGAAGGTTTGCACGGACCTGGCCAAACTCACATAAACCCCTCCTTGATATTCATGGTGAAAGATGATAGCATCTGAGACAAGGCAGGTGGCTTGTCACAGCCCTCAAATTCAGTGAAATGGCAGGAAAATGTATAGGTACATTTAAACAGAAAAGTATGTGGGGATCTCTGGAATCAGTACAGTGCTGCTATGGAACAGAGTGCTAACACTAATTAATTATGAAGCCATTTATCTGTGATTATTACTTATAAGCCATCGTTCAAGATGGCGCCACGTGAGAGGCAGCCAGTTACAGGAGCTCTGACAACTTTCTGTTCTTTTTACTTATTTAATCTATTTTCTTTACTTTATTTATTACTTCTTTCACTTCCTCTTCTAATCTGTCACAAGTACAGCAGTCTGAGGAGACTTGTAAACTTTTTTTTCTGTTTTTTAATCGTATTCGGACTGTTTTACCCTGCACGCGGTGAGACACCAGGCAATGGGTTCATTGTTTACACCCGGGACCAGCTGCTGGTGCTTAGCAACCAGCCGCTACAGCCCAGCGAGAGAGCAGAGATTCCCAGAGAACTACAGCGGAGGAGACGGGGCTGCAGGGCCGGGGTGAAACACTGGGAGAGAAAGAGACGGTACAAGCCATCGGTGCCCTCGGTCATTATGGGGAATGTCAGATCTCTCCCTAACAAGATCGATGAGCTAACGGCGCTCACCAGGCTCCAGAGAGAGTACAGGGAGGTCAGCATGATGTGCTTCACGGAGTCCTGGCTGACACACCTCACTCCAGACTCTCTCGCTGCTGTACCGGGATTCCACCTGGTGAGAGCGGACCGGAGCACGAAGGAGACCGGTAAGAGGAAAGGCAGGGGGATTGTGATGTATGTGAACGAGAGATGGTGTAACCAGGGGCACATCTCCGTTAAGGAGCAGTGCTGCACACGGGACGTGGAGCTGCTAGCGGTCAGCATCCGACCGTACTATCTGCCGCGCGAGTTTTCGCAAGTCATCGCGATAACTGTTTACATCCCGCCGACGGCAGACGCAGCAGCAGCTTGTGAAACCATACACACAGTTGTGTCTCAACTGCAGAAAGCACATCCCCAAGCCTTCCTCCTGATTTCTGGTGATTTTAATCATGTCTCCTTGTCCTCCACTCTGCCTACTCTCACCCAGTATGTGGACTGCTGCACCCAGGACAACAGGACATTGGACTTACTGTATGCAAACGCTAAGGATGCATACAGAGCATCACCCCTCCCTCCACTGGGACACTCAGACCATAACCTGGTCCATCTGGTTCCCTCTTACATACCTCTAGTATGCAATCAACCCCCCACTACGAGGTATGTGAGAGGATGGTCTGATGAGTCTAGCATGGCACTCAGGGACTGTTTTGAAACCACAGACTTGGAGGCGCTGTGCAGCCCACATGGAGAGGACATCGACAGCTTAACAGTCTGCATAACTGACTACATCACCTTCTGTGTGGAGAACACTGTACCAACCAGGAGAGTACGGTGTTACTCCAATAATAAACCATGGCTGACCCCTGATCTGAGAGCTCTGCTGAAGCAGAAGTCAAGAGCCTTCAGATCAGGAGATAAGGAGGCAATGAGAACAGCTCAGAAGGAGCTGAAAAGAGAAATAAGGAGGGGGAAGGACAGATACAGGGAGAGGCTGGAGGAGCAGCTCAAACTAAACAACATCAGAGGTGTGTGGAGAGGACTGAACACCATTACTGGTAGGAGCACAGTGAGTAGGGGAGGCCCAGAGTCTGGAGATAAGGACTGGGCTAATAGTCTAAATCTGTTCTTCAACAGGTTTGACTCAGGAATCTGCCCCTCACCCAACCATCAAAGCTCATCACATGCCAGTGCCCCCCTTCACACCTCCCTGCAAACTCCAACGGCACCTCCCCATCACACCTCTCTGCAACCCCCACCAGGGATATCAGCTACGTATCCCCTTTTATCTTTATCTTCTCCTTCTCTACCCCCTCTTTCCCCTGAGGACTCGACTGCCCCCTCCTGCTACCCCACTCATCAGGAGGCTCCCACTCTCTCACCACACGATAGCCTCTCCATCACAACTGATCAGGTGCGGTGTCAGCTGAGGAAGTTGAAGCACAGGAAAGCCACAGGTCCAGATGGCATCAGCTCCAGCCTGTTGAGGGACTGTGCAGATCAACTCTGTGAGGTTATCACATACATCTTTAACCTCAGCCTCAGCCTGGAGCGTGTCCCCATTTTGTGGAAGACCTCATGCCTCGTTCCAGTCCCCAAGACGTCGCACCCCAAGGAGCCAAACCACTTCAGACCTGTTGCCCTCACTTCTAACCTGATGAAGGCTATGGAGAGGATCATCCTCCATCACCTTCGTCCACTGGTCAGGAGGGACCTGGACCCGCTGCAGTTTGCATACCAGCCGCACATTGGGGTGGATGACGCGGTCATCTACCTGCTGCATCGGGCCCTCACTCACCTGGAGAGTGCCAAGAGCACTGTAAGAGTCATGTTCTTTGACTTTTCCAGTGCTTTCAACACGATCCGGCCTTCAGTTCTGAGGGGGAAGCTGGAGGGAGTGGGTGTGGACCATCACATGTCTGAGTGGATTATTGACTACCTCACCAATAGACCCCAGTATGTGAGACTCCAGGACTGTGTGTCTGAGGTGGTGGTCTGCAGCACTGGAGCCCCACAAGGAACAGTTCTCGCCCCCTTCCTCTTCACCCTGTACACGGCAGATTTCAAACACAACACGGACACCTGTCACCTGCAGAAGTTCTCCGACGACACCGCTATTGTTGGTCGTGTGTCGGAGGGGAATGAGCAGGAATACAGGGGGGTCATCAGTGACTTCGTCAGATGGTGCGATCAAAACCATCTGCGCATCAATGCCAGCAAGACGAAGGAGCTGGTGATTGACTTTCGCAGGAAGTCACCCCCCATCACACCGGTGGACATCCAGGGTTTGCGCATTGAAACGGTGGAGGAGTACAAATACCTGGGTGTCCACATCAACAATAAACTGGACTGGTCCACTAACACTACTGCTCTGTACAAAAAGGGCCTGAGTCGTCTACACCTGCTAAGGCGGCTGAGGTCCTTTGGGGTAAACAAACAACTCATGAGGACATTTTATGACACTGTGGTAGCGTCGGCTGTTTTTTACGCTGTGGTCTGCTGGTGTGGAAGAGTCGCAGAGAGGGACAGAGGGAAACTAAACAAACTGGTCAAGAGGGCCAGCTCTGTCCTGAACTGTCCGCTCAAGTCCATCGAGCAGGTAGGGGAGGAGAGGATGTTCTCCAAACTAACATCCATCATGGACAACACCTGCCACCCCCTACACGAGACTGTACGAGCACTGAGCAGCTCGTTCAGCAGCAGACTCTTACACCCGCAGTGTAAGAAAGAGCTACCGCAGGTCATTCCTACCTGCTGCAATAAGACTCCACAACACAACATAACATCATAACATAACATTACACTACTTGTTTATTATTGTTATTATTGTTATATATTATAATATATATATTATTATTATTACTGTATTGTATATTATATTATTATTATTATTATTATTATTATTGTTATTATTACATTTATTATTTATTATTACATTTATATTCATATTTCTGCTATATTTATATTTTGCTACTTGTTATTTATATGTATAATTCATTCATAACTTATTACCGTGTATATTGTAGATATGTATATGTATATATATATAGATATATATAGATAGTTAATTTATTATTTATTTATAGCTCCTCTTTTTCTTTTTCTCTCCTGTACTTGTTCCTTTTCTCTCTCTATATCTTTATATCTTTATATATTTTTTCTTCTCTTTCTATACACCTGTCTTTTTAAGAGCCCTGTAATGCCCAAATTTCCCATTCGTGGGATAATAAAAGATCACTCTACTCTACTACTCTAAGAAAATAAAAACATATGCTAGTGGTCAAAAAAAGAGCCTCTGAAAGAGCCGAGCCTGGAACCTGAATCTGGAAATTCTCCCCAACAAAATAATTTAAACCCAACTGAATGACTAAAACTCAGCATAAGAAAAGCAGTCATTCACACATTAAAGATAAACAGCTTGTGTAAACCTGCAGTGCTGAGAGTCACCGTTTTTCCTTTAAAGTCTTTGAGTGGCTGTGTTAAAGTATGTTGTGTCTATGCAAAGCTCAGTGTTTCGGAGTTTACAGAACCCTATTGCCCCTTGCCACAGAGTCTCCTGAGCAACGGCATCTGGTGGTGTGCCAGGATCCCATTAGTGGATAAAAGTAGAGTAAGATTGTGCAAGCATCTGTCATTGCAGCCCTGATTTGTGTGCTTGAGCTGGACTGTAGTGGACATCAAAGCACAAATGGTGTCTGATTTGTGTTTAACACCTGTAACAGTCACATGAGTATATCAGTGATGCTGGTGCTGCACAGCCATACATGACCGAACAACAGTTGGGCTTGTCTTTGCAGTACCTCACTGCATTTTTGTTAAGCCAAGCACCAAAGATTAGGGCCAAATGTTGAAAAGCAGAATCTCTTCTTCTTCTTCTTCTTCTTCTTCTTCTTCTTCTCCTTCTTACGACTGCTCTTGTTTGGAGGTTGCCACAGCAGATCTACCGCCTCCATGTCTTCTGGTCCTCTGCATCTTCCTCCTTCAAACCGACCACCTTCATGTTCTCTCTCACAACATCCATGAACCTCCTCTTTGGTCTTCCTCTTTTCCTCTTTCCTGGCAGCTCCATTTTCAACACCCCTCTCCCAATATAATCCTTGTCTCTCCTCTGGACATGTCCAAACCAATGCAACATTGCTTCTCTAACTTTGTCTAACTTGTCACACTAATATACTGTCACACTAATATACTATTTACAATCCTGTCCATCTTCGTCACACCCAATAAATATCTCAGCATCTTTAACTTTTTACTCAGGGTGGTGGTGGTCTAGTACTCAGGGTTGCGGTGGTCTAGTGGTAGGGTACTGGCCTATGGAGCTAAGGATCAAGAGGTCCCAGGCTTGAATCCCACCTGTGGTACTACCACCACTGGGTCCCTGAGCAAGATCCCTGAATTGGGACTGTCCCTGTAATTAGGACATGGAAGTCACTCTGGATAAGAGTGTCTGCTAAATGCCATAAATGTAATGTAATGTAAATGTAACTCTGACACCTCCAGGTCCACCTACTGTTTTTTTGTTACTGCCATTTGTATTTATGTGTGCAAATATGAGTGTGTGTGTGTGTGTGTGTGTGTGTGTGTGTGTGTGTGTGTGTGAGAGAGAGAGAGAGAGAGATATACTCATGACCCACAATTAAGATTGAATGAATGGAAAGTCTTTGTTTAACCGTACAGCTAAGAAGTTAAAACAAAAATGAACTGAATCCTTCTCTGTACTGCTGTGAATCTCATCCATGGTCTTTCTAAAGGCCTTTTCAGGTGAATAACTTGAGTGAACTCAAGTAAGGCTCCTCTTTGGTTGTTGAGAAGGTGAGCTGAGTAGTAAGATTCCAAACAATACCTCTGAATACTTCATAGGTGATGTATAGGTTTTGTTTAAAAGTATTGATATTTACCTTTGATTATAAAGACTTTTCCCTTTTTTTTTTTTTTTTACTAAATATCAAACATCAATATACATTCGTCATTCATTGGGTGTTTTCACATCTTGGTTTCCTCTTTAACATTATAAGAAGCATTGCATGTATTACAGTATTAAGGAGTGAAAGTATCTCTCAGTAATGCTGGTAATAAGTCACTGATTTCTGATCTTTGGCTAGCATAAAAAACAAATCAGAAAAAAACAGACTTTTCAGTAAAAAAACAATATTAAGAGCAATCCAATGTTTTATTATACTTAGAAGACAGCAAACACTACAATAGATTTTGATGCATATCTTCACAAAAAACCTTTAAACAAGAAATTACTACGACATTACTAAGAAAGATTTATTTTAAATATGTATTAGTTATGGAAGCAAAATACAAAACAACTGAAAGTGAAAACCCTTGTCATTGTGAAACACAGCACAGCACAACACAACACAATGAAATTCAACCCCTGCATTTCACTCATACACACACAGGGGGCAGCTAGTGAAAGCGCCTGGGGAGCAGTGACAGGGACGGTACCTTGCTCATGGGTACCTCAGGGCACCCTACTGGTGAGGGAATCACACTCACAATCTTCCGAGCCAGGGCCAGCTCCCTAACCACTATGCCATTGCTGCCCTTTATTAAATTATTAAATTATTAAAAGAATAGCATAAAAACCCTGAATCCCTAAAAAGAGCACCCAGCCATCCTGCTCTTCAGAGAGAGAGAAAGGGAGAGAGAGAGGGCAAGAGAAAGAGAAAGAGAAAGAGCTTTTTCTCAAGCTGTTCTTGAAATTTAACATGCATATTTAATAATACAGTCCTCAGTGTCCAACTCCAACTGTGACCTATTCTCCTCTTCACTCCTCTGGTATGTTTGTTCTTCACACCACTCATCTGATCCCTAACACTGCTGCCTCATGACCTGCTACTAAAAAACTGCTTAAAAAGTTAATTATCTTCACAAACCCTCATAAGTCTTTTTTCTCACTCTCTCTTGTACTTTCTTTCTGCTGCTCTGTGTCTTTCTTTTCCTTGCAGTCCTTTCATTGTCATTGCAAAGAAACTACAATTATTTTAGATAACAATTGATCAAAACATTTTCACATCAGGCTTTCCAAAGAAAATTCATGATGATGCTCATGAATAATATAAGAAATCTAACAGACAGTTTATTTTTTACCAATAGTTTGTGTGTGTGCAACCCAGCCACTAGGGATGCACAAGCCAGTGTATTTCTTCGTGTCGGTCCCAAGCCCGGGTAAATGGGGAGGGTTACGTCAGGAAGGGCATCCGGTGTAAAACTTTGCCAAATCAATATGCGGACAATGAAACAGACTTCCATACTGGATCGGTCGAGGCCCGGGTTAACAACGACCACCACCAGTGCTGTTAGCCTACAGGGTGCTGGTGGAAATTGGACTACTGTTGGCCAAAGGAGAAGAAGAAGAAGACGAGGAAGGCATGTCCAGAGGGAGGAGGAGAGAAAGGAGGATAGGAGAGTGGAAGTGAGGGTAGGGACTTTGAATTTTGGCAGCATGACTGGTAAAGGTAGAGAATTAGCTGATATGATGGAGAGAAGGAAGGTTGACATTTTGTGTGTGCAAAAGACTAGATGGAAGGGTAGTAAGGCCAGGTGTATTGGAGGAGGGTTTAAATTGTTGGGGATGATGAGTTTGAAGGTGTTAGTTGAAGGTGTGATAATGAATGGTGTTAGTGCTTATGCTCCACAAGTTGGTTGTGAGATGGAAGAGAAAGAAAAATTCTGGAGTGAGTTAGATGAAGTGATAGAGAGTGTACCCAAGGGAGAGAGAGTGATGATTGGTGCAGATTTTAATGGTCATGTTGGTGAAGGGAACAGAGGTGATGAGGAGGTGATGGGTAGATATGGTGTCAAGGAGAGGAATGCTGAAGGTCAGATGGTTGTAGATTTTGCAAAAAGGATGGAAATGGCTGTAGTTAAAACTTATTTTAAGAAGAGGGAGGAGCACAGGGTGATGTATAAGAGCGGAGGAAGATGCTCACAGGTGGATTATATCCTTTGCAGGAGGGTCAGTCTGAAAGTGGCGAAGGCCAAAGATAAGGTGTTTGGTGAATTGTATGAGAGATTGGACAGTAAGGAGGGAGAAAAGGACATTTCTGGGAAGAGACAGATCTGGGAAAGATGTGCAGCAGGTCAGGGCGATTAAAGATAGAAATGGAAACTGTTCACAGGTGAACAGTGCGTGTTGAGCAGATGGAAGGAATACTTTGAGGGGCTGATGAATGAAGAGAATGATAGGGAGAGAAGATTGGATGATGTGAGGAGTGAACCAGGAAGTGCAGCAAACAAACAAGATGGAAGTACGGGCAGCGATGAAGAGAATGTAGAATGGAAAGGCTGTTGGACCAGATGACATACCAGTGGAAGCATGGAGGTGTTTAGGATAGATGGCAGTTGGGCTTCTGACCAGATTGTTTAACACAATTTTGGAAAGTGAGAGGATGCCTGAGGAGTGGAGACAAAGTTTATTGGTACTGATTTTCAAGAATAAGGGTGATGCACAGAGCTGTAGTAACTATAGAGGGAAAAAGTTGATCAGCCACAGCATAAAGTTATGGGAAAGAGTCGTGGAAGCTAGGTTAAGAAAAGTGGTGAGGATTAGTGAACAGCAGTATGGCAAGAAACAGCACGACAGATGCAATGTTTGCTCTGAGGGTGTTGATGGAGAAGTACAGAGAAGGTCAGAAGGAGCTGCATTGTGCCTTTGTGGACTTGGAGAAAGCATATGAGGGTGCCTAGAGAGGAGTTGTGGTTTTGTATGTAAGTCTGGTGTTACAGAGAAGTATGTGAGCGTAGTTCAGGATATGTATGATGGCAGTTTAACAGTGGTGAGATCTGCAGTTGGAGTGACGGATACATTTAAGGTAGAGGTTGGATTACATCAGGGATCAGCACTGAGCCCATTCTTGTTTGCAATGGTAAAGGACAGATTGGTTAGACAGGAGTCTCCGTGGACGATGATGTTTGCTGATGATATTGTGATCTGGGGTGAAAGGAGGGAGCAGCTTGAGGAGAACCTGGAGAAATGGAGATCTGCTCTAGAGAGGAAAGGAATGAAAGTGAGTAGGGACAAAGACAGAATACATGAGTGTGAATGAAAATGAGAAAGGTGGAGTGGTTAGGATGCAGGGAGTAGAGGTGACAAAGATAGAGGAGTTTAAATACTTGGGATCCACAGTTCAGTGTAACAGCGAGTGTGCAAGAGAGGTGGAGAAGAGAGTGCAGGCAGGTTGGAATGGGTGGAGGATGGACAGGATTAGAAATGAGTATATTAGAGGAACTGCAAAGGTTAGATGTCTTGGAGACAAGGTTATGGTTTAAGTTTAATAAAGTTACATTCCGGAATACTGGCTCTGCGTTGACATTCTTCCCACACCCCTCCACCGTTACAGAATGAACCGCCAGTACCTGGACGTCGCAAGCCATGAAAGCTGGTTTGAGGAGCAAGAGCAGACACTCGAAGCCATGGTGGCTGCCCTCAGGGCGGAGCTACAACGTCTGAGGACCTTCGCACCAGCATGGCAGGCTGTGTGTTGCCGTAAGCAAAGCGCAGAGTGCCGTGTCCACCCGTGACACGGAGAGAGGGAAGTCGGCAGAAAATGCCCCCTGCGCTGTGCAACGTGGGAGGTCGACCCAGAAGGCCCTTTGCAGCATAGAAAGCGGTATCAAGGAGTCAACCCCCAAACCCAGTACCACTAATCTGCCTGCTAGGAAGAAGGCTGAGAAGGAGCAGCTCCAGGTTAGTGGAAATGATGAAAGAATCAGTGAACTGATGTTGCAAGTCCAAAGATTGGAACAAATGCTTCAGGAATCTGAGAATGTATGGCTGTCTGTTCTGGGTGAAGAAAGACAGGCCAAGATTGTTTTTGCAGAACAGCTCCAGGAAATGGAGGCTGAGCTCACCACCAAGGATCAGGAAATCTGTGCACGGAACCTGGATCTTGAGGTTTTGAATGTAAAGTTAAGGGATGCTACGCACTCCAATTATCAAGATTATCTCAATTATCTCAGAGAAACTCCAGGACTCAAACCAAGGAAAAGGAGAATACTGAGACACAGTTTGCATGAACTGGAGGCGAAGTGTAAAAGATTGGAAGATGACAATGTCTCCCTCCATGTCATGAATCACCAGCTGCAGGAGAGCAACCAGTCAGAGGTACGTTCCCTTCAGGAAGACCTAGCTAAACTTCATAAGGAATATGAAAAGGACTGTGAAGACCAGAGAGAACAGATCATGTGGTTAACTGAGAGTTTGAACTGTACCCAGGAGAAACTAAGGAATGCATCAGAAAAGCTCAGACAGGCCAATTTGGACCATAATGCAATTCTCACGGACATTCACCAGAGAGATGAACAGATCAGCTGCATGAACATTCAGATCACTCAACAGGAGGAGCTGCTGACAAAGCTCAACCAGCAGCTGACAGAGAGAGAAGCTGCCATGCTACAGGTAAATGCTTCGGTCAACGATCTGTTTTCTCAGCTTGAAGAGACCAAAGGACTCTTGTCTCTTTGTCAGAGGGATATAGAAACCATGGAAATTGAAAGAGAAGCTCTGGCTCAAGACAAAGGTGAGCTTCAAGAAGAGGTCAGCAAGAGGGGTGCAAGAGGGGTGTAAGCTCATGCAAGAGGGGTGGCGGTGGTCCAGTGGTAGGGTACTTGCCTACAGACCTATGGCTCAAGAGGTCCCAGGTTCAAATCCCACCTCTGGCACTACCACCACTGGGTCCCTGAGCAAGACCCTTAACCCGGAGTTGCTCCAGGGGGATTGTCCCTGTAATTAGGACATGGAAGTCGCTCTGGATAAGAGCGTCCGCTAAATGCCGTAAATGTAAATGTAAATGTAAGAGAGAGAGGTCTCCAGGAAAAAGCTGCAAGCTGTGATGGTTGTTCAAAGAGAGAGGCTGGAGAAAACGGATGAACAGAAGAACCAAACTGCATGCCAAGCAACGAAGAGAATAGAGACAGCTGAGGAACAGTCTGATGGAGAAGGAGAGGCAGGTAAAGATTCCAGAGGTTGAGCAGCCATGTAAAAGCTCTGAGAAGGGAGACACACTACCTTCTGTTTTCCCTCACAATTCAGCAGACTCAGAACAGGGTAACCGTTTGAGGAGTCAATTTGGAACATCTTGCAGTAGAACCAAGAACAGGGCCTCTGCCACACTGAGCTCCAAGCAGCAGAAAGACAAAAAAGAGGTCAAGAAGAGGAAGAGGGAGCCAAAAAATAGCCTCAGCAAGGAAGTATGCTTCGGGAAGGTGAACGACACTCTGCACATCAGATTCTGAGATGGGAGACATGGAGAGCGAGGATGACAAGGGTTTGATGCCGAGTCCGAACTGTGTGAAAGACTCTTCCACCTTGAACCTTAAAGAATCCTCTGTGTTTAGCTCTCTGTCTGCATCCTCTTCGTCCGCTTCACACGGGAGCTTGGGCTCACAGAAACTCGTGCAGTCTTTGGCAGAACAGCACCCGAAGCAGTGTAGGACAGATGGTTGGAAGATCGTGTCCTCCCCAACTTGGTTTGACGTCAGCTCTCTTTCAGACTCCGTCAGAACCAGGCTTTCCAGCAAGTCGGACTATTTCTCCAGTGACTCCAGTGTCGAGTCTGTGAAACAAGTGAAGGAAAAATTGCAGGACAACAAGAAGAAAAACAACACGCCTGCCAGCGCTTTGGACAAAAAGAGCTCTGACCTTCACAAGAACTCGAACATGGATGGAGCGGTCTCTAAAACGGACAAAGACGGAAAGGTATTGAAGAAAAACAAAGTGAATCACACATATGAAAACAAAGAGAAGGATAAGTGTGGTGTGGAATGAGGACGTGAATGAAAAACTTGTAAAGAGACTCACGTTCAACTTCGATGACTCTCAGCAGCAGTCCCTTGTCGTGAAGACAGAGTCGCCCTCTGAAAAAAAGGTTAAACTCTCTAAACATGACAAAGACCACTTTAAAAGAGCGGCCCGATTAGCAACAGATAAAGCTGAAGACAAAGATTGGTCCAGGAAGGAGCTTCTGAGAGTATCTAAGAGAAATCACAGAAAACAGAGGACTCCAACAAGGAGAGAATCAGCAAAAAGGAGAAGGACAAACCTTTGAAAACTGAAAAGGAGAAAGGCATGAAAGACAAAGAAGAACCCAAGGATATTGGATACTGGCTCTGCGTTGACATCCTTCCCACACCCCGCCACCATTACACAGCCTCTCAAATCATATTGATCATTTTGATAATTGATCATATTTCAGTCAGAAAAACCTTGTTTTAAAGTGCAGTCACTCTTCCCTATAAAAATACAAACACATTGAACATGGTGCCTTTCAAAACATAACAGAACCACAGGTTCTCATTCACTGCAGCCATTCACTTCAAACCATTCTTTGGAAGAATGACTCTTTGTATTGCTGCATGACCCACATTCACTTTTTTTTCACTTCACTATTCTGACAGAGTGCAGAGCTTTTTACTATAATTCAGTCATTGTGGGCAACATTGGCAACAATGGTCTTGAATGCTATCCATTTGTACACAACCTACCTGAATGGTGTAGGCTTTAGAAGTCTTTAGAACCCAATGAGCGTCAACAACTATTTTCTAACATCCTCAGGATGCTCTTTTTTCTAGTTTGTTAATCTGGGTAAACCTCCAGATTTAAGCCCCCACTTTACTTGTGAATGAGCTGTTCATGAAGTCTGACCACATAATGCATTGACATGCAGACACTAAAATATATAAATGTATAGACCCCAGTTTTATTACCATTTTGTAGATGCAAACCTTGTGTCTCCATTTACACTGATGAATGAACCAATAGAAATTGTTCATAAAAAATTTTAATGAAACCATTTTACATTCAAGCTCTCGTTGTCTCATGTCTTTCAATGCCAAACACATGTTTTCTCTCCTCATCCCTACTTTCTTTCTGTCTTTCTTTCCCTCCCCTTACCCCTGCCTCTTCTTTAACTCTATGATCACTTAATTTGCCATCAAATATCATTCTGCTTGATTATTTTGGCCTGGGATTTCAGACTACTCTTATTTGCTTAAAGTTTTACATTTAAAACATAAACATTTGGGTTAATCAGAGAGCATTATTTTCAGCTCAGGCCCTCTGGGTGTGTTTGGCTCTGGGTGCCTGGAGCAGAGGGGAAGCAGGCACAAGGAAATGTCCCAGGCTAACTCACAAGGCTGTTTTATTATTACCACTACCTCATCAATAAAAGTGGAGTCTGGGGTTCGTTCAGTGTCACTACACACAGGAGACTTGTGGTCATGACAGTGGAGCCTTAGCAACATCCGTGTTAAGGAAACAATCACATTTGAGATCTAATGCATTTGGCACACACTAATATCAGCAGATGCTGTAACAGTGGCGGGGTGCGAGAAGGACGCCAACGCAGAGCCAGTAGTCAAAAACGTAACTTTATTAACATAAGCCAACAACACAAACCAAAAGTGCCACCATTAACTGTAAGGCGTAGCCTCGTTAATGAACTGCGCTCTGTTCTGACTCACTGGGGCTTAAATAGCAGCCCCAATGAAGCACACCTGTGTCTGAACAAGCCCAGGTGTGCTCAGTCAGAACAGAGCGCCATCTGGCCAGAACCACAGGCACGACAGACTGTGACAGTAGCCCCCCCAAAGAAACGCAACTCCTGAGGCGTCAAAACACAACCTCGCCATGAACCTCAGGGGGGAGGCCAAACAAAAACCCTGTTCAGCTAAAACAGTTCCCTTTATGGTGCACCCAGCCAGGCCCACAAAACCCAAATTACAACAAAAAGGGGCCTTTGGCCAGCAATGTTCAGGGGTCCTGGCGGTGGTTAGGGGTATCGCAGAAATTCAGTCCATTTCTTTATGTGCGGCCCGGACTCGACCCTGGAGTCCCTGGCGGAATCATCCCACTCACTGGAACGCCTCACCCTGACAGAACCTGAAAGAGAGCTGAACACAGAGACTTTTACAGGGTTCAAAGGGGAAGGGTCTTTTACACAGTCCGAATTCTGCATCAAACCCCTGCCATCCTGGTGCTCAGAGCACAATCAGAGTCATCATGCAGCTGCTCAACCTCTGGAATCTTTACCTGCTTCTCCATTAGATTGTTCCTCAGCAGCTCGACTCTGGCGTTAACCTCCAGGGTCCCAGCATGCACTGGTGTCTGTGGAGTGAGTCGAAATTCAAAAAACACCAATTTTGCTTTCATACCTCTGACCTGCTTCTCCAGCTCGTTGAGCCTACGGGCCTCCCTTTGGGCTTTCCTCAGTTCAGCCTGCAGAGCGCCGTTGTGGTCTTGCACCTGTTTCAGCTCTGCCCTGGTCTGATTCAGCCTGATCCATTTGGCCAGATCCCTTGCCTGCTTTCCTCTGAATGACTCTTGCAAGCACATTGCAGCATGTTTGCACAGCTGATATCTCTGCTTTTGAAGATGTCCAAGCCTCCACCTTCTGAACCTCCTCTGAAGATTTGCTGCCCAGCACTGCTTCTTGAAAACAGATATTTGCTTGTCCATTCTTACTGCAGCCTGAATAATGGTAGCAGCTTAGTGCATTGCAGCAACATTCTTTCAAACGGAATAACCCCTAAAAGCTGCCTGGATGCATATTGCAGATCTTTTCAATACCTTGAACCTCTCACAGTCACATTTACACTTAATATAGGAACTATAATGTCTTTGAATGATGATGGCTGACACCCTTATGGCCTGGTACTTTACTACCTCCCTGTGTCTTCTGAACGCAGCCTGAATCAGGGAAGCTGCCTGGTGTTGCAGGACAGTCTCCCTTCTGACCCTCTAACCTCTGAAGCAGGCTTGCAGGAACACTGCAGCAGAGCGCAATTTCAAGAAGTCCTCCCTCTGCTTTCTGGCCTCAAGTGTGGAACGATATCTAAGCAGCATATTTCATGCATACATATCACGTTTGAGCACAGTGAGCCCTGTAAGCACATTGTATCACCGTGGCAGCCTGGTGCTTCTGTTTCAGAGTCTGTCTGGTCTTCATCCCTCGGAATGCGGCTTGCAGAACAACAGCAGCCATTTTTTTCTTCTTCAAAGACTTCATTTTTTGCTTCATCATCTTATTAGCTCAGTAACATCGCTGAACAGTCCTGGCTGCCCACAGTAGTTTCAGGTAGTATTTTCTGCTCATGTGCTTCCTTACCTGCGCCTGAATGGTTACTGCAGCCTCATGTTCAATCCGCATCTGCACCCGAACTACCATTCTAAAGTTCCCACTAACCTGGAGCTGCTCCTTCTCTGCTTTCGGCCCGGCAGATGGGTTAGTGGTGCTGGGTTTGAGGGTCGACTCCTTGATGCCGCTTTCCTTGCTGTGAAGGGCTTTCTTGGTCGAACTCCCCGGTTGCACGATGCAGGAAGCCGTCCTCCTGCTCTCGGTGTTAGGAATGGCCTTCTTTGCCACTGCCTCGCTTCTCTGGTTGCGGGCGGCCTTCTTTGGCTTCCTCTCATGTTTGAGGGTGCAGGGCTTGTTTATCGCTGTGTTTCCACGTTGAACAGTGCAGGGAGCGTTTACTACAAACGTTCCGCTTTGAATGACGTAGGGCGCGTTGGCTGCCGTCCTTCCGCGTTGCGTGACGCCAGCCGTCAACAAAGCCCCGCCTTCCATGTCGCGTACGGAAAAAAACACGCGGTTCAGCGTGTAGAGGTAGCGCTGTGCCCTTGCAGCCATGGAGACCAGCATCCGGAGGAACAGCACGAACCGATCCAAGCGCAGCTCGGGTGGAACCAAGTGGGAGCAGCAACGTCACATTCTTCAGACAGTGCTCGAGCTCCTTGGCCATGGCCGTCGGCGTCCGTCAAACCATTGGACTTCTTTCTTCCCTGTCCAAACATTTTTTTTTCAGTCCATATGTTTGGTCAAATCCTTGCTCAGAGATCTTCTCAATCTCTCTCTTCAAAACTAAATTCAAGGCCTTCCATTATCCTATTATACCCCTCGCTCAAACTGAATAACAAGCACATGAGGTTTGCTTCAGTACAACAAAGTGCTACAGGGCTCAGCCTTGTGTTGAAATATGTTTACCTGTTCAGTCTTCAGTTTAACCTAGCCCATTCACAGTGAATTTATAAATAAACAAATATATACAGTACTGTGCAAAAGTACTGGGCAGGTGTGGAAAAAATGCTGTAAACAAAGAATGCTTTTAAAAATGGAAGTGTTAATCATTTATTTTCATCAATCAACAAAATGCAGTGAATGAACATCATACACCTGACTATAATCCTACAAAATAAGAACTGATGCTGGTTTGAAGGCTAAAGGTAGTAACACCAAATATTGATTTGATTTAGATTTTGATTTCTTTTGTTCGTTCACTTTGCATTTTGTAAATTGATAAAAATAAACAATCATTATTTATATTTCTGAAAGCATTCGTTTACAGCATTTTTTCACACCTGTCTAAAACTTTTGCACAGTACTGTAAATATGTATTATTAATAAAGCACAACCTATATATATATATATGTATGTATTATTAATAAAGCACAATGTTTCCCCTAATATGTAAGAACCAGTCTTAAAACCAGTCCCAGCCTGTATAATGTCTAGGATTATCAGTTTAACTGATAAAGAGAGAACAAGGAAATTGGTCATGTAAAAAGGAATTGAATTTGTGATAATGAGCAGCAAGGAATCAAAAAAAAAAATCCAGAAAAAGTGGTAATGTCAATCAATAAAAAACACAACAAAATATTTCTTCTTGCTTGTGTATTTTTGTTTCGATAGCGACAGCTGATGCATTTGTGGGTTTGGTTGGTTTCCTAAGCAGGATAAAGTAATCACACAAAATGTGTATCCATCAGCAAAATCATTCATATAATATGCAAAAGTCATGTTTGCAAATGTTGCAGAAATTTGATGACCAATTAATTCCTTTAAACTTAAAGGATCTGTGGGTGGGACTAAAATTCTGTTTCACACTCTCATAATTACATACTTAACACAGCAGTGCCATAGAATTTGATGAATAATGCTAAGTAGTTACATTGTAATAAGCCTTAAGTTAATTAAGTTATAAACAAGCATAGTGAAAAGTAAATATGATAATAAATATGTCCAATTTAGCCATGACATCAGTGGTGAAAGAGGAGGAATTTTTTGCTGAATACAAATGCACAGTCATTGCCATGCACCAATGATGACGCTGATGCAGCTGTTGCACAACCCAAGCCTTGCCGGGGTGAGGAAACTGAGCTGTGGTGTGGCAGATGAGTGTGACATTCCCAGATATGACTAATGTGACACAGTAGCAAAAGCTTCTTAAGTAAAGAGATTTAAAGTGTCTAAAACGTGATGTCTTTTTTTTAGATGGATTTATGGAGCTACAGGAATATAAAGGCCCCATAATTGGTGCTTTGGAGCAGTGCTGCATTCTCTGGACTAATGGAAACATTCAATACCATTCAATATTGGAGATGGAGTGGAATATGAATGTAGTTTACATGCATAAAGTTTTATTCTTGATAAGACAAAGTAGAACTAATATCACTCAAGTTGCAAAAAAAAAGTTATAAGATGTCAAATAGGGCAACCCTTGCAAGTATATTATATAAGGTAAAAAAGGTATATTTTGCTAATCCAAATGCCTCCAGTGCTGATTTTAGGGATCTGTCAGAGAGAGGAGTGTAAGAGGGAGTGAGCGCAGGTTAATTACTTTGCTGAAAGTTTAATTGTTCTGAAAGGAGCTCCCAGCTGAATCCTGCAGCCTCCACTATGTGTATGTTTGGATCTAAAATATGGCTGCACTTCCACTTCTTCTAAATGAGGACTAATACGGCAAGGGTTATTCAAGGTTTATATATAGATAAATTAACATTGATAGTAAATCAGGTGGCAGCGGTGGCAGCGGCAGGGGCAGTGGTGGCCTAGTGGTTAGGGAGTTGCCCCCACATCGGAAGATTGTGGGTTCGATTCCCTCACCAGTAGGTTGCCCTGAGGTACCCTTGAGCAAGGTACCGTCCCCGTGACTGCTCCCCGGGTGCTTTCAATAGCTGCACACAGTGTTTGTGTGCATGGGTTAAATGCAGAGGTCCAATTTCGTTGTGGTTCACATGTGCTGTGCTATGACCTTGCAATGACAAGGGTTGTCACTTTCACTAATTTTTTTTTCACTAGGTGTGAGTGGGTGCACTGTTTTTTATAAAGAAAAATTATCTTCACACTTGTTTGTGGAAGCATATTCCACCACATTTCTGAGGGCATCAAAAGCAATTGTTGATGATTATCAGTGTACACACAGTGTTCACCCTTATCAGGAAGGGTTAACCAAGACAGATCACTCCAAGAACCAGGCATGTAAAAGATTGCAAGGTCAATAAAGACTCCTGAATAACTTGAAAGCAACTAAAAACCTAGCTCATATTGTCCATTGTTGTTACTTGTCAGTACACCAGGAGAACACTTAACAATAATGATGTGCATGGCAGAAAAATTGCTACTCCTGATTTCTGCCAGTCTACAGTTTGCTTTATATCATGTAAACATGCCAGCAGGCTATTGAACAAATATTTTGTTGACAGAAAAGAGCAATATGGTTTTTGCATAAGGGCCATAATGGATTGCCATAAGTGATTGGATAATTCTGAATTTGACCTACAAATTCTAAAGGAAAATGTCATAACATCAATTTGTGAACTGACTCTCAAGAGAATATGGGTTATTCATGACAACAGCCCTGAGCACACAATTAATTCTACCAAAAATGTTTTAAGAAGCATAAAGTGAATGTAATTAAATGACCAATGCAAGGTTCTGACCTTGACCCAATAGAAATTATATGGAAGGACCTGACCAGTTTTTTTCACCCACCAACATGCCACAGTTTTAGTGCCTCTATACAGAGAAATGGGCTAAAATGCCTCCAGACAGATGCAGAAATTTTTCATTGCCATTACTGTTGCACAACCATTATCAAACCAGATACAGAAAACAATTGCTCATATTTGCCGCTCACCGATAATATTGGATAATTTCCCAGTTAATAAATATTCTCCTTTTGGCTGCTCCCGTTATGGGTTGCCACAGCGGATCATTTCTCCTTTGCCGCATCTCTGTGCTCTCTCACTACATCCATAAAACTTCTCTATGTCCTACTTCTTCTTCCTGGCAGCTCCATCATCAACATCCTTCTCCTGATATACTCATATTTTCCAAACCAAGGCAGTCTTACTTCTCTGGCTTTGTCTCCAACCCTCAGTTAATAAATTATCAAGTATAATATTTTTGCCTCAGATCTTTAACTAGGCTCTCTATACCTACCTTAAGAAGTTACAAAAATTATGATGTTGATGATGCTGACAGTCTTTGAGTGTGGCTTGATCCATCCAAGGGACCTATAGCATTTTTTTGGTGTATGCAAAACTGGTATTCTCCCAGGTGAGATCAAAATGTATGATGGCTTCTCTGACATCTCACTTTTCTCCACATTTCTGTAGTGAAAGTGAAAAGTGAAAGTGACAACCCTTGTCATTGCGAGGTCACAGCACTGCACACCATGAACCACAACGAAATTGGACCTCTGCTTTTAACCCATGCACACAAACACCGTGCAGCAGTGGGCAGCTATTGAAAGCGCCCGGGGAGCAGTGACGGGGACGGTACCTTGCTCAGGGGTACCTCAGGGCAACCTACTTGGGAGGGAATTGAACCCACAATCTTCCGATGCGGGGCCAACTCCCTAACCACTAGGCCACCGCTGCCCAGACCTGTTAGACCTGTTAGACCTGTTATTGTGGTTTTACTTCTATAAACTTTTCAAATGGTATTCATCTTTGTATTAAAGGATCTCTGTAACAGTGGTGGGGTGCAGGAAGGATGTCTGCACTGAGCCAGGAATTAGGAGCATAACTTTATCATTCATACTAACCAAAACAAGACACAAGGAACTGCAGTCAAGTCCTAAACAAGATATCTTAACCACCATTAACTGTAGGCTTCGCCTAGTGAATGAGCCGGCGCTCTGTTCTGACTCATCGGGGCTTAAATAGCCAGCCCCAATAAAGCACACCTGTGCCTTCATGAGCTCAGGTGTGCTCAGTCAGAACAGAGCGCCCTCTACTGTGCCCAAGAGGAAACTCACCCGTGACAGACTGTGACAGAACCCCCCCAAAAGACGCAACTCCCGGGGCACCAAAACATAGCCTCGCCCCGAGCTGAGCCTCTGGGGGAAGCCAAGAAAAAAAACCTCCAAAAAACATAAACAGCCCCCTTATGGGGCACATGGCCAGGTCCACAAAACAAATTTTATTTGTGTTTTGTTGGGCTCTGAGCACCCTTCTCAGAGTTCTCACATGGCTGCTCGGCCTCTGGAAACTTTACCTGCCTCTCATTTTCTGTTAGACTGTTCCTCAGCTGCCCCTCTTTGAAGCTCTCCACCAGGGTCCCAGCATGCACTGGGGGTCTGCTGAGCGAGTTGAGATTTTGAGATCTTCAGTTCGGCTTCAATACCACTGACATACTATTGTAGCTTTTTCCAGTTCAGCCTGCAGAGCGGCGCTGTTGTCCTGCACCTGCTTTAGCTGTTCTAGTCCTATTCAGCTGTTCTTCCATAGTGGCCACTTTAGTCTCCAGCTTCTCCTGTTCCTCTGTTCTCTTCAGCCATTCCCTCCAGACAACAATCGCAGCTTGCAGTCTCTTCCTCAGGACCTCTCTCTCTTGCATGAGTTTACTGACCTCTCCTTGAAGCTCACCACTGTCTTGAGCTAGAGCCTTTCTTTCCATTTCCATGGTTTTGATTTGGTTTTGGCAAAGAGACAAGAGTCCTTTGGTCTGCTCAATTTGAGAAAGCAGATTATTTTAGAAAGGAGATCTTTTCCTCGTGTTTCAGTCTTTCATTTGCAGCTGACGTGATCGCCTGCAACGCAGAGGCCTCTCTCTCTGTCAGCTGTTTGTTGAGCCTTGTCAGCAACTCCTTCTGTTGAGTGATCTGAATGTTCATGCAGCTGATCTGTTCATCTCTTTGGTGAATGTCCATGAGAAGTGTACTGTGCTTCACACTGGCCTGTCTGAGTTTTTCTGATTCAGCTATTGCCCAATGCCCCTTTTCCACTGCTCTGGTTCCTGTGCCGTTTCCGTGCCGGTTCCCGTGAACGAGCACCGAACCAGCACCAAAACTTAGCTGGTCTAGTAGCGAGAACCTGTGACGTCATGAGCAGTGGGCGGAGTTATAGGTAGCTTTAGAAGAGAAAACAGCGGCAAGCCAAAGTCAGCTAATGCGGAGCGCGGAAGAAATTGAAGCTCTTTTAGCAATATGGACGTCCACAGAGATTAAGCAAAAATAGGAAAGTGCACTGAAAAAGAAGAAAGTGTATGAGGAAATAAGGGAAGAACTAATTTCATGATTTTGTCTTGCACGTAACCATTGTCTATGTCGATTGTACTGCCCTCCACACAACCACGTGTTTCGACAGTCAGGCCTTGTCCTTACCAAAACTCTACAGACAGATTACTTGTCCACAGGTTTATTGACATAGGAAAAAGGGTAAAAGGATAATGCCTGCACAGTCCCAAAGATGAGAGGTGATGCTGAGAAGATGAGAGAAGATGGCGGTGGTGTAGTGGTAGGGTACTTGCCTACGGCCCTCTGGATCAAGAGGTCCCCGGTTCGAATCCCACCTCCAGCACTACCACCACTGGGTCCCTGAGCAAGACCCTTAACCCTGAGTTGCTCCGGGGGGCTGTAATTAGGACATGTAAGTCGCTCTGGATAAGAGCGTCTGCTAAATGCCATAAATGTAAATGTAAATGTGATGCCAGTGGATGAAACTAACGAACTATCCTGTAAGTCACCTGACCGGACAAGGAAGAAATATGGCAATACCACATGCTGCCAGCAGGTGGTAGTAGACCAACACCATTGGTTTTAAGATTAAGGTTCCCGCCTGGCGTGATTGAACGCTATAACCAGAAAGTAACAATTACAATGTCTTTCCAGAAGGAACAAGAAGGAGAATGATCTCGGTCACAGGTCATACAAAAGACTGAGTCCCTTCCTTCCTTGAAGCTTTTACTTCCACTTTGCGCACTTTGTCGTGGGAAATACCTGAGTGACTATTCCCAACGGCCATTCATGTCTTTTAAGCTTGATGTCCTTGAGAATCACCACACTGCCGGGCTCAATATTAGGACGATCAGATGGCCTCTTTCTGCGTGGTTGGAGTGAAGGAAGATACTGTTTTCTTCATCGATCCCAAAAGATCTCAGCTAAGTGCTGCACTTGGCGCCACTGCTGTCTGTGAAGGTCCTTGACCCCAAAATCTCCCACAGGAACAGAAGGGAGGCTCACTTTCTGCGTGAGAAGGGTTGCTGGTGTAAGAATAAGAGGGTCACTAGGATCTGTAGACACCGAAACAAGATAATTAATAATAATAATAGCTGCCGATTAATAATAGCTGCCGCTTCTGCCATCAAGGTGGTAAGTACCTCATGGGTTAACTTACGAGGTCCCAGGTGGAGGAACATGGAATTCAAAATCTTTTTCACCATTCCAATCATCCTCTCCCAAGAACCACCCATGTGAGAGGCATGGGGAGGATTAAACCTCCAGCTGCAGTTTTTCTCTTGAAGAAACTTCTCAACAGCGGTGTTGTCAGTGTTAGAGGGGATCCTTAGCTCTTTACAGGCACCGACAAAGTTTGTTCCACAATCAGAGCGGATGACTTTCACAGGACCTCTGATGGCAAGAAAGCGCCTAAGAGCATTTATGAAACTTGAAGTGTCAAGGTTTTCAATCACTTCAATATGTACGGCTCTCACACTGAGACAGGTAAATATCACAGCCCACCGTTTGCTGTCAGCAAGACCTCCTCTTGTACGTCTTGAAAACACCGTCCATGGACCAAAAACATCCAGTCCAACATTCGTAAATGGAGGGTCTGTGGAAAGGCGGTCTGCAGGAAGTTCAGACATTTTCTGGGTCTGCGGCACCCCATGAAGTCTACGGCAGGTGACACACTGATAGATGATGTTGCTTACACACCTCTTACCCCCAACTATCCAGAAACCAGCAGCACGTATTGCGCCTTCTGTAAACAGTCGACCCTGATGTTGGGTTCCCTCATGGTAGTATCTGATTAACAAATTTGCAACGTGGTGTTTGCCTGGAATAATGAGAGGTTTCTTCTCATCTTGTGGTAGGTCTGCCTCTGCTGTGCGTCCTCCGACTCATAGAAGACCATCTTTGTCAATGAATGGGTCTAAGATTTTAAGGGAGCTCTTTCTAGGAAGTTACTCGTTCATCTGTAAACATGCATACTTTTGGGCATTTGCCTCCTCTTACACTGTGCGTGTTATGATTTTCCTGGAGCATGAGAGCTCTTCAAGTGAGTATGTTCTGTGACAGTAGTGCCAACCCCTACAACCATGAACTGTTTTATCTGAGTTCATGTGGAAATGCTGAGCAATATGGCTCAAACGGGCAACAGCATGAATTAATGACTTCCAGCTGGAAAACCTGGAAAATCTGTGAGACCCCAGTTGTCCATTTGTCATAGTTGTTTTCAGTTCTGGCTTCCTGTCCAAACTGTGCCGCAGTGATGACAGTCTGTTCTGAGTTTGTACTCTGTTGTCAGGAAGACGTTGTCTAGATGTTTTAAAAGGTAGCGGTGCTACCCAGCTGTTGTCATCACTTCTTTTGAGTCCGCCTTCCATTATTCCTAGGAATGAGATGTCATTGGTAGATAGAGCCACTTCGTTATCATCTTTAGTCTGCTGAAACACTGTGGAGACCAGATGATTGCCTTCTAAGTTGCCCGTATGCTTCTCTGTGAAGTGACTGTATCTCTCCCTGACGTGGAAAACGTTGGGACAGGGCTCGAAAGGGGAGAGCCATTGTTGTTCTTTCATGTTAGTGTAGAACGCATTCACAGTGCTGGGTATGTGGACATTGCCCAAGCAGACATTACCAACTATTACTCATCCTAGGTCAATTGCGAACCTTGTGTGCTCTAATAATATCTCGGCCAAGGAGAAGCATAATTGGAGCCTTTGGTTCAAGGTCTGGGATAAGATGAGCCACTGACTTCAAATGAGGATGATGAAGCATGGCGTCAGGTGTCGGAGTCTCTGACCTGTTGTTTGGAATATCATTACACTCCAAGAGAGAAGGTAGGGGAAGACTGACCTTTCCGTCCAGTGATTCAATTTGGTAGCCAAAGGCTCTTCTCCCTATTACCGCCGAAACTCCCGAACAGGTCCTGAGGGAATATGCAGAAGCGGGGCCCTGGATATTAAAGGCATCGAAGAATTCCGACCGTGCCAGTGACCTGTTGCTCTGTTCATCTAAGATCACATAAAACTTCAAAGCACTGTCACGTCTGCCGGTAGGATAGACTTTTACTAAACAAATCTTGGAGCAGGATTTCTCACCGGTACTGCTTCCACAGACTTGTGTACAGCGAGATGTGACCTCTGAAGGTAGTGTAGGATTTCCCTCCCCCGCCATGCTCTGTTGCAGTTTCTGGTTTATGAGTCTATGGTGCTGGTCCTGGGTGAAGAGCAGAGATGTGCTTGTCGTTCTCACACTCACACTCCGAACATGGGACTGTGTACTTACAGTTCTTTGCTGTGTGAGTCACAGATGTGCAACATTTAAAACAGATGCCTTTCTCCTTCAAGAAAGCTTTGTGTTCATGTAATGGCTTTTCCCGAAAGGCACATTTCCTTAATTGGTTGGGCTTCTTATGTATTGGGCACTGTCTACTGTAATCCTCGACTTTAACATTTTCACCAGAGACAAGAGGAAGCTTAGTGGACACGTCCATTTTGTGAACAGAAATTTCTTTCTGCTGGTTTAACTTCCAAGAATGATCCGCTTCATAAAGAGAAACTGATTGCCCTGAGAGGTTAAAACTGGGATCATTCCAGATTCTAGCTTGATTGATGATAAACGCAACAAAAACACGAAAAGGGGGAAATGGAACCTTATATTGCTGCTTATAGCAGGAACCATAAGAAAGCCACTTTTCTTGCAGGTTGTAGGGCAATTTTTGAACTATCGGACTGATTCCTCGTGCTGTATCAAGGTAAGACAGGCCTTTTTTGGCAGACTCTAGCTACATGCGTAGGTCACTTAACTCACGTAACCTTGAATACTCTTTGGTTGTTATTCTCGGGAAGCTGTCAATGCGTCGAAAAAGTGCATTTTCAATCATATCAGGTGCACCAAAGCATTCGTCTAATCTCTGCCATATCATTTGCAGTCCTCTCTCTGGCTTGTTGATGTGGATAGCCCTGATTCTCCTAGCATGATCAGATGACTCCTTCCCAAGCCACTTAACAAGGAGATCCATCTCTTCGCTGGCTGTTAGATCCAGATCCTTAACCGTGCTCCGAAGCGATCGTTCCCAAGCCCTGTAACTCTCTGGCTGGTCGTTGAATTGGACGAGGCCAGTGGTGACCAGCTCACGACGAGCAAAGTATCTGATGAAGTAAGTGATTCCTGAGTTGTGCTGTGTGTATTGAGGCTCATATTTAGGCACAGACGAAGGTATGAAGTTGGGCAATGGGGGCGACACCCTATGGATGTCATGACCATTTAGCATGTTCCTCGTGGAGGTGGGTGGAGGCTGCGGAGTGCACTTTGATTCCCAAGCAGTTGCTCTGTCTTGTGGGTTGAAGTGGACTTTGGCCTCAGCAGAGTTACTCTCTGTTTTGGAACACAGAGGTTGACTGGAGAGAGGGAACACAGATGCTGCGTCGATCTTCCTAATTTCATCTTGAGAGAGCGGGCTTGACTGTCCTGCCAGCTTAGCGTCACCTGAATGGCGAGACTGTTCAATGACGTATTCCGCTGTACTTTCTACTGGGTCAAGGGGGGGTCCGTCAACTAAGAGGTCACAACGGTCACAAACTTCCTTTTCCAACATTAACACATCCATGGCAGCCTCTAAATGTGCTTTCTCTAGTTTTAACTTCGTTTCCTTCTCTGCAAACGACAGGCACACTTTGGCCGCCTCTGCTTTGGCTCTGGCCACAGCAGCGGCCGTTTCAGTGGACCTGCTTGAGTATGTTGAGGAACACGCAGCATGCGATCTGGTCTTTAATGAAGCCGACTTTGATTGCGCCATGATTTCAGTACTGCATACGCCGTAGTAGCTTCTTGCTTTAAGCTTATCCTTTTACTGTATCCTTTTACTGTACTGCCCTCCACACAACCACGTGTTTCGACAGTCAGGTAAACGCCTTGTCCTTACCAAAACTCTACAGACAGATTACTTGTCTACAGGTTTATTGGCATAGGAAAAAGGGTAAAAGGATAATACCTGCACAGTCCCGAAGATGAGAGGTGATGCCAGTGGATGAAAGCGTGGCAACGTGTCACTAACCGCCTCCATTAACCAAACAACTTCCTGTAAGTCACCTGACCGGACAAGGAAGAAATATGGCAATACCACATGCTGCCAGCAGCGTTGTTTTAAGTCAGCATGCGGTAACAGAACATCGATCTCTTTCAATGGTAATGACACTTTGAATAAGCTGCCTTTGGATACTGAAATAAATCCTCCAAGTCTGGAGAATAACCAGCCTGTGACATATTATCATGCGGCTCCCGCTGAGCTCTTGTCTAGTGTAAATGCGGGCTGGTTCTCGGTTGGTTCTGGCTGAGCACCAGTGTAGTGGAAAAGTGGTACAAGCTGTCAGTTTAACAAATGAACTGTTCACCTAGGTCTTTACAGACAGTCACATTCTAGGTACCCAGTCTGCTTTTCCTTAAGTTCCCTATTAATTTTAGCCAGTTATTCCTGTAGCTGGTGATTCATGGCATGGAGAGAGACATTGTCATCTTCCATCATCTTACACTTCGCATTCAAAACATCAAGATTCTGGTTCTGTGCACAAACTTTGTGATCCTTGGTGGTGAGTTCAGTCTCCATTTCCTGGAGCTGCTCGGCAAGAACAATTTTGGCCTGTCTTCGCCCAGAACAGACAGCCACACATTTTCAGATTCCTGAAGCGTTTGTCCCAATCTTTGAACTTGTAACGTCACTGATTCTTACATTATTCCCACTAACCTGGAGCTGCTCCTTCTCTGCCTCCTTCCTGGCAGATGGGTTGGTGGTACTGGGATTGGGGGTCAACTCCTTGACGCTGCTTTCCATGCTGCGAAGGGCCTTCTTGGTTGACTTCCCTCATTAAACGGCGTGGGGTAATTTTCTGGTGGCTTCCTGCTTTTCCGTGTCACGGACGCCCTTCCTTGCCGATGCCCCACTTCCCATGTCGCGTGTCTTCCTATGTTGAATGGTGCAGGCTGCATTTTCTGCCATCTACCTGCGTTGAATGGCGTAGGGCGCATTTTCTGCCGTTTTTCTGCGTTGACTGGCGCAGGGTGGCTAGAGAGGCCAGCTTCTGAAGAAGAAATTCATACCAGTCTGAGCCTAATTCGACCTCAAGCTGTTGATGAGCAGGATATCCGATGTCAGCCACGTCAGATGTTGCTCGAGCTCCCTGGCTGTGGCAGCCATTTTTACTGTTTACCATTGTACAATGCTCCCTGGGTGCTGTAATGGCTGCTTACTGCTGCATGGTTAAATACAGAGGATTATTTTTTATTGTGGTTCACTGTGTGCTGTATTTCACAATGACAAACACTTCCACTTTCAAACCAAAGAAGCAAAATTTAGACAAAGCATATCTTGTTTGAAGGACTACATTTGAGAAAAGTGGACAAGTGTGTTAAAAATACCAGGCCTTTTTTAAACAAACCAGTTAGATTTGAGTGTCATATGTTTCTATTTATATTCTATTTATTTATATAGAATGTGTGTGTGTGTGTGTCTCTCTCTCTGTCTGTGTGTGTGTGCGCGTGTGTGTGTGTGTGTGTGTGTATGAGTGTGTGTCTGTGTGTCTGTGTGTGAGTGAGTGTGTGTGGGGAGGTGTTGCTATCATTGCTATATCAGAGCAGCCCCTCTAGCTGCCTTGTGGTTTCTGGCACCATTGTGTCATTACTGCTTGCTGCTTCCTGTCACACAGCAGCACTATGTCCTCAAATGTGTGTGTGTCACATTGATGGACAAGCAATTCTACCTGCATGTAAGGATAATCATAAACATACGTGAACACAATAAACATATGCAAACACACAGAAATACAAACAGTTTTACCCATCCCAACCGCCAATTTCTTGCAGACATGTGGACAGTCAAAAGCATCTACATGGAAAGAGAGCTGGTAATAAATTCTCACCCTGTCACAGTCTGTCACTGTGTGATTTTGGTTTTAGTACAGTAGAGGGCACTCTGTTCTAACTGAGCACACCTTAGCTCATTGGGGCTGACTATTTAAGCTCCAGTGAGTCAGAATAGAGCGTGGCTCATTTGCAAGGCGAAGCCTTAAGTTAATGGTGGTGTTTCAGTTCCCTGTATCTTGATTTGTGACTATGGATAATAAAATTATATTCTGGACCACTGGCTCTGCGTTGACATCCTACCTGCACCCCGCCACCATTACAGAAATGAGCCACCATAACCTGGATGTCGCAAGCCTCAAAGGCTGGTTTGAGGTGCATGAGCGGGCATTCAGAGTTATGGTGGAGGTCCTCAGGATGTAGGTTTAGCAACTGGGGACCTTGGTGCCAACGCAGCTGCATGTTCCCCAGAGCTCTTCCAGCGAATCAGAGGGGCACATAGCGCAACAGCCACGGAGCTCTTGAGACACCTGGAGCTACTGGCATGCTCAATCCGGCTCGCCTCTTCTCTAGAGCCCAACGAGCGACTGGAGGAGCATAGCCGAATTAAGCAAGCGCTGATGTCCATAACAGCGGTAGATAGTCAGTCCCTTGACTGACTGAAGGAGGAGCTTTTACCCATTCCCTCCCCAACACCGCTCCCAGTGCCTCACCAGCTACAACGTGGGAAGACGGAGGAAAACATCCCCTGCGTCATTCAACACGGGAAGATGGCGGAAGACGCCCCCTGTGTCAATCAATGCAGGAACATAGCGGAAGACGCCCCTGCATCATTCAATGTGGGAAGATGGCGGAAAATGCCCCCTGCGTCATTCAAAGCGGGACGTTGGTAGTGGACACCCCCTGAGAAGGAGAGAAGGAGCAGCTCTAGGTTAGTGGGAATGATGGAATAATCAGTGAACTGATGTTACAAGTTCAAAGATTGGGACAAATGCTTCAGGAATCTGAAAATGTGTGGCTGTCTGTTCTGGGTGAAGAAAGACAGGCCAAAATTATTCTTGCCGAGCAGCTCCACAAATGGAGGCTGAACTCACCGCCAAGGATCACAAAATTCGTGCATGGAACCAGAATCTTGATATTTTGGATGTAAAGTTAAGGGATGCTACACTGCCCAATTGTCAAGTCTCAGAGAAGCTTCAGGAGACAGAATTAGAGGCTGAAGTGAGCAGAAACCATGTCCAAGAAATTTTAACCAGAACTTAAACCAAGGAAATTGAGAATGTTGAACTGAGACATGTTTTGCATGTACTGGAGGCAAAGTGTAAGAAATTGGAAAATGACAATGACAAGAGGTGTTTAAAGTGATGGCATTGACAGCGACAGGATACCTCACAACACATTCAAGAATGAAGATGGATTCATCAGCACTTGAGGACTTAAAAGTCAAAGTTATAGGAACACTGTACAAATTGACAATAGAAAGTCTTACTGAAATTTGTACTGTTCTGGACATTGAGGGTTTAATGACTTAAGTTTAAACCCTTAGACAGATGTAACTTACAAAAATCGTTCCTCCCTCATCTCGCTCATTGTAAAGCACTTAGACAGGGATGAGTTGAAAGATCTAGAAGATGGGGGGAATGGCAGAGTTGTTGAGGTTAAAGGATAAAATTAGTGAACTGCATGAATCTATTCAAAGTAGAGCATTTGAGGAAACAGGTTCTGGAGTAGTGCAGGAACACACTGATCTATTTTCAGGACAGGAAAAGTTGCTGAAAGAGCTAGAAGCAATGAAGATGGCATTGAAGTTATCCTTGCAAGAAAATCTTGTTGCTCAGAATTCAACAAACTCTAGTGGTAACAACACAAGGCAAGCTCAAGACCTAGTTCAGCAGTCGCTCCCTCAGACACCTTGCACACATCAGTGGGGCAGAGTATTTAAAATATCTGGTCAGACTGGCGAGCCAGGGCAAAAAGATAAACTTAGTTTCTCAAGCCTAGCCCACTTGCCATAAGTAAAGGCTTCCCTGAGTCAGAGATAGTTGAGGCAGTGGTCAGAGCCATAGCACCAGGTTTACAGCTCTGTAGCTACCTTGAAGGAAAATCAGACTTGACTTTACCCACTCTGAGGCATATTCTACACTTTCATTATCAGGAAAAAGGGGCAACAGAACTGTACAAGCAGCTGACTTCAGGAGTACAGAGTAGCAAAGAAAGCCCTCAAAACTTTGTAATCAGAGCCCTTGATTTGAGACAGAAGATCCTCTTCGCTTCCCAAGAAGCCGAGTCAGCTTTGAAATATGACCCTGTCCTTTTGCAAATCATGTTCCTCCATACTTTCCTCACAGGCTTACAGAATGATAGTATCAGGAGCGACCTACTCCCATACTTGCAACAGCAAATCTGTAGTGATGAACTGCTACTGTAAAAACTGAACATTGCATGTGCAAACGAGACAGAGAGACAAAACAAATGTAGACAAATAATGCAGCAACAGCCAGTGGCTGCACACTTAAGTCAGTTAAGTGATGAACCAGCTGAGACGAAGAAGAAAGACTCAAATCAAAACACTCTTAAAAAGACACAGCATGATGTATTGAATGAACTGAGAGAAATGTGCTCAGACATGGCTGTGCTAAAAACTCTTACTGCTGAAGTTGCACAGATGAAAGAGACAATCTGACAATCCCCGTCAGTGCCATTACAACCTCCACCCCCACCAGTGGTGCAAGAGTGTGCCCTCGCCCCTCAGTTCCAGCAGCAACGATGGCAAAACTTTTGGCCACCCCCTGGACCAAGAGATGCAGCTCAGTACCAACAACGGTTTGCCAGGCAGCACTACCGCGGTACTCCACGTCATGCACAGCAAGATGTTTCTTGGGGTGGCGGGGGGGGGGGGTCTAGTGGTAGGGTACTTGGCTACGGACCTCTGGATCAAGAGGTCCCTGGTTCAAATCCCACCTCTAGCACTACCACCACTGGGTCCCTGAGCAAGACCCTTAACCCTGAGTTGCTCCAGGGGGACTGTCCCTGTAATTAGGACATGTAAGTCGCTCTGGATAAGAGCGTCTGCTAAATGCCGTAAATGTAAATGTAAATAATTCAATTTGGGGATGGTGGTGGTCTAGTGGTAGGATACTTACCTATGGATCTATGTCAAGAGGTCCCAGGTTTGAATCCCACCTCTAGCTACCACCACTGGGTCCTTGAGCAAGACCCTTAACCCTGAATTGCTCCAGGGGGACTGTCCCTGTAATTAGGACATGGAAGTCGCTCTGGATAAGAGCGTCTGCTAAATGCCGTAAATGTAAATGTAAATGTTTCAGCTGTCACCAAAAATAATGTTGAGTATTGTACATGCTGTTACAGATGTGGTAGTTAGGAGCACTTTCTCGCTGGGTGTAGAGTCCGGGGAACAAGACCAGCGAGCCATTTAAACGAGAGAGGGTTACCCCTGCAGGACAGGGAGTGACCAGGCAAGATGCAAAGTCCCGACTGAAATGTCTACACTGTGGTGAAATGTCATGTCAAAAGATGAAAGTGTGTTCATCCTGCAAGAAAAACACTTACTGCATAAAAAGGTGTGCGGTAGCACCTCGGGCTGAACACAGAGAGCCAAATAACCGCAGTAAAGTACACATCAGTCACACTGAGACAGAAGAACAGCCTCAGCTCCTGGATTTGGTTGGAAAACATTGTGTCATTGATTGTTATATCCAAGGCAACAAGACCAAGGCATTATGGGATACTGGTTCCAAAGTATTCATAGTGAGTGAAAAATGGAAAAAAAAAAATTTTGCCACATGAAAGACAGAGATGTGTCAGAATTGACTGAGGGACCAGATGACTTAAACATAACAGCAAATGGACAGAACATGCCGTATATAGGCTGGGTAGAGACCACCTTTAGACTAACTGCAGACTGCGCTGCTGTAGAAGAACTTGTTGTCCCCATATTAGTGATGAAAGGCAGATGCTTGTCTCAATCCATAATAGGCTATAATGTCATAGAACAGATAGTCACATGCGCTGTTGAACACTTAGATGGAACCAGTAAAGAACAGCTACACGCTATCTTCAAAGCTACTTTTTCCAGTTTAGAGAAGACAAGTGTTTCTGTTTTTATTGACTTAGTGAGTGTTGGAGCAGGATCTGAATATGTTGTACACACAGCAAAAGAAAAAGATTAAGAAAAGATTAAGCACCCTACAGCGCATTCAGAACACAGCCGCTAGGATTGTTAGCAGGAGCAGGAAGTACGACCACATAACTCCCATACTCTCCTCGCTTCACTGGCTTCCTGTTAGGTACAGGGCTGACTTCAAGGTCCTCCTCTTAACCTACAAGGCACTTAAAGGTCTTGCCCCAATATACCTAACCGAACTGCTTAATACCTATACACCTAACCGCCCACTTAGATCCCAGAATAAAGATCTTCTAATTGTCCCTCGCATAAATAAATGTATAGGAGCACGAGCTTTCAGTTACAGGGCACCTAGATTGTGGAACAGCTTGCCTGCTTCTGTACGGGATGCCGATTCAGTCTCAGTCTTTAAATCACGGCTGAAGACTTACTTCTTTAGTTTAGCTTACCCGCACCAATCACCATAGTGCACCATTACTAATGTCGCTGGTGCTGCTGTACATGCCATCGCACTGTTGTTTCATTTCTGTGTTTATCACTACTGGATCCTGCTCATTACTGACCCCCTCATTCCATTTCTCTCCCCACATGTCCGGGTGGGCCCGCTGTGGTCATCACCTGAGTCCAGTGCCGAGCTACCATCTGGTCTGTGTGATGCATCTGATGCGCCAAGGGACCCTGGCAGCTCATCGGTACCTGGAAGAAACTTGGGACTAGTCACTGATCCTGGAGTCTAAAACCTAACTAACTTTGTACTGTTAGTATACCCAAGGGGGTTGGTTAGCCGGTTGACCTTGGACCCTCAGAGGTTTTTTTTTTTCTCCACATAGTGGAGTTTTTGGTTCCTCTCCTCCGTAGTCGTCCGGCTTTAACATCTATTACTGTAACCTGTTCCATCATCGACCTTCAATGTAAAGTGCCTTGGGGCAACTTTGTTGTAAAAGGCGCTATACAAGAATAAATTGAATTGAATTGAATTGAAAAAGTGAACATCCCTAAACACACCACTGTTCAGACTGAATGTAAGGTAAAGACACAGTCCCCAAAAAGTGATGTCCACTGAGGGTTGATATCTGGCTCAAAAAGCCTAGTGACTCTATGTAACGGTGGCGGGGTGCGGGAAGGACTTCAGTACAGAGCCAGGAGTCAGGAACATAACTTTCTTCTTCATAAACAAAAACAAGATCCAAGGACTGCAGTTCTAATCAAACCAGCCTGCTGTTGTCCTGCACCTGCTTTAGCTCTGTTCTGGTCCTATTCAGCTGCTCTTCCATAGTGGCCACTTTAGTCTCCAGCATCTCCTGTTCCCCTGTTCTCTTCAGCCATTCCATCCGGACAACAATCGTAGCTTGCAGTTCCTTCTTCAGGACCTCTCTCTCTTGCGTGAGTTTACTGACCTCTCCTTGAAGCTCATCATTGTCTTGAGGTAGAGCCTTTCTTTCCATTTACATGGTTTTGATTTGGTTTTGGCAAAGAGACAAGAGTCCTTTGGTCTGCTCAATTTGAGAAAGCAGATTATTTTAGAAAGGAGATCTTTTCCTCGTGTTTCAGTCTTTCATTTGCGGCTGAGGTGATTGCCTGCAAAGCAGAGGCCTTGCACTCCATCAGCTGTTGGCTGAGCCTTATCAGCCACTCCTTCTGTTGAGTGATCTGAATGTTCATGCAGCTGATCTGTTCATCTCTTTGGTGAATGTCCATGAGAAGTGCTTCACATTGGCCTGGCTGAGTTTTTCTGATTCAGCCCTTAGGTTCTCCTGGGTACTGCCCAAGCTGTCAGTTAACCAAACTACCTACTAAGGGGTGATGGTGGTCTAGTGGTAGGATACTTGCCTATGGACCAAAAGGCTCAGACGTTGCTCGAGCTCTCTGGCTGTGGACGCGGGCGTCCGTCGCACCCACTCTTCGCCATCCAGTCGCTCACAAAGGTCTGTAGAAGCAATGCCCGCCGACACCCTCGTCTCCCAGTTTTCTATGAGCTGCAACGCCTATTAGATCGTGGCTGCTCTCGTCCACAACACCCGCTCTTGTTCGCTCTCCTGACTCGCAATGTCCAAAAGCAGGCAGTTCATTTCTGTAATGGTGGCGGGGTGCGGGAAGGACGTCAGTGCAGAGCCAGGAGTCAGGAACATAACTTTATTCTTCATAAACAAAAACAAGATCCAAGGACTGCAGTTCTAATCAAATCAAGATGCAAGGAACTGCAGTCTGAATAAACTAAGTTACCAAAATTACCAAAAACCACCATTAACGTGAGGCTTCACCTCTTGAATGAACCACGCTCTGTTCTGACTCATCAGGGCTGAAATAGCAGCCCCAAGGGTTAAATAGGGCAGCGGTGGCCTAGTGGTTAGGGAGTTGGCCCTGCATCGGAAGATTATGGGTTCGATTCCCTCACAAGTAGGTTGCCCTGAGGTACCCTTGAGCAAGGTACCATTGCTGTCACTGCTCCCTGGGTGCTTTCAATAGCTTTGGGTTTGAGTTTGCATGGGTTAAAAGCAGAGGTCCAATTTCGTTGGGATTCACTGTCTGCTGTGCTGTGACCTTGCAATGACAAGGGTTGTCACTTTCACTTCACTTTTCACTTTCAATGCAGCACACCTGTGCCTTCATGAGCTCAGGTGTGCTCAGTCAGAACAGAGCGGCCTCTACTGTACCCAAAACAAACCTCACCTGTGACACTCTAAGAAGTGGTGTCCCACCTTACCATTGTGCTAGATATCCAAATCCCTAGTGATCATGACATCATGCTTCCAGGAAAGACGGTAGTGGGTACACTGAACCAAGTCCAAGCAGTATACCCAATGAGTGCTTTTGGAAAACACCTTACCTCTCCTCCAGTATCAGTGAATGAGATCGAGGTAGGCAATGAAAGTCATGATGATGGTGTGTGGGACCCATCTGTTGACTCTGTCTACCTTCAGTCAGTCAGAGAAGGTAGAGGTGCAGAAAATGTTGAGGGAAGAGAGTGCTTCGTTCTCAAAGTCAGACAATGATATTGGAAACATTCCAACCCTGAAACTGAGCATATCTCTGAAGGATATGGAGCCAGTAGCACGCACTTACCTCTCAGTGCCAAAGCCACTATATAAAGAGACAAAAGACTACCTCCATAACCTCATTGCTCAGGGGTGGATACAGAAGTCTGACTCACCCTATTCCTCACCAGTTATGTGTGTGAGAAAGAAAGATGGTAGTCTACGTCTGTGTATAGACTATCGAGAACTGAATAGAAAGACCCATCCTGATCGACAACCAATCCTACGAGTACAGGACATTCTCAACAGTCTTGGGGCAATAGTAGGTTTTCCGTATTAGACCAAGGCAAAGCCTATCATCAGGGAGTCCATCTGGAGTCCATCCCAGCTCACACAGGGCGAAGGACGGGGGACAGACCCTGCCACCTTGCTCAAGGGTACCCCAGGGCAACCTATTGGGAAGGGGTTCAAACCCTCGATCCTCCGATCATGTGGCCAACGTCCTAACCACTAGGCCAACGCTGCCCCAGTTGTCACATCTGAAGGCAGCCAAATAGATCTGGCTGACACAATAGCTGTAAGGGTATTAAAGGACAAGAGACCAAGTACAGTAGGAGAACTAAGCGTAGTAATGGTTATTAATGGTCTTTTAAGTTATTATAGACAGTACATAAAGGATTTCTCTCGCATTGCAGGACCAATTTACAGTTTGTTGAAGGGGAGATCGGACAGCAATTGATCATCACTGATCAGAGACAAAAAGAGATAGAACATTATGTAGCCAGAGCATGAACATGCTTGAACCTGTGGCACATCCTCAAGGTCAACTGATGCACCAGGTGCAAGGAGCGATACTGTTCATGCTCACATACCAGAAGGGCATGAGCCACAAGTGCCGAATGCAGAATCAGAACCTAAGGAAATAACTGAGCAGACTGAGCCCCAAAGTCATGAAAATGTGGAGGTTCAAGGCAATGACAACCACAATGAGGATGAACTGCATTTGCATTTGCATTTATGACATTTAGCAGACGCTCTTATCCAGAGCGACTTCCATGTCCTGATTACAGGGACAGTCCCCCCGGAGCAACTCAGGGTTAAGGGTCTTGCTCAGGGACCCAGTGGTGGTAGTGCCAGAGGTGGGATTCGAACCTGGGACCTCTTGAGCCATAGGTCCATAGGCAAGTACCCTACCACTAGACCACCTCCATCGAACTGGTCGAAGTAACTGGAGAAGAACATGGACCACACTCAACATCCAATGAGACTGTTGATGAAGAGTAGCCAAGACACCAAAGACCGCAAAGAGAAAGGAAAGCCTGTAAACTCTTAATATATGATCGACTAGGGACTCCGGTTTGTTACAAAACATGCTTTTCCAGGACCAGCCAACAGTAGGCAGAGACATTGGACCAGTTGCTGGGTGGGGAGGACCTATTTGACATTACCAACCAGTTATCATGTAGGGATGTAAAGGGACAAAAAGTTCATCCTTTAGTTGCAGAGAATATACTGTTGTTTTAATAAAGTGCAGTTGTGTGACTACAGTTCAAACGGTCTCTTCTCAAGTAATCAAATGTCGGGGTGACATGTACTTAGCAGGGGAGAGTGTGGTAGATGGAAATCTAGACAGATCTAGTGGACAGTAAAACTAGGATCAAAGGCATGATGCAAAGGGGTTAATTAATTTATAAAAATGTGTCGTAGTTGAAAATAGTAGCAAGATGGCAGGGTGACAAACTATGTAAAAGTTATATTTAAAACACAAGTTTGTGACAAAAAAATGAATTTCTTCAATCAGTAGAGTAGATGTCACTCTGTGACTGATTAAGTGTGCCAGTCATATCCTGGTGGGGAAGCTCTTGTCGCGGTACCTTCATTCTACATAAAGATGCCACAGAGTGAAGATCATGTGCGACATCTTTATTGGTTTCCTCCCTTTTTCAGGCTGTAACACATGCAATGCAACAAAGGGAGTAGAGATTCCAACCTGACAGGAAAAGCTGGAGACTAAAGTGGCCACTATGGAAGAACAGCTGAAAAGGACCAGAACAGAGCTGAAGCAGGTGCAGGACAACAGTGCTGCTCTGCAGGCTGAACTGGAAAAAGTCCGGAGAGAGGCCAATAAGCGCACAGATTTGCAAGAGCATGTCAGAGGTATTGAAGCTAAATTGAAGATCTGGTGCTCAGAAATGAAGGTCTCGAACTCTCAACTCGCTCACCAGACACCAGTGCATGCTGGGACCCTGGTGGATAGCTCCAAAGAGGGGCAGCTGAGGAACAGTCTGACAGAAAAGGAGAGCCAGGTAAAGATTCCAGAGGCTGAGCAGCCATGTGAAAACTCTGAGAAGGGTGCTCAGAACCCAACAGAACACCAGCCAAACTCTTTCTATGCTATGTAGGCTATGTTTTGGCGCCCCAGGAGTTGCACATTTTGGGGGGGATTCTGTCACAGTCTGTCACTGTGTGATTTTGGTTTTGGTACAGTAGAGGGCGCGCTGTTCTGACTGAGCACACCTGAGCTCATGAAGGCAGAGGTGTACTTCATTGGGTCTGACTATTTATGCTCCAATGAGTCAGAACAGAGCGTGGCTCATTTTCAAGGCGAAGCCTTAAGTCAATGGTGGTGTTTTAGTTCCCTGTATCTTGATTTGTGACTATGGATAATAAAGTTATGTTCTGGACCACTGTCTCTGCATTGACGTCCTACTCGCACCCTGCCACTGTTACACACCCACAGGTAAACAGAGAACAAAACTTACCTATATACAGTAAAAAAACATGTTTTAGCCTCATGTTTTAAATGGTTTCTAAGAAAAGCAGAAGTCACAGTCAACAAGTTATCTGTCTCACTGGACTTAATGACATCGACAGACAAAACAAAGCTTTGTTTTGACAGTACTTGGGTAAATCCATGAGTAAAGGCATTTGTGAGTGCATGGTTTGTTTTTTTTTTTGTTTGTTCTTTTTATTTTTAATTCTTGTTTCTTTCCATTGTCTTTTTTTAGAGTTGGATTAATGCTCCTTTAAATGAATAGGCATTTGTGTGATGGCATACTAGTCAGTAAAGGCAAGATTTTGGCTGGGAAAAATGGTTTAAATTAGATATTTGTTGATATTTATCAGTTATTTGGTAATACTCTCCTTGAGCCCTGCTATATAATATATATATATACCCATATTATAAACAAGCCAAAGCAGATGTCATCTGTCATGATGAAATCATATCATGAATATATATTATTCGTAATATGTATCACTCGTCACATACTTTTAACTTCAGCCGCTTAACATGTTAAACAAATACATCATATGGACTCTTACCTGCATTTCACAGCTGAATGAGTAACCAAGCCTTTATCTCTAATTTGCAATGTGGTTGTTTTAATACTGCAAAATCTGTAAAAACTCATACCAAAAATAACATGAATAAAAATTTGAATACACCTAAATAAAACCTGGCTCAGTCCAGGCCTAACTCTAAATTATAAGTTTTTTTCTCAAGCACAAGGCACAAAAACAACACCACCTCCAGGTGTTGTGTTACTTCCAATAGATTTCTGATTCTAGTTTTTCCTTATATTCTTCAGCAGTCTGTGTTCCAGGAGATTGTGCATTAATGGTATTTAAACCAATAAGTCAAAAAATGTCAATTTTTTGGGTCAAAATAAGTCAATCCACTTAATTTTTTCTCATATGCTGCAGAAAATGCTTTCCAGGCATTTGTGTACTTTATCATACCTCAAACCTCAAAGACACAAATCAAGCTTACAGAGAAATTTGCCTATGGACCAATGGCTCAAGAGGTCCCAGGTTCGAATCCCACCACCAGCACTACTACCACTGGGTCCCTGAGCAAGACCCTTAACCCTGAGTTGCTCCACGGGGATTTTCCCTGTAATTAGGACATAGAAGTCGCTCTGGATAAGAGCGTCTGCTAAATGCCGCAAATGTAAATGTAAACAACATTAACAGCAGTATTAATTCAAACCATGAGTAACCAGATGTGAGCAGTGACCAAACTGTCAAACAGTAATGGCAGAGGGACAGAACTTCCACTTGTGCCCTCATAACTTACAGCAGACTTCAGCTTTGTCTCACCTGAGATATAGTTCTCACATACCCCTGTAGTAACTAGTAGTAGCAAATTTCCTGATTTGGAGGAGTTGCTATTCTGCTAGTCTGTAACCATATATAATTGTAGGTGGTGGGAATGGTGGTCTTTTGACCTTGTCTGGGCTGAGGAATGAACTGGTAAGTGCAGAAGAACATGCCTCAGTTGAGCTTTAATTGATGAACAAATTCTATCATGTCAAAGTGTCTTTCATATTTCTCCATATTACTACAGAGAGCGAGAGAGAGAGAGAGAGACCAACAGACAGAGAGAGAGAGAGAGAGAGAGAGAGAGAGAGAGAGAGAGGTCCTTGAAGGCAAGTGACCCTTGTAACACCTCTGCTTTTAACCCAACCCAGATGTGCAGGGCAAACACATGAGGAAGAGAAGAGAAGAGAAGAGAAGAGAAGAGAAGAGAAGAGAAGAGAAGAGAAGAGAAGAGAAGAGAAGAGAAGAGAAGAGAAGAGAAAATTTGTGTTATTTCCATTCTACTTTCTGCTTTGAGAACAGTAATTATTCATAGAAATTGTATGTAAGACTGACACATCTTCCTTTTAACCTTGGTTGCCACATCTGCTGCTCCTTAATCATAATTTAATTTCTGATGGTATTCCTAGCTTTAGTGTTTTACTGGCACCAGCATTTCCACAGTGGAATACTGGACATTCCATACTTGGTGTCAAAAAGTCTAAACAGCGATCATGCATAGCACTATACTGATAATGCATATGTTAACTTATCCCTATTGAATATAATCACTAGCATAAAAATCAAAAATAGGAAACAAATAGGAAAGAAGCATTTACAGGGGGGGAAATGTAATAACTTTAGTAACTAGTAGCTTTAGAGCACTTCACTGTTTAATATTTTTAGAAACTTTTAATCAATGAAAAGTACTTGGCAACATTAACGTCCTTGCACAGGAGACAACACTTTTACGCAAGTGAAACAAAATAGTATCAGAGTACAAAAATGAGTGGAAAAATCTTCTAAATGGTATCGTTATGGATAAAGACAAAGATTCTAAACCAGAAATACAAAAAATATATACTTTTAATGTAAGTGAATGTCAAGAGTTTTAATACCAAGAAATGTAAGAGCATTTTTATTCATTAATTCATAAAAGATTAAGATTCATTAATCTAGGAAATTTTAAATAATGGAAATTACTTGGGTTGAAATGAGAAGTATAAAAATAAAAAAGGATTTATTGTTATATATATATATAAAATGTTTTCATTGGATAGAAATGTTATGTTTCAACAAAACTTAAAACAGCGCTATACAATACCAAAAAACATGGGGAAAAAATTTGTATTGCAGGAACAGTATAGCCTTGGCCTTCAACACAATTTCCAGGTCCAGGTAGTTTTAGTATAAAGTTTTTTTTACAGGAATTTGAAAGGATTCAAACATATGTGTCATTTTAGCAGATGCAAAGCAGATATGAGACCCAAAAAATAGCAGAGATTATCTTACATGTGCATTCTTCTCCTAAATGATGATCTACTCTATTTGGTAACCAGGCAAAAGGACAATTCAATACAGAGTTCATGGAATAAGTGGGTTTCAGAGTGGCAGCCAGTTTGCCAGGACCCAAAAGAACAGGATGCATCTTAAGGAACCCTTAACCAGGCCAATTACAATGTTTTTTAGGCATCACAGCAAAACTCAATCTATGCCACATGTTTGAGCCTACAGTTAAGATATGAACCACTCTTTTTAACCAGCATGATGGATCTTTGCCAGCAATCAGCATGATTTTGGCTTTGAACCAGGTGATAAAGAGGCAATGAGGACAGCCCAGAAGGAGCTGAGAAGAGAGATAAGGAGGGGGAAGGACAGATATAGGAGGAAGCTGGAGGAGCAGCTCCAGCAGAACAATGTCAGAGGTGTGTGGAGAGGACTGAACATCATTACTGGAAGGAGCACAGTGAGTGGAGGAGTCTGGAGATCAGGACTGGGCTAATTAAAAACTGGGTTTCTTTAACAGGTTTGACTCAGGAATCTGCCCCTCACTCATCCACCAAAGCTCATCACATGCCAGTGCTCTCCTTCACACCTCTCTGCAACCCAATGAGGACTCTAATGCCCGCTCCTGCTATCCCACTCATCAGGAGGCACCCACTCTCACACCATACAATAGCCTCACCATCACAGCTGACCAGGTGCGGAGTCAGCTGAGGAAGATGAAGCACAAGAAAGCCACAGGTCCGGATGGCATCAGCTCCAGCCTGTTAAGGGACTGTGCAGATCAACTCTGTGAGGTTATCACTTACATCTTTAACCTCAGCCTCAGCCTGGAGCGCATCCCTATTCTGTGGAAGACCTCGTGCCTAGTTCCATTCCCTAAGATACCCCAAGGAGCAAAACCATTTCAGACACGTTGCTCTCACTTCAAACTTGATGAAGGCTATGGAGAGGATCATCCTCCATCACCTTCGCCTACTAGTCAGGAGGGACCTTGACCCACTGCAGTTTGCTTACCAGCCGCATGTTGCTTACCTGCTGCATCAGGCCCTCACTCACCTGGAAAGCGACAAGAGGACTGTGAGAGTCATGTTCTTTGACTTCTCTAGTGCCTTCAGCACAATCCAGCCTTCAGTGCTGAGGGGGAAGCTGGTGGGAGTAGGTGTGGACAATCACATGACTGCTTGTATTATCGACTACCTCACCAATAGGCCCCAGTATGTGAGATTCCAGGACTGTGTGAAATGGTGGTTTACAGCACGGGTGCCCCACAAGGAACAGTCCTTGCCCCCTTCCTCTTCACCCTGTACATGGCAGACTTCAAATAGAACACAAACAGCTGTCACCTGCAGAAGTTCTCAGACGACATCGCTATTGTTGGTCGGGTGTCGGAGGGGAATGAGCACGAATACAGGGGGGTCATCAGTGACTTTGTCAGCTGGTGCGAACAAAACCATCTACATATTAATGCCAGCAAGACGAAGGAGCTGATGATTGACTTCCGCAAGAAGCCACCCCCCATTACATCGGTGAACATCCAGGGTTTGTGCATTGAAACAGTGGAGGAGTACAAATACCTGGGTGTCAACAATAAACTGGACTGGTCCACAAACACAAATGCTCTGTACAAAAAGGGCCTTAGTCGTCTTCACCTGCTAAGGCGGCTGAGGTCCTTTGGGGTAAACAGGAATCTTCTGAGGTCATTCTATGACACTGTGGTAATGTCTGCTGTTTTTTATGCTGTGGTCTGCTGGTGTGGTAGAATTGCGGAGAGGGACAGGGGGAAACTAAATAAACTGGTCAAGAGGGCCAGCTCTGTCCTGGACTTTCCACTGAAATCTATCAAGGTAGGGGAGGAAATTATGTTATCCAAACTAACATCCATCATGGACAACACCTCCTACCCCCTGCATGAGACTGTACGAGCACTGAGCAGCTCGTTCAGTTGCAGACTTTTACACCCGCAATGTAAGAAGGAACGCTACCACAGGTCATTCTTACCTGCAGCCATCAGACTCCACAATTCAACCTAGCATTACTTATTTATTATTACTAATTTATTATTATTATTATTATTATTATTATTATTACATTTACGTTTACATTTATTTATTTATAATGTATTTATTTATAATTTATTATTACTTACTATTATTATTATTATTACTATTATATTCTCTCTGTGTACAAGATTATCTTTCCNCAAAATAAATAACAGAGCTAAACTAAAAAAACTCCATTGAATTATAAACCTATAAAGGTGGTCAAATCCCAAGGATCTTATCTTGACTACACAGCTGAAACTGAATTGCTTAGCATGGCACAAAGTCAGGGATTTTGTAGGATTATAGTCAGTGTATGATCAACCAATTTTACCAAACAGGTGCTGATGATCATCAATGTCACACGTAGGTTGAAACACAGTCATGTTTAGAATAACCTACCAGCCGAGTTCCTTCAAAAACTGTGTGCAAGTGTACCTAGAAGAATTGATGCTGTTTTGAAAGCAAAGGGTGGTCACACAAATATTGATTTGATTTAGATTTCTCTTTTGTTCGTTCACTGCATTTTGTTGATTGATGAAAATAAATGATTAACACTTCCATTTTTGAAAGCATTCTTTGTTTACAGCATTTTTCCCCACCTGCCTAAAACTTTTGCACTGTATTGTATATGGATATCCTTATATATTTTTATGTATCTTATATATTTTTTATATTTGTTTTTTTATATATTCTCTCTTTCTTTCTGTTCTTTCTTGTCAAAGAGCCCTGTAAAACCCAAATTTCCCATTCCTGGGATAATAAAGGATTATTCTATTCTATTCTATTGAAAAGTGTAGTTGTTATCATGTAGAGCCACTTCCTTTATTGCCTTTCCAATGTGCTATGGGACACAGGCCTCTACATGGGTGGTTTATGGGTTTTCTGTTCTAGTCATGGAAGGTTTCCTTATAGCATGATGGGCTGAAAGAACTAAGTTTGCCAAGAAAGAAAAAGTCATGCTACAACTGGGTCAGTCAGGAATCTCAACAACCTCTTACAGTCTTCACAGACTACAGAGGCAGCAAGAGTAGATGGGAGGCAGCAAACTCTACAGAAACAGTCTAAGTAACCATGACTCCTCTGGTGTTTCTCTTCCAGATACTGCTGCCAAATAAACCACAATTTGAAAAACACAGTTTAAAGCTGAAAAGCTGTGTTTGAAACAAGAGTTTATATATAACCCTTAAGTAGTCATCTAGAGGAGATGCCCTAAGAGCTTATTCACACTGGCACCCCTGGTTAAATTATTCCAAAAAGTATTTGCATGCGACCACATTCCTATAAGAAAGGCCATGTTCATCATTATTAATGTCCTCAACTCTGCAAAACATCACATTCTACTCCCAAACCTGACTGCTTTTGCAAACACATGGTCACAAACAGGAAATGGTCAAAAATATCAGCCACTCCATACACCAGTATCTAAAGTGAACAAGTTGGAATATTTCACTTTAAGGACCCTTTAAGACCCAATGATGGAATAAATTGGATAGAAATATGTTTTGATCACAGTACCAGGGGACAGAAGCTTTGTGACTGGTTAACTATTTGACAGCATCCTGGCAAAATTCCCAGTATACGTGTAGTATTTAGAGAGCAGAGTGCAGCTGGACCTGCCTCATAAACACAGAAGTGCAGAGGGACCTATAAATTTCCTTGAATATAACATTCTTCTGAAGGGTCAGTTCGTCCTGTCTTTTGGAATTAATGCCTTTCAGAAAATGGCCAAAGCTGAGACTAAGAAACACAGGGAATTCTGAGGCAACAGGCAGGTGATGTCACACGTGGGGTGTTTTGGGCACGCTAGAGGGCGCCCTCTGTCACCTGTGTTGTGTTTTGGGCACGCTAGAGGGCGCTCTCTATCACGTATAAGGTATGTCACAGGAGGTGTTTTGGGTACGCTAGCGGGCGCATCATTGGGGCTGCCTATTTAAGCCCCGATGAGTCAGAACAGAGCGCGGCTCATTAGGTAGGTTAAGCCTATGCGTAACGGGTGGTTTTGGTGTCAGTAACTGGGTGTCTATGACTAAGTATAGGTAGCTTAGTATAGGCCACGTAGTATCTAGGGTTAGACTGCAGTTCCTCTGTTCTAGGGTTTCATGTTTAGAACTGCAGTCCCCGTTCCTTGTTTTTGTAAGTGTGTTCAATAAAAGTATGTTCCTAACTCCTGGCTCCGAGCTGACGTCCCTCTGGTACCCCGCCACCGTTACAGAAATGAGCCGCCAGTACCTGGACATCACGAGCCACGAGGGCGAGCAGGAGTGCGTGTTGTGGGCCGCTGCAGCTGATGAAGACCTGGGAGACAGAGGCGACTTCTCTGGACCTCCGCGAGCATATGGACGGTGAGGAGTGGGTGCGACGGACGCCGGCGGCCACGGCAAGGGAGCTGGAGCGCCGTCTGAAGAATACGACGTCGCTGCACCCACTCGATATCATCCCAGACCCCGAGCTTCGCATTGGATCGGTTCGCGCTTTGTTCCCGGATGCTGATCTCCATGGCTGCAGGGGCGCAGCGCTATCTCAACACGATGGACCGCGTGTTGTTTTCCGCACGCGACATGGAAGGCGGGGCTTCGTTGATGGCTGGCGTTACGCAACGCGGAAGCACGACGCCAATCACGCCGCAAGCAGCTCAACACGGAAGCACGACGCCAACCACGCCGCAAGCTGCTCAACACGGAAGCACGACGCCAACCATGCTGCAAGCAGCTCAACGCGGAAGCATGACGCCAACCACGCCACAAGCAGCTCAACGCGGAGGCACGAAGCCTCCACGAAGCCTCAACAGGTTCAACGCGGAGATTCAGCGCCGAGAGCGCCGCGCGCCAGTAACCGCGATCCGCCAGCGGAAAAAGCGCCGCATGCAGCTGATAGCGGGAACACGGCCAGCGCGATTCACAACAAGAGGTTGGTAGCAAACGCACCTTGCCTTGTTCAACGCGACTGCCCGGCGTCCCCCGCGCCGCACTGCGACTGCCCGGCGTCCCCCGCGCCGCACTGCGACTGCCCGGCGTCCCCCGTGCCGCACCGCGACTGCCCGGCGTCCCCCGTGCCGCACCGCGACTGCCCGGCGTCCCCCGCGCCGCACCGCGACTGCCCGGTGCACACCGAGAGGAATGCAAAGAAGGCCGCCCGCAACCAGAGAGGCGAGGCAGTGGCAAAGAAGGCGGTTCCTAACATAGAGAGCAGGAAGATGGTGGAGATCACTTCCTGCACCGTGCAACTGGGGAGGTCGACCAAGAAAGCCCTTCACAGCAAGGAAAGCGGCATCAAGAAGTCGACCCCCAAACCCAGCACCACGAAGCCATCTGCTACACAGAAAGCAGAGAAGGAGCAGCTCCAGGTTAGTGGCAAGTTTAAAAGGAAAGTTCGGGTGCAAAGGAGAATTGAACATGAGGCTGCGGTAACCATTCAGGCACAGGTGAGGAAGCAATTGAGCAGAAAACACTACCTGAAGCTACTGTGGGCAGCCAGGACTGTTCAGCGATATTATAGAGCTAGTAAGAGTATGAGGCAAGAAATGAAGTCTTTGAAGGAGAAAAAAGGGGCTGTCGTTGTTCTACAAGCTGCATTCCGAGGGATGAAGACCAGACGGACTCTGAAACTGAAGCACCAGGCTGCCACTGTTATACAAGGTGCTTACAGGGCTCACTGTGCTCGAGCACGATACTTATACATCAAACAGACTGTTGTTGCAACTCAGCTGAGGTATCGTTCCACACGTGAAGCCAGAAAACAGAGAGAGGAATTTTTGAAATTTCGCTCCGCTGCAATGTTCCTGCAAGCCTGCTTCAGAGGTCAGAGGGTCAGAAAGGCGGTGATCCTGCACCATCAGGCCGCTTCCCTGATTCAGGCTGCTTTCAGAGAACACAGGAACAGAGAAACCAGATCGTAGGCCAGATCACACGGAGAGTTGAGACTCCAACCACTCTGAAGAAACTGGAGGCTAAAATAGCCACAATGGAGGGGCAGTTGCATCAGTGCTGGACAGAGCTGAGACGGGTGCAGGACCACAACATCGCGCTGCAGGCTGACCTGAGAGAGGCCCGTCATGAGGCCAGCAAGCTCACTGAGCTAGAAAAACAGGTCAGAGGTATGGAAGTGAAATTGGCCCTCATCGAATCTCAACTCACTTCTCCAACACCAGTGCCTGCTGGAACCCAGAGGGCAAAAGCCGAAACAGAGCATCCGGAGAACAGTCAAGCGGAAAAACGGGTAACGAATGCAGAGAGGGAGCAGCTGCCTTCAGACCCTCTAGCGTCGGCTCGCCCCCACAATTCAGCAAACCCAGAACAAGGTGACGTTTGGAGGAAGCCAAGGAGAACTCCTCAGAGTGAAACCAGAAGCTGGGACACTGCGTCGCCGGGCCCCAAGCGACCAGGAAGTACGACCCAGACAAGGAAAAGGGCAAAAGACACCAGCACGAATCAGTTCAGGGAGACGGACAAGAACTTCGGCACCAGAGATTCTGTTCTGACTGAGCACACCTGAGCCCCTGCAGGCAGGTGTGCATCATTGGGGCTGACTATTTAAGCCCCGATGAGTCAGAACAGAGCGTGGCTCATTAGGTAGGTTAAGCCTATGCGTAACGGGTGGTTTTGGTGTCAGTAACTGGGTGTCTATGACTAAGTATAGGTAGCTTAGTATAGGCCACGTAGTATCTAGGGTTAGACTGCAGTTCCTCTGTTCTAGGGTTTCATGTTTAGAACTGCAGTCCCCGTTCCTTGTTTTTGTAAGTGTGTTCAATAAAAGTATGTTCCTAACTCCTGGCTCCGAGCTGACGTCCCTCCGGTACCCCGCCACCGTTACAGGTGAAAGTGGAACTACAGCAAAACAAAGTTCACATGTGCTAAACTATTGTAACAAGGAGGAGCACTGTGTTTAGGCACATGTGTTTCTGCAGGAGAATGTATTTATTTGTGTGTGCGTGTGTTTCAAATGAATATCATGCGCAACTTTGATGCTGACAATGATTAAATATATTATTTTTTGTAGATGAGACTTAAAAATAATGATTGTATTTAGGGAAGACATATTTGCTGATGGGTATCAGTGTTGGCCAGATATCAGAGCGAAAAAAGAAACTACTCAAAGAGAATGTAGGAAATGTGTCAGTTACATAGTAAAATATCAGTTAAGAATGGTAAGGTTACAATATATCTGTAATGTCCAGATCTTTAGAATTTATATTCTTCTCAGTCAAAGGAGAAGACCAATCTTAGGGCTATGGTTTGGTATGAAAATATAAAACTCTTTTATGGTGCCAATGACATGGCATTACTGTAAGAGTCTTTGAAATTTTCATGTCATTTAGTGATTTCAACACATAAGTGATCATTCAGTGATCCATTTATAATATGGATGTTTGCATGTCTTGTTAATGTAAATTCACTGCTTTCATTTCTGTTGACTTGGTTTAAGCCACACACACATTTGTCATATAATTGTAAATTGTAAAAAAGTACTATTCAGGAATTGGACTCAGAACTACTATGTATTCATTGTCTAATGTTTAATTCATGGTAAACTAATTCAGAAACAGTAACAAGGGACTTGTTACTGTTTCCGAATTAATTTACCATGAATTAAACATTAGACAATGAATATGGGACATATTGGGCAGCGGTGGCCTAGCGGTTAGGGTGTTAGCCGCATGATCGGAGAATCGGGGGTTCAAACCCCTTCCCAATAGGTTGCCCTGAGGTACCCTTGAGCAAGGTACCGTCCCCATCACTGCTCCCCGGGCGCTTTCAATAGCTGCCCACTGCTGCACGGGTTTGAGTGTGCATGGGTTAAATGCAGAGGTCCAATTTCGTTGTGGTTCACGTGTGCTGTGCTGTGACCTCGCAATGACAAGGGTTTTCACTTTCACTTAATATTGGAATTCAGTCTGATCTCTTCTTTAAAGTAAAAAGTCACCTGCACTTCCGAACTTCTATTTGGCTGCAAAAAGATTTGTCTACATCTAACACTTTACAATCCAGAATCAATAATAAAATACTAAAAGGAGAAGAAGAGGTGACATTAAATGAACATTTTCTCACACACATCTACAGCCGTGTCCTAATGTTGAGGGACTCAAGGAGCAGAAGATCATATGTTCCCAGACCAGAAGTTTGCCCTGAGGTACCCTTGAGCAAGTTACCTTCCCCACCACTGCTTCCAGGCATTGGATATGCTTGCCCACTGCTGCACGGTGTGTGTTTGGGTTGAATACAGAGAATTAATTTTAATCACTTTCAATTTAATTTCTAACCCTGTCTGCAATTAACAGATTTCATATCCTGAGTCTTGGTAGATTTTATTATAAATGGAAGTACATGAAACTTATGGCAATGTCATTCTGAACATCAGCCTGGATTTGCCTGGGTTTTTCTGACATAATAAATTATATTTTTAAAAATAAATTACATTAAAATTTGTTATAAATGGTATATGTTATAAATGGATGTAACACATCTCCTTAAAATGTACACATTTTAAATAAAATAAGTAACTTATTGTAGAAAGCCTTGCAAGTCTACTGAATCACAATTCCAACAGAAATCTTGCTGGCCCTAGATCTACATTCCCAACACAATATTAAGTAAATAATTTTTGTACTCTAAAACCATACATTGCGCAAGTATGGAATGTCTTCACACTTTCCCTCTGACTCTTGTGACATCACACTCTCAAAAGAAGCTCACCAGGCCACATTGTTACTCAACTAAAGTACTGTCAACGTCACATGCTCTTATGTCATCTTTAGCTTGTGGTCCAGACATACCAGGCTCAGAGTGTGCTGGATGGTAGGGTCACTTGAATTGGTGCTGGAGCTCCTAAACACAGAGTTAGTTCTGAGGCTTCTTCTGAGAGGTCCAAATCGGCTCCTTTGTTTCTGTTAAGCATTTTCTGTCAAGTTAACACTCTGTGGTAGATTCACTGACTGGATCCAGATGCCAGTGCCTAGAAATGTTCTTTTCCTTTCTTGTTATAGGATGTCAGCTCTCTCTCTCTCTCTCTGACTGCCTGGGTCAAGTATCAGGAGTGCAAACAGCTTCCAGTGAAAAGTTATAAAAGTTATACAGAGTTATTAAAATATATGAATAGTGAAAGGTGCTTGGCTTGTGCTTTGAGGTGGAGACAAGTCCACAATTGGTGATAAGTGGACTGATGATCAAAGTGACGTTCCACTGCCTCTTCTTCTGCCTCAACAATGCTTACAGACATCAAAATTTTCCCCATTTGGTCCAAAGAAGGTCGGTGTGGAAAGTGAAAGTGACTATTCTTGTCATTGTGAAACACAGCACAGCACACAAAGGACAGTACCTTGCTCAAGCTCACTGGTAAGGGATTCAAACCTACAATCTTCTGATCGGGGGGCCTAGAGAGTGGAGTTTCCTCAACATCTGTGGAACAAGAATTTTAAAGCACAAGGTTTGTTCTTACCTCTCAATGGGGTGAATGAGGTGGTGCTTTGAAGTGACATGTCATGAATAGCAGTCTGGTTTTTTTATCATCCTTATATGAAAGGGAGTTTTCATCTGTCTACTTCAAAAACCAGACACTTGTAAACTTGTCTTTTGATAGGTACATGAACTCAGTCCATCAAATGTACATTATCAAATCATATAGATTTAAATATACATTTACACCTTATTTCCTGAATTTAATATATTTAGGGAAAAATAATGGCACAGTTAGTTTATTTTTTAATATTTTAAATGTTTCAAATTCAGCTAAAAATTATAAACAAAAGTCTAAACTGTATTTCATTTGAATATATTCACCCACCGCTTTATCTTCGGTTTTTTTAATTTATTGAAGTGTCTATATCATGAAAAAATAACTTGTACATTGTGTACATTGTGACAAAGTAGACAAGGTACAAAATATACCATTGAAGCTACAAATACAGCTCAATCTGAAATCATAGTCTGTGATGTGATGACAGGAGCAACAACATTGCACATAACATATCTGGCTACTTTACAAACCTGATCAGACTCTATTTTTGCCATTGATGATTAATACTACTACTAAATGCCATTGAGGATTAATACTACTAAATAACCACTAACCATGGCCACATCCTGATTTCTCTGAGGTGACACACCCCTCCACTTTCTAAGCCATTGAAACCCAGCTGGGGCAAAATGCTAAAGATCTAAAATTAACATTTGTCCCTTTTCCTCAAAACTATTACTTAAGGCTTTAAAACTTTATCAACTCAAACAGTAGGGTTAATTTCAGTTTCAAAATAACATAAACAGATTGTGTTCTAAAAGTTTCTAAATAACAGTTTCAGAAGTGGCCAAGGGCCTGGTCACATGGTGAATGCATGATGGTATTAGGACAAGGTCTTATCCAGGACAAGCTGTTACAATCTCCCACAGTTAAGGAGTGGGCCAAGCATACTTTCTTTTTTTAAGCTTGACGTGGACCTCATGCCTTAATGAGAGCTGGTTTCATTATCTTCCTATAATCCTTTCTGTACTCTTCCTGGTACCTGTCTGTCACAGATCACTCCTGCCATTCGTATCCACCCATTCCAACATGCCTGCACTCTTTTCTTAACCTTTCTTCCACACTCCCCAATACTCTGCACTGTTGAACCCAAGAATTTACACTCCTCCACCTTTATGACCTCTTCTCCCAGCACCCTAACCATTCTGCTGCATTCCATTTCTTTTACACTTATATATTCTCTCATCATCCTACTGACTTAAATTCCTCTCCATTCTTCTACAAGGTTTCTTCAATCGCACCCTTGTCTTGCTACAGATCACAATATCAAACATAGTCCATGGGGACATTGCTTGCAAGAAAGGGCTCAGAGCTGATCCTTGATGTAATTCCACATCTACTTAAAATGCATCCATCTCTTCTACTACAGATATCACCACCCCCTCATGAATATATACCACTATCCTGTACCCACCTGCACTACATACTTTGCATTCCTGACTTCCTTATACAATATGACAACTCCTCTCTAGGCACCCTGTCCTATGCTTTCTTTAAGTCAACAAAGGCACAATGCTACTACTTCTGACCTCTATATTCCTCCATCAACACCCTCAGAGCAAACAATGCTCTGTAGTGCTGTCTCGCCGTGAAACCATACTGCTTCTCACTATTCATTATCTATTTTCTCAACCTAGCTTATATATTGCTCTTTCCCATAACTCCCATAAAAAGGAATCATTTTATTATTCACTTTTCACTACATATTGAAAGACTGATATGAGGATCAGATAGCATTCAGCTAAAAGTGTAATAGTAAAACAGGTATTGATTTTGGATTATTAAATTTGGTTCACTAATACTTATCCCATGGTATTGGATGAAACTATTTCTTTAGAAAGCAGTTTCACATTTCCACAGTCCAATGCCTTTCCAGCTCTATAGCTGAGCTTGGCAGCATGCATGGTGACCTTAAGCTAAAATGTGACTGCTTTGCAGTAATCAATTCAGTTAACAATTACGGAGTTTTTAATGTTGAAACAACTAGCAGTATAACTTTGTCCAGGACTAGGCTTAATCCATGTCTGGCAAAATGGTCTGTAACACATCTGAACATCCTATAGTGCACAAAAATGCCTGTATAATTGCATGGATTTAGTTACAGAACTTAAATTAATGTGTACTTGTCTTTGATACATAGTATATCTGTAACGGTGGCGGGGTGCGGGAAGGAGTTCGGAACATAACTTTATTATCTATATTAACAAAACAAGATCCAAGGACTGCAGTTCTAACTAAAACCAAGAACTAAGGAACTGCAGCCTAAACCAAGTTACCAAACAATCAAGTGATACCAAAACCACCATTCCATGTAGGTTTAGCCTAACTAATGAGCCGTGCTCTGTTTTGACTCATCGGGGCTTAAATAGTCAGCCCCAATGAAGCACACCTGTGCCTTCATGAGCTCAGGTGTGTTCAGTCAGAACAGAGCACCCTCTACCGGGCCCAAATTACACCTCACCTGTGACAATATCTAAGCCTCTGGCACAGAGAGATGTACATTCCCATATGTAACAGGAAGGCTCATGTTTATCAATGCCCTCTTCTCTTTCTAACCTTTTTTACCTTTGTCTTTTGCCTCTTTTGCGTTTGTGCATGTCTCCTAATTAACCACATGCTTCAAGCTGGAAAAGTACTTGATAGTTTGCCTTCCCTCTGTTCAGTCATCTCTCAACACCTCTTCCCTATGGCCCTTAACCAACAACATGGGCCACATAATCAGGCAGTATTTATAAGGCCCTGGTCACAGAGGGCCACTGCACACAAAGGTTAAAGACAGAAAGAGGAACAGGCTTTAAGGAGGTCTTAAATTGCTGCAATGAATGTCCCCCAGCTGAGAGGTGAAAGGGGCAGTGGACAAGAATCACCAGGCTGAAATAGTGTGCTCCTACGGATTTCACAGAATTCTGACTGAAACACACAATGTCCCACAAGGATGTAGATGGAGAGTACTTCAGACTGACGAACCATAGACTTTTTCAGTAGTAGCAAGTGTGAGCACAACACATGTGTTCTAAGCATACTTTCCAGGTTAGTGTGGCAAACATAATGCCTCTGGCCTCTTTCATAGTTTATGTATATTCTGAGTAGATAAAGTCAGCATTGCTCTTTAGGGTGCATCCCTCCTTTACATGGAGTATAGGTGAAAGTATAGGTGAATTTCAATAGCTTCAGCTTTCACGATTTTAAAGCCCTCTTTATATTCCCTTTTATTTCTATGTGCAGATTTAAAAAATGGATTTGGAAATGAAGGGATTGATCCAAGAGAACAAACCTTTAAAGCAATGTAACGATTGATCCCTTAGAAAGAAAAAACCCTCACAGCCTCACTTGCTCAACCTCACAGCCCACATTAACAATCCACAAAAGGATGGGACAAACTTATTTTATGATACTTTCTATGGTGTATAAAAACAATAGTAATTGGTGGTAATTCAGTACCAGTCAACACATATTATGTGTTTAGTGCTTATGTGAGAGAGTAGATTAACCATCCTTTGTATTCTAGTAAAGGTGGGGCAGTGGTGGTCTATTTTTTAGTGATTAGACCCAAAGAACAGAACTAGTCATAGATTTGAACCCCAGACCAGCAGATTACCCTGAAGTTCCCTTGATCAAGGTACTGTCCCCATCATTGCTCCCCAGGCACTGGAACTGCCTGCCCACAGCTGCAGAGGGAGTGTGGGTTATATTGCTCGACTGCTGAAACAGACTGCTTCTTATAAAGTTTGACATCTGCAGCCAGAAGGACTGACAGCTTCTGCAAATAAAAAGAGAGGCTCCCAGATTGTCAAAATGCCAGATTATCTGATTGTAAGTTTAGCAGAACATCACATTTAACAATAACTACTTAAAACAAAGATTTCAAAAAGGGTGCTCTGGATTGAATTTAAGGGAGAAAAAAAATCTTGTCCTTAAATGTTTCAGTGGATGTTTTTTTTAAACAAAATTTTGTTAATTAGATCATGTGAAAAATAAAAATGATAAATAAGAGATGGAAGAACATTTGCTTTATAAGTTTAAAGTTTTTCCAAGGTGTGTTCAAGCCAAGAATCCTTTAGAAACGTTTTCCATGTATTTCATTCTTGCTGTGTTGATATTTATCAAGCAGTCCACAGAACTACAGAGCATATGTGCAGATAGCCTTATTGGATTAATTAGCAAGCTAACTGGGCTTGTGGGAAAAGTTGCACAATTGGAGCAGGGTGCCAAAAGCTTCCAAATACTTGATCGCCCAAGAAATAGTTGGCACAAGTGATGTAGGCCCACCGACAGCGACAGACATGAGATAATCCCAAACTACTGGAGGAACATGCCACTTCAACGACTATACTACCCCCTATTGGTCACATGAGGATTCTCTGCATTCTTGAAGAAAATCAAAATCTGCATCAGACCAACTCTGTGTGTGCTAACAGGTCAACTGCCATGTGCATTGTTCTTGTACTCAGATCAGAGAGCTCTACACCTCCGGTGGTCGAGCATCTGAATGATTCATGGAGCCACAGACAGGATGATTGAGATGGAGTTATCTTTAAAGGCAATATGTCTTTGTCTGAAAAGGAATTAGTTCTTTTTTGCTCTAGATGAATTTTGAACTATCCTACCTCGTTCTTTTGCTCTCTCTTTTTCAGTCATTTAAATCCGCCTTCCCCTAGTTATACACCGCGTTCCAAATTATTATGCAAATTGTATTTAAGTGTCATAAAGATTAAATAGTTTGTTTCTCAGTTAAACTCATGGATGGTGAAAGTGAATATAATGGGGTGGCGGTGGTCTAGTGGTAGGGTGCTTGCCTATGGACCTTTGGCTCAAGAGGTTCTTGACCTATGGTCCCAGGTTCGAATGCCACCTCTAGCACTACCACCACTGGGTCCCTGAGCAAGACCCTTAACCCTGAATTGCTCCAGGGGGACTGTCCCTGTAAATAGGACATGGATGTCGCTCTGGATAAATGCTGTAAATGTAAATGTAAATCTAAACGTAAATGCTTATTCTTGTCATTGCGAGGTCGGAGCACAGCACATAGTGAACCACAACAAAATTGGACCTCTGCATTTAACCCATGCAAACACTGCACAGCAGGGGGCAGCTATGAAAACCTTGCTCATGCGTACCTCAGGGCTCATGGGTACCTACCGGTAAGGGGTTTGAACCCACAATCTTCCAATCCTGTGGCCAACTCCCTAGCTAGGCCACCTTTGCCCCAACGAGACACAATGGTATTTATGATAATTAGTTTGCCAGGTAAGCCCAATTAAAGGAAAAACTACTGTAGAAGGACGTTCCACATTATTAAGCAGACCACCATTTTCAAGCAATATGGGAAAGAAAATGTATCTCTCTGCTGCTGAAAAGCGTGAACTAGTTGAATGCCTTGGACAAGGTATCAAAACCATAGATATTTCACGAAAACTTAAGCATGATCATCGTACTGTTAAGAGATTTGTGGTATGTGTATGAGTATGTGTTGAGTCACACATAAACCCATGCCACAATGAGGCACAATGAGGAAGGTTTCTGCCACACAAATACAATGGATTAAGTGAGCAGCTGCTAAAACGCCATTACAAAACAGCAAACAGGTCTTTGAAGCTGGTAATGGCAGTTATGCATAAACCTTCTATTCAGCCACCCCTAACCAATGCTCACAAGCAGAAACGGCTGCAGTGAGCCCAGAACTACATGAAGACTACGCACAAACGCACCGACTGGGACATGTTTAGGGAGGCTGCAACCTACGGTGACTCCATCAACCTGGAGGAGTACACAGCTTCAGTGACTGGCTACATCAGCAAGTGCATTGAGGATGTTACTGTCTCCAAGTCCATCATCACACGACCAAACCAGAAGCCATGGATGACTGCGGAGGTGCGCAGACTCCTGAGGACCCGGGACAAGGCCTTCAAGTCAGGGGACGAGGCCATCATAAGAACATCAAGGGCCATCAGAGCAGCCAAGTGAGCTTACACACAGAGAATCCATGGCCACTTCAAGAACACCACGTGACTCCTCCCTCCCAGATGCGCTGAACCGCTTCTACGCATGGTTTGATGCGGCAAACAACACCGAAATGAGAAAGACCATCCCTCCTCCTAACGACCAGATTCTCCGTCTGACCACAGCCGAGGTGAGAAGATCTCTACTGAGAGTCAACCCACGGAAAGTTGCTGGTCCAGACAATATTCAAGGTCGTGTGCTCAGAGAATGTGCAGAACAGCTGGCAGATGTTCTCACCGACACCTTCAATATCTCTCTGAGCACCACTGTTGTTCCAAGGTGCTTCAAGACCACCAGCATCATCCCAGTGCCAAAGAAATCATCTGTCTCCTGCCCCAATGACTATCGTCCCGTTGCACTCACACCCCAGTCAGTCAGGATCAGTAGCAGCACCTCCAACACCATCACGATGAGCACAGCTATCGCCCCCCCATCCTCACCATCTTCTACAAAGGAACCATCGAGAGCATCCTGAGCAGCTGCATCACTGCCTGGTACGGGAACTGCAACGCCTTAGACCACAAGTCCCTACAACAGGTAGTGAGAACAGCTGAGAAGATCATCGGGGTCTCTCTGCCCTCTGTACAGGACATCTTCACCACTCACTGCATCCGCAAAGCAACCAGCATTGTGGATGATCCTTCTCACCCGTCCCACACTCTCTTCTCCCTCCTGCTATCCAGGAAAAGGTTCCGCAGCATACGGGCCTCCACTTCCAGGATGAGAAACAGTTTCTTCCCCCTGGCCATCAGACTCTTGAACTGAATCACTTTACCACTGCTACACTTACTACTTACTGCAATACTTAATACTTAGTATTTATTACTTATTATTTAGTACTGGTATTTATTTTTGCACTCCGCACTTTAACCAAAACGCTGCTGCTCCATCATATTGCCAGTTACATGGGCTAATTTGTTCTGCATCACGGCAAGAACAAAGCAGCGTCGGATGAATGCACTACATGTTCTGTCTGCTGTTGTTGCACTGTCTGTTTGTCTTATGTCGCATCTCAAGTTATGTTTTATGTGTAGCACAAGGGTCCTGGAGGAACATTATTTTGTTTCACTATGTACTTTGTATATGGTTGAAATGACAATAAAATCCTACTTGACTTGACTTGACTTGAAGACTAATTCTCAAACAGTCTTGTTCACTGATGAGTGCCGTGCAGCTGTGGATGATCCAGATGAATGGAGGGGTGGATGGTTAGTGGACGGCCACCATGCCCCAACAAGGCTGCGACATCAGCAAGGAGGTGGCAGAGTCTTTTTTGGGCTGGAATCATGGGGAGAGAGCTGGTCGGCCCCTTTTGGGTCCCTGAAGGTGTGAAAGTGACCTCTGAAAAGTATGTGGAGTTTCTGACTGACCACTTTCTTCCATGGTACAAAAGGAAGAATCATGCTTTCCGTAACAAAATTATCTTCTTGCATGACAATGAACCATCTCATGCTGCAAGGAATACCTCTGCATCACTGGCTGCTATCAGCATAAAAGGAGAGAAACTCATGGAGTGGACCCCATCCTCCCCTTGACCTCAATCCTATTGAGATCCTTTGGAGCATCCTCAAGCAAAAGATCTGTGAGGGTGGGAGGCAGTTCACATCCAAAAAGCAGCTCTGGGAGGCTATTATTACATCCTGCAAAAACATTCAAGCAGAAACTCTCCAAAAACTCATAAGTTCAATGGATGCAAGAATAGTGAAGCTGCTATCAAATAAGGTGTCCTATGTTAATATGTAACTTGACCTGTTAAGATGTTTTTGATTGAAATAGCTTTTGATTTCAGTAAATATGGCCTCCTAATGCTTCAGATTCAACCAATAACCATTTTCAGTTCTTTACAACCTAAAAAACTTTTGAAACTCAGTTTAAACAGTGCATTTAAATGTTTTTATTTTTGAAAAACATACTTTTATTATTGGGAGGTTTGATCAGTAACATTCAAATTATACTCCAATGGCTGATGCCTCGAAAGTTATGCTGACTGTCACTTGCATCAACTATTTAGGAAATTCAGAGAGAAATATCATTTGCATAATAATTTGGAACGTGGTGTACTTTAGTAGTTATAGGTCATTGATAAAAAGAAACAATCATTATTTGTATTTCTGAAAGCATTCTTTGCACAGTACTGTATATATATATATATATGATTGTTTATTTTTACCAATTTACAAAATGCAAAGTGAGCAAACAAAAGAAAAATCTAAATCAAATCAATATTTGGTGTTACTACCTTTTGCCTTCAAACCAGCATCAATTCTTATTGCCCCCACAGAGCCCTGATCTCAACATCATCGAGTGTGTCTGGGATTACATGAAGAGACAGAAGGATGTGAGGAAGCCTACATCCACAGAAGATCTGTGGTTATTTCTCCAAGCTGTTTGGAACAACCTACCAGCTGAGTTCTTCAAAAACTGTGTGCAAGTGTACCTAGAAGAATTGATGCTGTTTTGAAGGCAAAGGGTGGTCACACCAAATATTGATTTGATTTCGATTTCTCTTTTGTTCATACACTGCATTAGGCTGATGAAAATACACGATTAACACTTCCATTTTTGAAAGCATTCTTTGTTTACAGCTTTGTTTACCTGCCTAAGACTTTTGCACAGTACTGTATATATATAT